>JACBWW010000041.1:5114360-5141088 GCA_020086605.1 Lanius collurio
GCTAATCTCCTCTCCATCACCCTGGTACCCTAACCAGCCTGCAGCTCTCCTGAGATCCATCCCTTCCCTGCTTCCAGCTTGCTGGAGCACACACACACTCTCCTGGCACAGTACCTGTCTTGGGGTCCTCCCAGAGTGCGGAGATCTTGGCGACGTAGGGCATGGATTTCTTGCGGGGCCCCGATTTGAGGAGCACGGTGTCCCGCACCCGGATGATCTCCCCGTCCCTCTCCACAGCCTGGTAGCTCTTACGGACAGCTGGCTCTGGCTCGTTCTGCACACACAAAGGAACCAAAACAACCCCGGTGAACATGCAAAGGGTGACTTCATGGTTCTCCTCTGTAGTACTGGCAGTGAGGAGCAGCTCACCAGGGGACAGCACATCTCACAAAAGCCCTAACTGCTGAAATTAATACTCTTACTTCAAATTAAAACATGCTTGCTCCTTCCAATCTGCATGCAAAAATCACAATCTTCAGGAAAATCACCTTTCCACCTGCCTACCTGGAGGCCTGCTTTTCCTTTCTGTTCAAAGGCACCAAAAACTAGGTGTGTTTTGAATGCTTTGTGTTTCTCTGATACAAACATTGTAGGAAAACCAATAAAACATGAAATATTTGACATGAGCAGGGCAGGGAGTGGCTGGGAAGCTGTGGCACAAAGCCTTCCTTAGCAGGACTGCCAGTGTTTCCTTTGTACCCTCTGACAGTACAAAATGATCACTTTTGGGACTATGAACAAGATGTTTTTAGTTTGCTTTTTCTCCAAGTTTCACTTCAGAACGCCTGAGCAGGATGGTTTAACCTCCAGATCTCCCAGGAGGATTGGAAGGATTGTAAGGAGATTAACGCCTCGCTGCTTCTTTGGGGTGTGACAGCCTGAAGGATGGATGCACAAGGCCAGTCCCTGGCCTTGACAGGCTTCATTCTGGCACAGCCCTAGGCACCTGGGCACAGTCCCAAAGGCTAAAGCTCCAAAACCTGCCTTGGCTGCTGCTCTCAGCAGCTCAAGGTTGTGCCACCACACCAAGCAGCAGCACAGATCCTGCCTGGACCACGGCCCTCCTTCCTCCTGACATCTACTGCACATCAATGCCTTGTCCCACCTTCCCAGACACCATGTGCAGCCCATTTCAAGCTCTTATGCTTTAATAAGATGAAGGATATTGCCTTCTCTCACAATTGAAGTGGACTTGATTGGAGCTAATTGAATTCTCTGGCAGGAAATCTCCCATCTTACAGGAACCAGTCCTTGCCCCTGAACGCAACAAATGGGAAAGTACAGACAGGAAATCCCTAAGGAGGAGAAACTGGCTGTGCCACCATGTAAGTTACACGAAAGGGGATTTTGGGTGCTACAAAAATTCCATCTGGGAGCCAGAATACTGTCTCAGTCCTCTGAGCTCTGGGAGATCCCTGTAGGGCTACAGACACTGTCAATGAGAGCCACCTTACAAGAGCCACCTCTAGACTTGCCCCTTATAATTGAGGCTACAACAACCCACACCTTCTCAGACAGGTTTGCCCTACCCAGGAGAAAGCAGCTGGAGGATGATGCCTGAAAGATGGACTCTCACGTGCCTCAGGTGCCACCCTTGTACATGCCAGAGCCAGGAGGGTCCATCACCTTTCAGCTGAGGCCAGCAGAGGAGCAGCAGGTTCTCCTCCCCTCCCAAACCACGTTGTGCTTTTACCATCAGGGCACACAGGGAACAGAGCCAGCAGGGCCGCTGCTCCCATGGGAATTTCACCAAGAGGTTCTAGACAGCACCTAGTGACCATCTCCAGCTGGAGAGCGAGCCCCAGAACTTCCAAGCCTTCATGCCTGGAGGTGCACGGGGCAGCTGTCTCTGCCCAGCCCCAGCACTCAGACACCTACCACGACGTAGACGGCCTTCTCGCAGGCCGTGCCCACGGGGATCCAGCCATTGGTGGCTCTGCGCCGGCTGATCCGCTGCTGCTTGGGGTGGGAATGGCCCCCTGTCGCTTTGCTGTTGGAGGCGTGCAGGCAGCCCGGGGTATTCCGCAGCCCAGACTTGGAGCCGCTGGGAGGCTTGGAGCTCTGAGGACATTCTCGGGCCATGGTCTGAGGGTCAGAGTTGGGGGTCTGCAGGTGAGGAACGGGCTCTGCAGCCGGCGGCACGCTGGGCACAGGACATCCTGAGAGCGGGTGGGCAGGTGACGCGGGGTGTCCTGCCACTGGGATTGTGAGGTTCAGCTGGTCCAGAGACTTGCAGCCTTCTAAGGGAAGGGAAGAAATGAGTCACGGATCTCATCTGGAACTTAAAGCAACGACACAGCTGGGACTGTCCCACACCACGGCCACTTTTCCCCAAAATCCCCTTTATTGTATTATAGCAGTAAAGACTCTCCAGGTTGTAATTTCATTTTGCACTGTCACTGGATTGTAAAAGCCAAGCCATTTCTGAGCCTGCGTGTTCCAGTGCTCTGCCAATGACACTGCACCACAACAAACCCATCTGAATCCCAAGTAACGCCAGCCAGGAATACACACAAGGCTGGCCCGTATCCAAAGCAGTTCCAGCCTGTCAATATGTATAAAAGAAATAAAAGGCTTATTGAAACAATAGGAAGGATTAAATCACACTGCCAAAACCAGTCAGCTTCTTTCAAAAAGCCAAATTCTACTAATCAGGGAAAATTGAGAAGATTCTCCAAATTATGTCGAGAAAGATGAAACAAGGTGGAACACAACCACAAGATGCTGCACCCTCAGCAAAACTGTGTCTCTGCAGCAGACACAGGAACCTCAGCAGGTTGGAATTTGGCTGACGCTGCCTCACAGCATCCCAGAAATACCTCACTCTGCTCAGGAGTCACAAACAAGCCTCAGCCTGGGCCAAGGGAAGAACCAGTTGCAATTACCCCCTATCAGCAGGAAAAGAGCTCCTGGACCAATACGTGATGCATCCCTGTTCCCCAAATCTGACAGTGTGCTTTTTGGGGTGACTGAAAGGCAGTTCCAGTCAGTCTCAGACCAGAGTTTACAAATCTGAAGGGAAAATTCCATCTGAAGTCACTCAGCTCCAGCCAAAGAACTGCTGGGACCCCTTGCAGAGATGGGAAGTTATTCGCTCCTGCCTCTCGCCTTGCTCTCCCTAAGGGGCTGCAACCAAGCCACTGTGGAGCTGTGAGTGCACGGAATGCCACAGACCATCATCATCATCATCAATCAATCAATCAGTCAATCAGATCAACCCTGAGTAGCAAACACCACAGGAACCCCTGGAGTGCCTGGACATCTGGATGCAGGCACTGGCAGACACAGGACACATGGAGCAAGGAATCACCTCTCAGGCATTTTGCTTACAAAAGCAGCTTTTAAGCTTGAGCTACAGCAGGATAAAGCTTCACAAAAAACCCTGATGAAGGTCAGGGCCCTGGTGAAGAGCTGCTCTTGGTGGCACACACTTGGTTGCACACATTTCCAGCCTCTCCGATGGCACTGGCACTAAAGCAGCTCTCACAGCCTGTCCCAGCTCCTTCCCAACCACTCTGCTTCCACACTGCCCACAACCATCGCCCAAGATCACAGCCCAGACCCTGGATTTGTACCACACACTGATACTCCCCTATGAACGCTTGGAAGACACCAAATCAGACAGACGTAACACACAGCATTTGGCATGTCAGGCTGGATCCCTCTCTGATGGGAGCCTGCTGCTTGCAGCCAAAGTGCTCCTTTAGTTCACTAAAATGCCCCACCATAGGGAAGGAAAATATTTCAGAGGAGCATAATTATAAAAATATCAATCCCTAAGCCTAGGGCCCTGCTAATATTCTCTGAGACCTCCTTATATGCTTCAATCCACAAACCAAAATCTCAATGATTCCAGTGTTATAGGTTTTTAAATCCAAGTTGCTCCCAGGAAGGAAATCATAGCAAAGGAGATCTCAGTAGTGGGGTAACACACTAGCAAATACCAACTCCTGCAACTGCTGCTGCCCTTGCCAGCACCAGAAGGAACCACTGAATCCACAGGGAGGGCTGAGCTCTGGAAAATACTCCATCTGCACTACCTGCATCCTTCCGGCTGCACAAATCAGAGGCACCAGCGTGCAAAAGCTGAGGAACAAAGCAGTCTGGTATGACCTTGGGGCATTACACAGAAACTGTCAGGCAAGAACACACTGCTGAGCTGGTTGCCTTGTGAGCATTCCACTTTCATGAGCTCTGAAGCCACCAGCGAGCCCTGTCTGGCTGCTGCTGTAGGAAGCAGCACCATGACAGTGGGGATATTTCAGGAAAACAGAAATTACACTTCCACCAAATGCTCCCGAGTTTTAGCAGCTTCCTACAATGGAAGACGACAAAGCCTTGCTTGAACCAAAACTCCATCCACCTACCTGAAAATCTGTTTTCAGTGGGTAAGTCATGCCAGCCCTTGGCTGGAACACGTGGTTAGGGGAAAGATCCCATGTTGGCACTCCCAGCAGCTGGAGAGCAGCCTCCTCTACAGACTGACTGTTTGCTGCACTGTCCAGCCTGATGGCTTTACACACAGTGCTGGTGTCTGATAACCCCCACACAACAGTCCACTTTTAAATATTTTAAAAGGTATTTTTCAATGGCAGAGGCAAAGCTCCAAAGATAAAGCAGGAAGTCTGAAAAGCAGGCGGGGACAGACGAGACCCAGGCAGGTAATTACGTTTCCACACCCCCTCACCCCTCCTCATTCCAGTGCTTCATTGTCAGACACGGAGAGCAAAGATGGGACCAAGAATTCCCAAACTAACAGTGTGCCTGGCACTTAGACCACCACGGTGAAACTCCCCAGGCAGTTCTGCCAGCTCTGATCCATGGAATCCAAAAGCCTGCACTGCCCAGCTGGCACCACGAGAGCCTAACAGCAGAGGCAATGCCTACTTCTCCACAGGCTCTTCAAGGATGCCTCAGCCTTCGGAGTGAGGTTTTGGGATGGGAGGAGTAACTCATCCTGGTGTGCTAGTGACCCTAGGCTTGGAGCAGCACAGCAGGATAGCATGCAGGAACTGAACCCTGCTTGTTTTACACAGATCAAAGCTCAGCCTTAGCTCCAGCATGACAAGCCATGAGTCACCTTCTCGCTACCCAAATCCTTTCACCGATTCTCTGCTTTCCACACCAACAAGACCTTTCAGTGGGAAAAACCCTCGAGGCTAAAAACGAGGGAAAGGGAGGTGGGAGGCGGATTCCTTCCAAGCCGCAGCTTGGCTGTGGAGCTGAGAACTGCTCGCAGAGGGAACCTGCCTCTCGGCAAGCAGGCACCGTGCCGAGTCACCCTCTTCTCCCAGGAACTCCGGCCGGGATTTGTGCGCACTTTGCACCTTACCTGCTGCAAAAGGCATTTTGTAGGGGTAGCTGTTCCGTCCCGCATGCACGCTGCCGATCCTGCCCTCCGGCACGTGCACCACGCCGCAGACGCTGTAGCTGCTCACGGCCGCTCCCTCTCCGCAGCAGTACGGAGAGCTGCACCAGTGCAGGGGCTGGAAATGAGCACCTGATGGCAAGGAACCGGGAGATACCAGGAGCCCCTCGCAGGTCGCAGCCTGCGACAGCTCGTCCTTGGGATAAATGGAGCAGGGGGAGTAGCCACTGTATCCACTTTGGCCATAATAAACGTAAAACCCGTTCAATGGAGTCAGATCTGAGGATTCATAGAGACATCCACAATCCGTGTGATTCCCGGGCACAGGCAAAGGAGGGAACTGCTGCACGGGAAAGGAAGGCTGATGAAATTCCTGTTTGGGGGTTGGGGATTTCTCTCCAGGTCTTCCATACTCTGGCTTCATGGAAGCTTGTCCTCCCATGAGCAAAGGCAGTCTGTGGTAGAAGCCCTCTGTGCTGGCGTAGGAGCCAGACAGCGACTCGTAGGGGACAGGCTCTGTCGCCCCGTGGAGCCTGGAAGAGTCCCGTTGCTCCCCCTTCCCAAAGGTGCCCAGGGTCTGGCCTTGCCAGCCGTGCTGCCCATCCATTTTTAAGCTAGCCACTTCCTTCTTGGATTTGACACAGTTTTTCCGGCCAGCTTTTGCCCATTTGAGGGTAGATTTCAAACAGTGGTTCTCGGACTTGCCCTCTCCATCTGATTTACTCCGCTGCTTCAGCGGTTGGTCTTTCTCGTGGGTCAGCTTCAGGAAAGCCACAGCATTCAGGCTGGCCAGTCTCTTTGGGGTGGGATGGTAGGAGATGGCACCATCCTCCCTCTTTGCCCCATCATCAAAGACCTCATCCAGAGAATGCTCACAGCTATTGCATTTCTGACTGGGCTCATGCCGGTTCTTTCCTTTCCCTGTTTTCAAAGCCGGTTTTTCCAGGGCAGACCAGTTGTCACCGGCTTTGCACTGTAAGCCCTTGAGGGTACAGTCCCCAGCAGCCTTCCCAGAGTCCCTGCGGAAGCGCCTGCCGGATAACAAGCCATCGTCCCGTTCGAACAGCAGGTTGTTCACAGCCTCTGCGTTCAGCGAGGCCAGCCGGCGCTTCCTGGGCTCCGAGGGAGCAGGATCAAGGTCCTGCTCCGACCCAGGATAAGTTACTGTGCACTTCTCCCCAGATGACTCATTCTTGCCTGCTCCCACAGGCTGAACCTTTTCTGAGAACAAAGCAGATCCCAAACCCTCCACCCAGCTGGGAAGGTGCTTTTTTTTACAGCTTGGGGTCTGTTTGGACAGAGAGCCAGCCACATCCTCCAGCCTGGTGAGAAGCACCTTGCAGGTCTTTTTGCTCACCGAGGGGAGCAGCCGCCTCCGCAGCGGGTACGTCTTTCGCACTTCACGCAAACTCTTGCTTTTGTTGTTCCCTACAAACCCACTGGGACAGTTCGGAGCCTCCGAGGCATCCCCGTCCCGCTGCTCTGCGTTGGCCCTGTCCATCCTCCTGCTGCCTGTTGGCGACGAGGCCTGGCCAGCAGAACCAGCTGGATGTTTCAGAAGGAAAAGTTGTTTTTTCCGGGCATGCGTCATAGGATCAATGTCCAATCCTGGGAACGAACGGGAGAAAACATCTATTAATATCGCTGAGAGAGTCTCATCTTCTCACAAAGCACCAACTGCCAATTAGGAAATATTTGGGGAAGCTTGTTTCTATACAGCAGAGTATATTTGGGTGATGGCCAGTTAAGCCAATTAAGAGACAGGATGCAATTAGATGTGGTTTAATATTAAGCCATGGAACACGACAGTAATTAAAAGCAAGGTGGTGATGGCAAATGCCACAACAGCTGGGGAAAGCTGGGTCCAGACAGAGAGCTCTTCACCCAGCTCCCTCTTACACTGATGCTGTTAACAACACCTTACAAATTCCCATCAAATCTCCAAAATCTGAAGGCTGGTTCGGGGCACAGAGCAGAAACAACCCCCAGTCTGTGACTGCCTGCATGTTGATACAAGCAGGCTGTTCCAGTGTCATTTTCTGAGACAATTAAGCAAAAGGAAAACAAGAAGTCCACCTACTCAGGGGAAAAGAAAACTTGGGCTACTAAGCAGAGACATGCCAACATTAATAAATTAAATACATGCAAATCCCTGTGCAGGTTGGAACCTGGCTGCCCACTGCTCTTGTCATTCCCTGTAGTTGTGTTTTATAAAAGTTGTGGGCATTGAACACCAAATCACGACGGGCAGAGAGGCCCTAAAGATCCATTCATGGCAGGAAAAAGAAGCCTAGGCTTCCCAAGCTATCCAGCACCCAATTTTTCATTAAGGAATTCTGCAGTCTGAAGGAGCACACTTTTGCATAAGAAGCTGTAGGTCCAAGGCTGAGACAGGATATGGCTGGGTGATACCAACCTATAGACATTAAAAATGTCAGTGTAAATGAGTAATAGTGGAATAGATTTAATTAAGTCTGTCTCTGAGCATCAGAAATGGCAGCAAAGGACAATTACTTGCATTTAATGGTATTTACAAAATAGTCAAATTCCATTTATTGGTAGCAAAAATCTGATCTTTGTATCAGCATCCATCTAGGAGAGGTTTGCTCTTCCCGGCAATCAGGATTCGAGCTGGAACTTCCCTCAATTGACACTGGTCTGCCACTTTTGAGGCTTTTAATTAAAGCTCCTACTGCTTTGGCAGTGATTAGAACAAAGCTCCCGAATTACAAGAACTGTTCATTTGATATGGTTTAATCAAGCTGATAATTAGATTATCTATTTGAAATAAGCCCGATGTGTTTTAATTGCCTTACTTATATATGCATTAACTAAGGGAAATTCAGGAATTGAAACCCGCTGGGGTTTGCAGGGTGCTTTTCTAGATGTCATGCTCTTGGCAATGTGTTTTGGGGTGACCGAGTCCCTGCATCCCATCAAACAGGATGTATCCCATGGCTGGTGCCCCAACAGGAGAGCTCAGTGGGGAACAAGCATTTATACATGTCCACATTTTTCTTATCAGAAAATCAGGCTCTGGGAATCAGGAGGATCAAGTCAGACAAAATTTCCTCCAGAACTGAATTCTTCTTGCACAAGAGGCTAAACTGACCACATGCAACCTCTGGAATTTGGGAGAGGACTCTAATTTTTAAAAATGGATCAGGCAGAGCAGGATTTGGCAGAGGCAGAGCAGGTATCCTGCAGAACATGCCCTGGGGAGGACAACTCTTCCCAGGCTATGTGGACCAGTGGTTTCCTTGCAACTTTCATCCTATTTTCTACTGTCCCTACTGTGAGACAGCCTCTGGCAGAAGTGAAAATCCCAAAATAAACAGCCATGGTTTGCCTTAAACCCAGCACCAGGCCCCTTCTTCTTCTCAGGTTTCCACAGGCAGGAGACTGACCTTGCCTGGCACCACACATCCTGGAGGGTTCATGCTCAAAGGAGTTGGGATATCTGCTAAAAACTGGGTGCTACAGGTGTGACTGTTCATGCCATAGCTGCTCTAAAGTTAGGAAAAGGCTGGGGGAGACTGAGGGAAGGGAAGAGAATTTGGACTGCTCAGCCTAGAGAAGCTTTGAGGGGACCTAACTGCCCCTTCCAGTGGCTGAAGGGGCCTACAGGAAAGTTGGAGAGGGGCTTTGAACAAGGGGGAATGGCTCCACGCTGACAGAAGGCAGGGATAGATGGGCTATTAGAAATAAATTCTTCCCTGTGAGGGTGCTGAGGCTCTGGCACAGGTTGCCCAGAGAAGCTGTGGCTGTCCCATCCCTGGCCATGTCCAAGGCCAGGCTGGGTGGGGCTTGGAGCAACCTGGGATAGCGGAAGGTGTCTCTGCCCATGGCAGGGGGTGGGACAGTTTGAGCTTTAAAATCCCTTCCAACCAAAACCATTCCGGGATTCTATGATTCATTGCCACCACCTATGGAACAAAACCCATCCTTAGTATACTGAACTATACCCAGAGGTTTTTCCACACCTCCACAATCATTGCACTGCATGGATTGTTTAGTGAGGGGGATGCTCTTGCTCTCAGCTCACCTGGGATCCAGCAATCCCTCCTCTTCTCCCAGCACAACACAGAGAAAGAGCTTTTGAACAATGCTCAAAACTCAGCCCTCTGACAGGCAAATGCATCATTCCTCAAAATCAGAGTCCTGCTGAGCTTCCTTCCAGAGAGTATTGTGTTCTTGCCAGCTGGGAGGGGACAGTGGCAGAGCTCTTCATCCTCTCTCCACCTTTGCATTGCTTCACAAAGCAGAGAAAAGCTGCCTGTGCCCAGCAGTCTCCAAGAAAACGCAAGAAAATTGTGAAGAACTGAAAGTGAAGATACTTAAACCAGAACTACCTGTATACTGCTTGTGGCTGAGGAACTGGATTAATGGTGAGAAGACAGTGAGGCGTTGGAAATAAAAGTTCCAAGCAGCTCAGTCTATCCAGCTGCATCCAGAGCACACCAAGCATTTTAAAGCTAGCTGGAATTGCTGCCTTATCATCCAATCACAGAATGGTTTGGGTTGGAAGGGCCCTTACAGCTGATCCCATTCCAATCCCCTGCCATGGGCAGGGACACCTTCGGCTAACCCAAGTTGCTCCAAGCCCCGTCCAACGTGGCCTTGAACACTTCCATGAATGAGGCACCCTCAGCTTCTCCAGGCAGCACTCCTCTGGCAACTCCTTCCTTAAACCAGACTAGTTCTGAAAAACCATCTTGCCAAGTTGCTGAACTCAAACCAGATCAGAATAAAGAAAAATTAAAACCACTTCTAGTTTCTTGCTAGAATAAAACCATTACCCAAACAGCAAACTCAGGAGAGAGTTGATGCCTCATTAGCAGGAAAAGAAGCAAGTGTGATAACAGCTGCATGTTCTGTAATCACGCAGCTGCAGCATCTGTCTCTCCCTCTCCAGCACTTGATTGCAAGTGAAATTAGAAGAAACTAGTCTGGGACTACCCCTTCAAGCCCCATTTCCTCTCCAGAGCTTCACTACGGAGACGCACACGTTCCAAGAGACGATGCCAAAAGCACAGAAATTAAAGCTTTTAAAGCCCCCGATCCATTTGGCACTTCAATAACACACAAAGAGTTACGACAACACCAACCCTCCTCTCCACACACGGCACCACTCCGATGACTCTCGGCCCCATCTACTTGAATCCTGTCTATCCATTTCCACTGGAACAGCTTATGCTGTGACAACAGCCCTACAACTGTGAGTATCTGGAGGATTGGCTCCTTTCTCCCTGTTGCTTTTGCAGGCGAGTAATTCCCAGTGCTCTAAGGAACATGTTGCATAGAAGAAGCCTTGCAGGAGCTCTGGGAAATCCAGATAAATTGTAGCAGCATCAGGCATCCCAGGCTGAGTTCCTTGAATGCCACGCACCTCCGTTGAGTGGAAACATCGTCTCCCTCTCAAACATTCAGAAAATCTGTAGCTGTAGGAGGCTGCAATTTATCTTCCCAGGGTCCAGTCCTGATTTTTCTCCAGAGACACACTGAAAGCTCCATCATCCACACGCTCTGGAGAGAACTGTTTATACAGAGCTCATTAGGCTGCAGAAAGGGCTAGTTTCTCTCACTCATCAGCACAGCTCTGACCATTGTACCAGAACAAGGCTAGATGAGATTTTGGGAAGAAATTCTTCCTTGTGAGGGTGTTCAGGCACCGGCACAGGCTGCCCAGAGAAGCTGTGGCTGCCTCATCCCTGCAAGTGTCAAACACCAGGCTGCATGGGGCTTGGAGCAACCTGGAATAATGGAAGGTGTCCCTGCCCATGGCAGGGAGACGGATCTTTAAGATCCCTTCCAACCAAAACCATGCCAGCATTCCATGATTCACGGCCAGCAGCTTCTGAAAGCCATGTGGACACACAGCCTCCACAGCTTCCAACAGGCTTGTAAAAAGGGATGTGGGGCAACTCTGGCACAGCCCAGAGGATCTCTGGGAGCTGTCCTGGACTGGGCTCTGCTCCACTCCCTGCTCCAACACCCGTAATTACCCCCCCCCCCGCCACACCGCATTGCGAAAGCATGTGTGTGCTCCAGCCACCCGGCTGGGAGTTTTGCAGCCCGTGTGTGGCCGTGATAAATCACAGACAACTGCAATGAGAGCCCGGGGCTTCACACCCCGAGTGCCGAATGAGTCCGAAAGCAGCGGCACAGGGAGTGAATCCGGCCGGGCGCAGGCCCGACCTGCACCACCCGGAGCCACAGCTGGGAACATCCCCGGGGAGCTCCCCGGCTGATTCCTTGAGAAGGTCTGGCTCAGCCTTCCTTATCTGGTTTCAGATCTTGCCTAGTGGCAGCGCTCTGTCTGGGGAAGCCAAAATTACAGTTCTCTGGCTGTTCTCACACTCTCTGCAGCCTCAGCAAGCAGCATTCTCAGGGAAGAGGAAAGGGGAAAAAGAAGAGGGGGGGGAAAGAAGGGGGAAAGAAATGGGGGGGGGAAGAAAAAGAAGGAAAAAGAAAAGGAGGGGGAAAGGGAAAAAGTGTGGAGAAGGGAAGAAAGGGGGGGGGGGAAGAGGGGAGGAAAAAGAGACGAGGGAAAACACCAGTGGAAGTGAACAATTTGCAAGCATGGGGGAGAGTCAGAGGATATTTCCTCAAAATCAACAACAAGGCAGGTTGTTTGGATAATTAATGTGACACCTGGAAAAGCACATTCCTTAGAGGAAAGCACCGGCTTTCTTTCCCCCTTTACCGATGGTAAGAAGCTGTAACACTGTGTCATGCTGCCAGTGACAGGCTGCCACCGAGCAGAATAGGCAGGAAATGATGAAGTGAAAAACAAATGTGGGGACTGATAAGAGACCTCAGAGACTCCAACATCAGGCACCAAACCCCGATCAAGTCTGGAGCCCCAAAGCTTTGGGGTCTGGTACATATTTGCGTTAAAGCAAACCCCAAGTTTCTCAAAGCAAAGCCTTCACTGCATACCCGTGATCAACACTGGCAAAACCACTTCCTACAGCCTTGAAGAACTGCAGATTTCCACCCCAAGAGTTGTCACAAGCCTTTTGCTTGTGACCCCAACATAAAGCAGCGTTGTTCTGTGTGTCTGTGGGTAGCTCTGGTGCCTTTGGTGCTCTTCACAGCCTTCCAAACCCCACTGAAATTGGCTCAAGCAGGGTTAGAGCATGAGAGGCAATGGCACAGCCAGAGTTTCATACTCACTCTCTGCAGAAGAGATGCAAACTCTGTGTTTAACCACAGGCAAAGCCACCCTTGACTCCCCAAAACTCCAAACCCACTCCAAAGCCAGGAAAAACTGGAAGCAGAGACCAGGATTTGTTTCTGCCCCCTTAGTTAGCTCAGAGATGGATAACAAGACTACCTTCCTTCTCTCAGAGAAAATGTATTTTCTTTGCCTTTCAACAAGTTAGGGAGGGATGCACCAGCATTAGAAAGAAACTTGGAATTAATGGATTCTAGAGTGTGATGAAGCATATGGCAATTCCCAAACAGCATCCATCACTTGTGCTTCCCACAGGACCCTCCCAGCTGTAGCAGCAGCAGCAACTCATGGACAGTCATGGATAAGCAGCCTCACGCATGCTGCTGCAAGGGAAGCCCGGGTAGGGCAAAGGAATTCCCTGGAATTTGCAGGGGAGTACAAGGATGTGGGGGTGGAAATGAGTCTGAGCTTGTCTCCAGGCTGACAATTTGATGGAAAGAGATGCTCTGACACTTGGATTTTGCTGCCATCACTCCCCAGTGAACTAGTTACTACGGTTTCCTTTTGATGAAGGCATTCAGAGTCCAGAGATTAGGCAAGAGGAACACAGGAAAGGATGGGAGGTGCATACTAGACAACCTGGAAAAACGGGAAGGCTGAAGCTTACACAGATATTGCAATGCTGAAATATCCCAGGGAACAGCAGCAGCAAGAAGGAAAGGGACTTTTAAAAAGAGCAGGTAGTGTGAAGATAAGGGGGAATGGCTCCACCCTGACAGAGGGCAGGGCTAGATGGGATATTGGGAGGAAATTCTTCCATCAGGGTGCTGAGGCCTGAGCATAGGTTGCCCAGAGAAGCTGTGGCTGCCCCATCCCTGGAAATGTTCAAGGCCAGGCTGGATGGGGCTTGGAGCAACCTGGGCTAGTAGAAGGTGTCCCTGTCTGTAGCAGGGTGTGGAATGAGATGATCCTTAAGGTCTCTTCCAACCCAAATCATCCTGGGATTCTGTGACTCTGTAAAATACCAGATCTATTAAATATCACCCATTTACACAGAATTGCCTGTTACAACTTTAAATAGGTTCTGTACAAAGCTGCCATGTGACAGCTACGCCAACAACACCCTAAAACATGCCTATAAGTAGTTTGAAAAACCAAGTCAAAAATATTCTGGGACAGCTTTCACAGTCTTGTTTATAGAAGGAGCACAATCTTTGCCAATCAAGGTTTTTAAAAAAAATAACCCACACAAGCCCTGCTCATCTGATTTTTCATATATGCAAAATGCAAACTCAATTCCTTCACGGCAGAAGGCTGAGTCTGGTAAAATATCAATCATATGTCACTTTGCTCAGATAGCTCTGGCACCCTTCCTGTTCCACGGACAAAATGGAATAACAAATTATTCCCAAGGCTTTATTTTGAAGAACAAGGTGTAAGGTTTTTCTATAGTAAATATTAAAGCTCATCTATATATTATAATCACACCCTTCCACGACTGCTTTAGGAGCTTCCTTCAAGCTGCTGAGCTTAAACAATTCAAGCTGCGCCGTGATTCCGTGTTCTACACGTGCGGCTGCAAACTGTGCTGCCTGTGGGAATTTCAAGGGCAGGTGCATCCCTGCCAGCTCCTCTCCATGTCACGGAGCTGTCACTGCCATCCTATCTCTGGATCCGGATTTCCCTTCTCCTCCCTCCGGTACGTCTCTCCCACAAAGATCTCCATTCACTCTCTCCTGACTGGGAACTGTCAGCACGGCCCCCTCAGGATCCAAAGACAATACATCCCTACTCAACAAGCTCAAAACTGGCTTTAAAAAAAACAGTGCAGGAAATTCAGGGAAGGGCAAGGTATTCCTTCAATGTGACACTTAACTAAACATTTTATTTAAACATTTTTTTTCTTTAAATAATCTTTATCTTATTTTCCTCACTTCAGTGGCCCTCAAAACTGCCTGTGCCCCACCTCAGTGTCCAAATCCTTGGCACTGTGGCTCCAGGTATGGACTCTAGGAGTTATCATCTCTGACAGGAGTGCAGAAGACAGCCTGAATTTGAAAATTTAACAGACATGCATGTTTATAACCTTGACTTAAATTTACAGAAGCTTTAAACTCAAGCAGACAAAACAAAGCTCTGTTAAAGAACAAGTTCATGTAGTATTTTCAAGGATTGTGTTCTGATTCATCTCCAGTCGAAATACACTGACCAGAACTACCTCTTCAGACTAAAACTGCTACCTGAATTATTTTCAGTTCTAGAATAAGTACTTCATCTTGCATTTGGAAATACCTTTTTAGTTTCTATATGGCTTAAAAAGTAGTAGCATGCCACTTCACCCTCAGCTGCGTTGCAAGTTGTCCCTACAGCAGAACAGCTCTCTGGGATTTCCTCCATCAAAGGTTTTGATTCCTCTTTCTATTCAAAGTTTAACAGACATTTCAAAAGAAAACAGACTTTCTACTTCTTTATTCACACTTTCTGATCATCACTTGAAACATCAGCATTAACCCCACACGTTCCCAGCTGAGGACAAAGGTGACAGAGGATGAGTTATGCTGAGCACTTTTCCATTTGGGAGTTTCAATCCCAACCCAAAACACAAGTCAAAGAAAGACTTTACAGAATTTTCACATTCCCATTGCAATCCTTGGAACCAAACCCTCTCCTCTGAAGTCTCGTAAACCACAGTGCTGCACTGAATGCTGAGCAGAGCTTAAATCTGGAGCCAACTTTGCTGGATTTGAACTAGAATCAGAGAATCTAATTCTTCCCTGTGAGGGTGGTGAGGCCCTGGCACAGGCTGGTGGAAGGTGTCCCTGCCCATGGCAGGGGGTAGAAATGAATGAGCTTTAAGGTCCCTTCCCACTCAAACCATTCTGGCATTCCATGAATCACAGAATGGTTTGGGAACTTCTGGAATAAAAGACCAGATGTGGCTTTAAAATACACAGGGTTTTTTTTCCTTCACAAAATACAGGACCAATCACCACCACAAATACAGGTCTATATTCACACATCTTCTGATGACATGGTTTTAGTCAAAGCAGAACTGCCAAGTCTACCTAAACCTGCTTTAAACCTTTCCTCCCTCCCATTAGTGCCTGAGACATTATTTACTAATCAGTAACCCACAAGGTAAGGGAAGAAGTTCCACTTAAAATTTCACAACTCAACTGGTTTCATGTATTAGGTCAGTCTGAGGAAACGCAGCACTGCTGAATGGTACTGCAACACCTGACACCTCCAAGGAGAACAAGTTCCTTAATTCCTAGGGTGTAAGCAGAGGAATCATTTAAATTTATATCAAATTGGATCATTTAAGCCCAGGAAGCAGAGGGACTCTGTCTTGACAAAGGTCCCGAGAACAGCCAGAGGAGCATTTCTAGGAACCAGCAGCTGGTGCAGATCAGAAATCTGGTGAGAGAAAACTCAAGCAGGAGCTGGATGCTGTAATATGTTAAAATCCCAGAAACCACAAGGCAAACACAGGCAATTCAGCCACTTTAGACAAGGGGAAGCCCAGTTAGCTGGAACACTGTTTCTGTGAGAGCCCAAGAGCCCGTTTAACTCCCATTAGGAGCTGCCCCAGCTCTTTCATCCCTTACCACATCGTTAGAGGTGTATTTAAACACACACCTTTGCTTGTGCCCCAGGTTTGATCAGTCAAGGCAACAAATACCACCTTTAAATAGACTGGACAGGGTTTGCAGCCTGTGCTGGGAGCGACCTGGTTTAAATGCACTCATTAAGGTGCATTTATCGACCCACACGTGCGTGACGCTGCTTGGCCATTTGGAAAGGCAGCAACTAAACACACCCAGCTCTCCAAGCCAGGGCTAGGATGAGACTTTTTCAATAAGGTGGGCCATATAAAGTCCATCACATCAAAATATTACTTGGATTCCACTGCCCCTTGCACAGCCAGGAGGAAAAACAGATTAAAGAGCATCAGGAATGGTCAAGAACAATGACTAAGTTACAGTCTTGGTCCCTAGAGTTCCAGGGTGAATTCTGGGGGGATGTTGAATACTTCTGTTCTCCCACCAGTGAAGGTCACCATGGAGCCAGTGGGAACTCCAGAGGATAAACCATCAGCTCTCTGGCAAAGGAGACTAATTACAACCTCCTCTGGAGACTCTCAGAGCTTTTAAGCAGTGCAGCCTAGTTTTATGGAAATGCCACAGGTGCCTCTGACTGATTTTCAGGAAGGTCCCTTGAAGTCAGGCTGTGGCTTCGAAACTTCCAGGTGTGCTCAGTAGTGGGGAGAAGAGTGCTACACAAGCTGCTCTGCCAAAGGATGCTCCGACACCGCAAAACCGCCCCCCTACGTGCTTCCTCCAACCTTGAGGAGAGCACTCGTAATAGGGAAGAAAACAGCAAAACTTTTGAGGAACTCCTACCACTGACAAGTGGAGAAACAAAAAAATAATCAGAATTAACCCCTTCATTATCAGCCATAGAACTTGAGAACATTGATTCCACACTGAGGTGTTCGGTGCATGGATCAGAGGGATAGGGAAGGGAAAACCACCCTCATCCATCCCAGTCACCAGCACAGGAGTGCAAGGGTAAAAGATGCACATGGTTCAGAAGTGACAGGCTCCAAGGAGTGGGGTACAAGGAGACAACGTGTGAAGCCAGAGCACAGGAAACACAACCAGAGAGGTGATCCCAGAGGGATTCCTGAGCTGCAAGAGCTGCCAGCTGAAGCAGAGCCAAAGTGGCAGCGGGAGACACTCACAGCTACCGGTCGAATGTCGGGAGAACTGGCAGGAAGTTTCCAGGAGCTGCTGGAAGATCCAAGCAAGCTGCAGCAAACTCTGCTTTCCCAGGCTGTGCCCAGCATGGAAGGGTAAACAGCTGATAAGGAGGAATGTACTGCAAAGCCCTCCCAAGCAGCCAGAACCCCCCTGCTATCCCACAGCTCGGCCCAAGGACAATACCCAGTGCCTGTGCCCAGCACACACCTCCCCTCGGCCAGTTTTGCTGCTGGCAGTCCAAATCTCAGGAGATTTCATCCAAAGACGATCTGATGCTGGACAACAGCTGCAAAGAGCTCAAGAGTTTCTGCCTCAGACTGTAGTTACAATGCACAAGGAGAGATGTATCCATGCAGGATATCCCCAGACACCACAATTTTAGCTCCAGCTATTTGTCACAGTAAAACATTTTAAGGTAGCAGCGTTCTTCAAACTAAAATGACAGATAATATCCCATTTTAGAGCTCTAAAGCTAGCTCCTCACTCCTCATTTCAATAACTAAGATAAACATTTTATTTAACAGCTGTATTAACAGGTAGAAACACACTTTGCTCCAGAAAGCCAGGCAGACTTACAGCCCTGGCTTCTGCAGGATTTAAACTCTCAGTTCAAGATGAATTCCTGGAAATGGAGGGGGGCGGTGGAGGGAGAAACTCTCATTTTTTCTGAACAGAAACCAAGCACAAAGTCTGTGTTTGAGTTTCCAGCTCTGCTGCTTCCCTACCCTGCTTACAGCTTCGTCACACATGTGGCAGCACCAGCAGAGCCAAGTGATGCTTCCCAAAGGATGCCACAACTTCTGTAAGGTCTCTGCTGTGGTTGACATGGGGTCTGCAAAAGGAACAGACCCCAAACTACCTCTGGGGCCTCCTGCTCAGTGTCACCTCACAGTTTTCCTTCCATGCCTCTGCTCGAGCTGGGATGCACCTAGAAGTTCTCACACCTCTGGTAAAGGATGAGCCCTTGGGGAGCCTCAGCACCTGCAGCTGATCTGAGGGATCAGGAACAAATATCCGAATATTCAGCGGCTTTCCTGCTCCTCAGGCAAGGCCTGTCACTGTTACTGCCCTCCAAACACAAGTACAGCAGCGTGCAGCATTAAGGTGTTTTATCCTGGAATGGTTTGGGTTGGCAGGGACCTTAACAATCATCCCATTCCAACCCCCATGGGCCCAGGCTGCTCCAAGCCTTGTCCAGCCTGGCTCTTTTAACATGAGCAGGACACTGATCTTAAATTTAAATTTATCTAAACACTTTCCATTTATATATTTATGGGGGTCTAAATATGCCTATGAAGACTCCTTTGGGTCCATTCACAGCTTGCTTTGTTCAGCTGAAGGCTAGATAGGTGTTTGCATGGCTGCATGACCTTTCCAGCCTGAGGGCAAGAAAATTAGGACCTCACTACACAAACCCATGATTTCAAGCATTGGAAGTGGCTGCCCAGGACAGTGGTGGAGTCATAATTCCTAGAGGTGTTTAAGGAAAGACTGGATGTGGCACTCAGTGCTCTGGTCTGGTTGACAGGGTAGTAAACAGCCACAGGTAGAACTTGATGACCTTGGAGGTCTTTTCCAATCTAAATTATTCTGGGATCCAGCTCTATGAGCTGGACTGAGGCTTCACAGAAGCACCTGAAGTCACTTTCCTTTTTTATTTTTAAATTCACTGTGTTTGTTTTATACACAACACAGGCTGCTCCAAGAGCAATCACCCAACCCTCAAGGCCTCCAGACACTGCTCTATGTAAGGTTATTACAGTGAACTGGGGTTTAATTATATTTAAATAGTGAAAAGTCAAAGCGCTGCTGCTGCGCTCGCCTCCCTGCCCCTCCATGATCCATTTCTCCCCACTGCCTCCCATGGTTTCCTTGGAAACATATGCAAGCTTAAATTGGATTGACATTCACTTAGTGGACAGATGGAGTTTGGAACAGCCCAGCGCCTGAAATTCAAGGCCGAGCCTTGGGATGTGTCATGTTATCAATACAAAAAACACCCCCCGAGCTTTGTGGGAAGGGTGAGGATCACCTAATTATTCAGTAACGAGCTCTGAGGTGGCATCTCAGGAAGGTCAGCGCTCACCCATTGTTCCTGATGAAAGCAGCGGGCCGAGCACGCGACCAGTTTTGTTGGGAGGGAAGGATTTAATTTTTGTTAAGCACTGAGAAAACAGGGGAGTTCTTAAGCTCATTAGTGGTTTCAGGCAGGAGAACTGCTGCAGATCACACATGGGCTGAGCACAGGCAGCGATGCTCCATCCACACTACAATTCAGTCACTTGCATGCAAAACTTCATCCCTAGGCTGAAGTTATTCCTGGTAAATGATGCTGACCCATGGACACCGAGAGGGACAGGGTTTGTATCACTTCTTTACAGCCCTAGAGGTGTCAGGACTGCATTTTCAGCAAAGCTGGCAACTTATTCTCAACTGGGAATTATTTCCTGGGTCCTCTTCCACTATATGGGAAGAAACAGAACTGGGAAGAAATGAAAATGCCTTTTTCTTTTTTTTTTGAAAAACAGTGCTAAACAGTGCTTCCCAACCACACTGTCTGTCCTAACAGGATTGGAAAGGATTCACCTCTTTCCAACCAAAACACAAGGTGGACAGTAGAAATCCCAAATAACCACATCCCTAGAGATCCCTGTTGAAATCCAGCATCTAGGAAGGACAAGATGACAGAGTTCTTGGGAAGGAAAATGGGGGCAGCCACAGTCATTGCATATTCCTCCTCACCAGGTGCTCTGCCCACCACATGCTTCATTATTGCAGGGGCCACCTCCAGGAACTAGGGACATGCCACAGAGTCAGGGTTATCAAGCAATTTTTAAGGAATAAATCCCCAAAATGCCTGCTTCGCTTCTGTTACTTGTGCCATTTGCTGAAACCTAAGGAATTCCCAGGCTGGGATTTACCTGCGCAAGTCAGGATTTCCATACCTGTCCTGACACCTGGCATTTAGCCAGGATTTAAAATAAAATCTTTTTTCTCTCTCTCTCTCTCCATGTAATTATAGCTGCCAAATCCTTTTTCTTTACTATCCTGCTCACCTTGGAGAGAGTTGCTCTGTCTCCTTACTCTGAGCCATCTCCAACCTTGAATCTTTCCACCGACTTTGGCTGAGCTGAACAAAGGAACAAACCCAAATATGCCTCTTGCATCTGTTTCTTAGGAGTTTTTTTATTAATTAAAAATAAACCTCCTGCTGCCCACTAGTTCCCTCCACAAGCCTGCACTTTCCTGCTTTCTCCTCCTTCCAAACCATCCATATTTATCAATATGTGATTATTGCAGCTTAATCCTCATTGCCTGCATTCCCCCCAGTGCCTCTCCATCCTCCCTCAGCAGAGACCTCGACACTCCTCTCCACCCCGTCTCAAATCCTGCTCTTTTTCACAGAATTCTCAGCCCTGAGCCAGCGAGAACACGCTCAACCTGCCAAGTGCCCTGACAGAAGGAGCGCTCCTGAAGGGATTTCAGGGATGTGGCCCTCGATCCATTTCCAGTTAAGAGGCTCGTTAGTTCACTGGACTTGCCCGCCGAGGATGCGAGGGCTGGCAGTGCGAGGGTGCTCCCAGCTCCAGCAGCATCCGCCACGCTCCCCGCGGCGCCTGCTCCCTCCTGCCTCCAAAACTCAGCTCAGCCATCCTTTCCTCGCATCCCGGAACTCCCCGTTTCTCTCCTCCACTGTCGATTTAAGCCTATTCCAGGTATTCCGCAGGCACTCGGAGACACAATGAAGACAAGCACCGGATAATGCCGTGCTGCGGGAAGGCTGGCTGAAGCTCCCGATTTTCCGTGCTTCCCACAGGCCACAGGCAGGAACAATAGAAGGCCAGGCACGGTGTAAGTAGGAAGCAATGCCTGGGATCTCGATGCTTCCCTTGCACTGGAATTTTATTTCAAGGATGATCATTCAGACACTGAAAAATCAGCTGCCAGCAAAGCAGTTTTATTCCAATCAATGTGAGGAAAACGCCTGCTTTGTATTTCTAAGAGCCTCGTAAATAATTCGAAACACTGAGATACAGGCAGCCTCTAAAAGCCAAGATCTTTCATTTAAAAAAAAAATAAAAATCAAGACTGCCGAGCTGCAGAGTTTCAAAGCTGAGCATAAGAAAGCCCTTCAAAAACTGCTGGAAGAACAATGGGTGCCAGTGAGCGCTCCTGTGATGTCCCTTACAAAGGGGGAAAGCCTAAAAATCATCATTTTCTTTAGTCATACCTTTGTTTAGGAGAACTGGGACACGAGGAATGCAGCACCCGGCAGCTCGGAGCCCAAGCATCATCTTATTCCTGAGCACCACACGTTTAACACAAATCCCACCCGCTCCACGTGCCTTTTCCCGGAGCGCTTCCATCCAAAACAGGGCAGTGCCCAGGGAACACAGCAGGAGAAAAATTCCACCTGGGCTGCATCTCCCTAGTGTGGGCAGGGGAAGGAGGGAGCCGCAAGGCACATGGATCCCAAAGGCTCCCCGCTCCCAGCACCACCGTGCCGGCTGTGCCATCCCATGGGATGAGCTGACACCCTGCCGATGCCACCAGACTCCTGTCACGGTGTCTGGCCACACGTGTGACAGCAAGCACCCCTCCAAATCCTGTGCTGCCAGTCTCCAAAAGCACTGGGAATTTTAAACGGCGAAGGAAGGAGAATGACAAACCGAGGGAATCCAAGCAGCCCTCAGACAAGGTCCAGCCAGACACCTCTACTGAAAATGCACCTCTGATCTAAGCCAGAGCTTCTAAAAGAGGTGATAAAAGCGGCATTCCCGGCCGTGCCACGTGGGAAAAGCGCAGCGGCACGGCCCTGAGCACGCCGTGCTCCCGGGGAGTGACACACATTCCCTCCCCATTTAATGGTGTTTGTTTAGCTGCACGCTACCGGCACAGCTCTGACCCCAGGGGGGACTGCCCGGTGCCACCGGGCTCGCAGGGTGTTACATTGCTCATTCCCACATTTTTCAATTTAAGGAAAGTCACATTCAGGCGCTCGCCCATCACCAAAGCAGCAAGAACCCAGCACTGCCAAATGTGAGCATCACTCACAAATCAGGCCAAAACAACAGCGTCCCTTGAATTATTTTTGACCCATGTGGAGTTATTAACCTCCCACCCTCTATGGAAGATGTTCTGAAATTTAATGTTTATCAATAATCAGCAGATTGAAGGGAAAACAACTGTTCCTCCAGAGCAGTCACACTAATTTTCAGCTACTTTTCTCCAGAAGAAGAGCATCACTGCCACCCCCACTGAGGGGCTTCCACTATGACTTAACTCAAATTATTCTTTGGAAATTATACAATTGTAATTTTGAGAGACCAGAGATTTCACAAAGAGGTTCAGATTCAGTTCCCTCAGCTGACTGCACTTCTTATATCCTGCCAGCTCTCCATACTCTGGTTTTATACGGGTTTCACCCACATGGCCAGAGAAAAAAATAATATGGAACAGATCAATTAAACTGCGATGGCACAAATATTGATAGGGCAAGAGAACAGGGACCAAATAAGTTGATTTTAAATCAGATTTATATTTATTTTTCTTAATTATACCCTTGGTTTCTCTTTTTAGTAACTTCAGTCCCTCATTTCACTTCATTGCATGATAAAGTTTTCCAGTGTGTTGTTCTTCTAATAGAAGGGGTTTTTTTTGTTCACATGAAATATTACTGTGACTCTACTTTATTCTACTTTATTTATAAAAAAGGTCCATGGTAAAATAGCAAATCTGGGCAATAGCTGGACAATCCTGTTTCTTTCTGTCTTTTAAGAAATAAACCCAGTAGTTTTAAATCTGTGTTTTCCCCATTTCAAGGATATCAGGTGCCAGTACAAGTGTGACAGCATAGAGTTAAATCGTGATGGTCTTCTTACAGGAAACTCATTCACTCAGAGCAACAATCTAGCCATGAATTTGAGTATTTTCTGCCCTGTCTTTGGTCCCAATAAAAGAGGATCTGCCATGCTGGACAGCTGTGATCATTGCTGAAGGACCCAAAGCCTCCAGTCCTCATGCTGAAGCACAAGGAACAATTCCTTCTGAGCATCCTCCACAAAACATCCCCTGTTCTTCCCTTTAAACAATGTCTGCATCCAAAACTGCAACATCCTCCAGCCTTCACAATTGGAGAACAGCTCAAGACAGCCCAAATCTGCAGCTGGGAATACAACCAGCTCACCTATGAGCTGCTGGAAACAGGCACAGAAATACATTGTGAGTTCAAGCAGGAGAGCAAACCAGACAGTCAGAGCCATCGGATGGGGAAATCTCCCGGGATCGCAGCACATCCCTCTCTGTCATAGCCCAGCCACCCCAGCCCCTACCAGCTCACAGCTATTTTCAGCTTTATGACTTCTTTGGGCTGTATATTTTTGGTGGGGTTTTTTTTGTATTTCCCAGTAATCTGAAATGTTGCTTCATTTATTATTACCAACACAACAGTTGTGACTTAGTTCGGCTGGTTGTGTGTGACGCCAGGGTTGTTTCGCTGCTGCTGCTTCCAGAAGGTGTATCCCTGTGATTCACTGAGATCTCAGAATCAATGAGAGCTTGGAAAAGACCTCTGAGATCATCGAGTCCAACCTGTGACCAAATACCACCTTGTCACCCAGCCCAGAGCACTGAGTGCCACATCCAGTCCTTCCCTGAACACCTGCAGGGAGGGGCACTCCACCACCTCCCCGGGTAGCCCCTTCTGATGCCTGACAACCCTTCACATGAAGAAATCCCTCCTGATGTCCAAATGGGGACAACTAACTGGGAGATGGGGCAAAAAAAGCCCCACACAGCTCCTTTTGGATGTGATATTTGCACATCTGAGCACACCTTCCTGTTTTTGCAGAGCCAGATCTCATCATTCATTCATTTGCTTGTGATCTGAACACGATGCCAAGCAGCGAGCGTGCCTTTGCCTACCATTCCTAATTATTTTTCAATTGTTTACTTTGGACAGATTTGCTGCTAAGGGCTTATTTTCAGTGCTGCAGCAGCATTAGAAAAGCTTTTTCTAAAGGGTGGATTTCCCCCCCAAATCATGGCCAGGCGCTCCCTAAATCGGATCTCTACAGACTGGACCAGCACACGTGTCCCACAGAGCCTCCGAGTCACACAAGAACGATTAACACCACCACAGCAAACTAATTTAACCTGCATCACCTAAAACAACCAAGTTCCACCTCAACAGGAGGAAGAACTTTCCACTGAGGGTGGCAGAGCACTGGAACAGGCTGTTCAGGCTGTCTCCCTCTCTGGAGACATTCCAAACCCACCTGGATGCATTTCTGCGTCACCTGCTCTAGGTGGGAATGGTCCCCAGAGGCCTCTCCAGCCCTAAATGTCCTATGATATTGGTTAAAAAACCAAATAAGCTCTAAAAGCTTCCAGAGTGGTGACAGAAAGGTGATGCAGATGAACTGGCAAGCAGGACAGAGCACCGACATTTAAATGAATGATTCAGTTGGATGAGAACACGTCAGTGGCCTCCAAAATAACACTTCTGCCTCAAGACACAAGGGTGTGACTGTTTTTCCCCCGAATCCCACATTTCTAAGTTGCATTTTATTGCTCTGTGCAACTGTCACCATCAACCCCAGCAAACAAAGCATCCAGAAAGGATCCACTCGGACAAAGTTCAGGGAATTATTTTCCCCTGCAGGTTTGGCATTTTCCAGCTGATTTTACACCTATCAGTAGTGCTACACTTTCCTGCTTTGCTTGAGAAAAGCAGCTGGAAAGCAGTTGGAAATGCTGCACTGAGTTCATGAGGAAAACAAACAGAAATCAATGTTTAAATCCAAAATGTCCTGGTAAATCACACTAACACAAGATTTCCTATCGCCAGCAAACATTCAGACAGTTCCAGCTGAAACTTGGGAATGATTCAGGTAGCCAGGACATGACAAACGTGAAGGATGGCTCGGGATGAATATGTGAGCAGGATATTTCTGCTAAAGCGATCAGCAGCGTGCTGGTATTTAAATCACATTAAGATTTCAAAAGCATCAGTCTATCACACAGCTCGTGTCACTCTTTCTCACAACCACAAGGACCAGAAGCCATAAAATAAAACCCCGAGCCCCCCAGAACACCACAGAGCCCCTCAGCGTGGAGCAAGCACTCGCTAATTGTGGCAAACTGACGGACAGATCAATTAACCAGGCGAGCAAAAGCCCGGCAAAGCCTCTCGCTTTGAGGTTCGCCTGCTCCTGACAATGATGACTTCAGATGGAGAGCGAGCACGAGGGGCAGCTGGATTCTTTAAAACAAAACACAACCAGAACCTCTTTCAGATATGCATTTCGTGGAAAGAGAGAGGGGAGGGGGAGAGGCAAACAGAATAGATCCCAAATGCTCGTATTTTTTAAGTTTTCACGGCTGCTCTTGTGAAATAGAGGGGGTTCCTGTGTCTCCCTGTGCTGGGGTAGGAAAAGGGACATTGGGGTGTGGGCATCCCCGTGCTGGGGCTGGCTGTCGAGCAGGAGCCCGGGGAGCACTTGCTAGTCTTCCCGAGATCTGCCCAGTCACATGTGCTGGCTCCTGCGCCTCGTAGAAGCAGCTGGAAAAGAGGGAGCCAGCGGAGCTGCCTCCATTAGGAGCCACCGCTACACAAAAGAAGAGGAAACAAGCCGTCGGCCACCGGAGCAGCCGGCAGGAAAGAAGAGATGTCCAGAGCCACGGGGAGCGCACGGCAAGTGGGAAAAATCACGATGGAAATGAAAACTGCTCTGCTGTCCCTCAAAGAGGCTCGATGGCACCTGCCTGACAGGGACACGGGGCTCACAGCCCGCCCGGCATCACGTCCTGCAAACCATCGGGAACTCGACGGACTCACCCGCTCAACCCTCAGAGGAGGGGCTCATCGCCCCGTTCGGGCGTGGGGAGCCCCAAAACATCAACCCCCAGCCAGTCCGTCCTGTGCTAACTCCCGGCCGGGCAGCGCCGGTTCAGCTCCGAGATCCGGAGCGGCCGAGGACAGCGGCAGCTTTCCCTGGGAATCACCCCCGAGCCGGCGATGCCGAGGCGAGCAGCCCCTGCGGCAAGGAGCCCCCCGGGGCCACGAGCCCCGCAACTCCCCCGGGCCGGCCCCGCCGCCTTTGTGCTGCCCGAGCGGCCGGGGCGGAGGGGGTTCGGCGGCGCCGATCCGGCCTCGCACCGGTGGGACCGCGCGGGGCAACGACGGCCCGGCCCGGCCCGGCCCACTCGCCGCCGAGCCCGCCGTGCCCTCCCGGCGCTCCCCCGCCGCCGCGGGAAGTTCCCGGTGGCCCCGAGAACCACCGCCCCTCAAACCCCGGGGCGGCGGCACCTGCTCCCGGCCCGGCGGAGTTCCCGAGGGCGGAGGGACGAGCCGGCGCCGTGGGGGCCGCGTGTGGACTCACCGGGAGGCTGCCGCAGGCCCCGGAGGGGGGGGGG
>JACBWW010000041.1:5141458-5160633 GCA_020086605.1 Lanius collurio
GGGATAACCGCCCCGCTGGGGCACCGGGGGCGCCTCCGATGGCCGCGGTTCCCTCACAGTACGGGGGCGTGAGGCGGCCCCTCGCGCCTGTCAGGGATCCCCCCATGGATCCCTCAGAGGCGCCCGGGACGCCCTCGTACCTCCCGGGTGTGCCCGGCGCATCCCGGGGGCAGTCACACTTAAACCGAGCCCTACATCCAAACTCTGGGAAAGTTGGAAGTCCCGGGGGTCCGGCAGGAGCTCCGCTGAGTGCTGCCAGGGAGGAGAGGCACAAGGCAGAGCGGGTTTGAACGCCCATCATTCCCACCCCGAGATGGGCACTGGAAAGGCCAGACAGCCCCTGTGTGGTGGCTGTCCCTTAGCAGCCCTGTGAGTCAGCACCAGGGGAATATCCCGTTGCATTTTAAGGGGGGAAAGGCCAACAGGGAACTCACAGGTGTCCCAGAGTTTCCTCACAGAACCTGTCCTCACTGAGACACTCAGGTGTCCATGGCTTCCATGGTCTTACCAACAGGTGAGACATGGCAGCAATAGAAAATAGGGAAAACTCCATATTTTCATCAAAAAATGAGTTTAAAGCCCTAAAGCAGACCCAGCAAGCCTTGGAAGGTACTTGATCAGTTTCTTTAGCAGTACCACAGTCCCCATCACTGAAGCCTCTCCATCTTCTTGCAGAAGAATGGGGTTTTTCCATAGAATCATGGAATCTGCTGAGTTGGATCCACAGGAATCGAGCCCCACTCCCAGTCCTGCACAGGACAGCCCCACAATTCCACCATGTGCCTGAGAGCATTGTCCAAACATTTCTTGAGCTCTCTCCCAGGCTTGGAGCTGTGACCACTTCCCTGGGGAGCCTGTTCCAGTACCATATTTGTTGTACTTCTTTTAAGCTTGGGAAACTGCTGGGAAGGACCTGGCACATGGAACAAGCCATGTGGCTCCAGGAGATAAATACACACACAATGAGAGCGAGACCCTGATGGTCTGCTTGAAATTCAACTAAACTGCAGGAGACCTAAGAGTCTGAAATACTTCCTTCTTTGTTCCAGTGGTCCATGGGGATCTTGCAAACAAGAGCAGGATCAAGCAGTGGTATGATTGTTGCAGGATCCAGATGTTACACAGGAGAAGATTGAGAGGAAATTCAGCTATTTGGAGACACTGATTCCTGAAACAAATACCAGTCGTTGGTGATGGAGCAGGGAAAAATAAGTAACCTTAACAGCTACACCCCTGGAAGCCCTTAAGGTACAGTAGGGCAACTCTCCTTAAAAACTCTCTGATATTGTTTATGAGTTGGACTTGGATGATCCTTGTGTGTCCCTTCCACTTCAGGATATTCTGTGATTATCCCACTTCACTACTGCCCTTTGGAAATGCAGCCTTTGGATGAGACTTTTCCAGGCTCTATTTAATACTGGACATCACCAAGAGCCACTCCACAAGAACAAAGGTTCTGTCTGCTCAGACCAGAGCTGCTCCCCACCTGAAAAGTGAAGGCAGCCCACAGTGCTGCCAAACTGTTCCCTAAAAATGATATTTTATTGGAGTTCTTTCCTCTACTGTGAGCCACAGGAACAGGAGGGAAACCACAGCACTCTGAGATCAGAGGGAGTTCAATTTTGGTGTTACACAGAGCACACTTACTCCAGTTGTTAGATGTGTTCAAGTGGCTTCCACAATCTACCACCTCAGACTCCTGTAGCTAAACAGAGTGATATTTGGAGCAGAAAAGTGAAGAATCTGAGAATTCTGAAGTTCTGAAACCACTCTGCAACTCAAGAAGTAAACCCACAGTGTTACAGTGTTCTAGAGGGAAACACTTTGGAAAAATTCATGCTGAAGTTTGAAGACAAATTTAACAGCTGCTTTTTGGGGAAAGTGGAGGTGAGGCCACCTTCCCTCTTCCATGTGTTTGTAACAGGAGAGCATTTGGACAATGGACAGGTTGAGGATGAGGGACTCTGTGCTCCAGAGCTGCACAAGGGAGGGAAGCACAACAGAGCCATCTGCAAGGCTCCCTCTCTTTTGAGAAACTAATTTATTCTGAAGTGGGGCCTTTCCTCATCCCTTTCTCAGAGGGATGAAGGGGGGAAAATGGGAAGCTAATTGCTGATTCCAGAACAATATGTCTGTATGTCTGCTGGGCTCCAGCCTCTGTCAGGCGGAGGCACAGCTGAGATGCAGCATTTGGGCTTTTTCTCCCCTTATTGACTGGGAAAAGCAATCCACCAAAGCCCTGACATGAGATCTTCCTACCCCAAATTCTGGCCTGTTTTTTGGGGAAGAGATAACATCCAGGGCTATAGACTGCCTGAACAGCAGCATGACAAGGATCTTTGTCCTCAACTCTCTATTTGGGCTGTGGCAGCACCTTGCTGAGGTTGTATCTGTTGGTAAAAGGGGTTGTAAAGCCCCGGGGCTGTGGGGAAGCTGGGCCAGGTACCAGCAGGGATTTAGGGGATTGTCCCTCATTGCACCCCTTACCTCCAGGTACTGGGGTGGGATAGGCACACACAGCTGAGCCAGCTCTAAAGGGAAAGAAGGAAAAAGAGGATTTCACTGTTAATACAGGGAAAACAGGGAAGAGCATTTTCTGACTCTGAGTTTCAGGAGTAAAAACTTTATTTGTCCCACAGGAGAATGGGGAAGAGCCCCAGCATCTCACTGCAGGTCAGGCTGGGAGAAGGGTGTTTACACTGCACACCCCAGAGCACACTCAGAGCTCTCTGACCTTCAGGAAAAACTGTGGTGAGTTTTAAAAAGTCACAGGAAAACCAAGAGGAAAACCCCCCCAGCAGTGCTGCAAGGACAGAGAAAGGGAACCTGCAGCTCCAGTGGCCATGCTGGCAAGAGGCTGGCCTCACCTCTTTTTAATCCAAGTGGGGAGGCGGTGCATCCCTGGGAACATCAGAGCTTCCTGCACAGCCACAAACGGATGGAAAGCTCCCATTCCACCAGCAGCTTGCAAATAGGCATGGAAGCTTAAGCAACAGCCCTAATCCCAGTAAGCTCACACACTAAGAGCAGCAGTGTGGAGGATCCTGCACCGACTGGTTCCTCGGCCGGGCCTCAGGGAAGGACTTGGCTGCAGGGAAGAGCCCGACACATCTGTGAGGGGGAGGATGGCCAGCCCCACCTTCCCAAACAGCCTTGTGGCCGCAGATGGGGATAAACCCATCCTTGGGTCTTTATGTGGCCCCTGTCTGGCTGCAGTGACAGAGTTGGGTTAAAAAGTCTTTAATTCCGCACATCTCATCTGCATCCCATGGGGATCCTGCCTTTTTCAGTCATTTCCCCCACCAAAAAACATCCCCAAATCCAGTTGTGTGATCCCATCCCTTCTGAGGTCTCTGCAGAAAAGGTGCTGGTGCTGCACTGGCTTGCTGGCAAAGAGATGGGTTTTGGTGGTCCCCTTTCCTTCCCCCTTCCAGGGTTAACCCAGTAACTGCAAAAGGCCAAATGAATCCCTGGTGGAGCTCCATGGACTGACTTGGAATTCTATTACACCAAAAAAGCAAATTGGCTGTGAGTGTTCAGGTCTGCAGCAAACCAGCTGTGGTTACACAGGCAGCTTCCTCCGAGATTTCTGTTTAAACATCAGCATTTGCTCGTTTTTAGCTGGGTGAAATATTCCTCTTTTTCCATCAGAAGAAGCCAGGAGGGATTCAGGCTGGAGGAGAGGGCTTTCCCAGCACAGAGGTGTCATACAGGATCTCATTACCTACCTGGAAAAATCCAAATTACTGTATTTCTGTGTCTCAGGGAATCATCTGCAACTTTTGGTGCTGTTCCTGCTACAAAGGTTTAATCCATCATTTATTTTAATTTATTTTAGTTTTAGAAAAGTTCATGCTGTTTGTATCCGATATTGGCTATGAAGCGGCAGTGCCAAGGAAGTTCAACAAACAAAAGGGGATTGCTGTGTTCTATTTCTTATTTCACCTCTCATCTTAACATTTTAAAGTGCTTTAGTAAGGAATATACAATAGATATAATACCTGTAATTTATTGATGGAGGGGAAAAACAGAGGGACAATGAGAATAGCTCAGTGGGGACCAGCACAGTCAGGAAATAAGACTGGATTAAATTAAAGCAGAGAATCACAGGACCAAGAGTTGAGAACATCCCTGAATGTTGTGGTGGATGGAGGTGAATGTGTGTGCTGCAGTACATTGCAGAATCAGGATTAAAAGCAAGGGCTCTGCTTTATGAGCTGGGCCGTGGCAGGCAGTGACAAACTCGCATGCACAGGAAGGATAAATGTCCTGCCTTGTGTTCCCAAGGTAGCCATTCTTTTATGAAGTGTGATTCACAAAACTAGGAAGGCTGAGGGGATCACAATGCAAAACACATGTCCCAGAAAGTCAGGATGGGAAAGCAAGTAGCAATTATGGGACCATCTGTGCTGTGGGATGGGCTGCAGCAGAACCAGCGCTGGTCCTTCGCCCCTCTGCGGGTTGTTGGGCTGGAGCAAACACTTCAGCTGTAGTCAGCTTGGCAAAATCAGTGGGAACAAACCCATAGCTGCTTGTACAACTCCTTGCACAGAATTAATACAGGAAAAACCTAATAAGAAATCCCAAAGGCACCACTCAGCCAATCTGCATTTCAGGAGGAAACAGCTGCATCAGCAGGAAATCATCTCTCTTTTGTGTCAGGTGGGTGGGAGCTCATGCCAGCACACAGACATGGGGACAGGGACATTCCTCAGTGAGGGAGATGTGTCTGCTCCTTCACACTCCTGCCAGCACAGGGACACAGGGACATTCCTATTTTCCTATGTGAAAAGGAAATGTCACTCCTGGATGCTTTTACCCTTTCTTTGTCCCCAGGCTCCCAAAGATATCCAGCACCCTGAGGCCCACCCAGAGTCCTGTTCAGAGATGTTTTCAGCCCCGAGAGTTGTTTTTCATTCCTTAATTTCAGAAGCTGGAGGCAAGATCAGCACAAGGAGGAACTAATATCTCCACAGGCTTTTTGTGGGACATAACGAAAAGCTCCAAAATCTTCATTAATACAGTAACAACATCTCAATGTCGGGGGAAAATACACACACATATTTGTTAATCCTCTGCCTCATCCCAGGGGCTGGTGGGTGAATTTGGGCTCAAAGTCACAGTCTGAAGCTGCTGCATCTCCGTCCCTTGTTGGTCATACATCATGCACCCAGTGGGAAGGTTTGGAGTTTCCCTGTGCAAATCTCCCTCTGAGGGACATGGTTTAGTGGTGGCCTTGGCAGTGCTGGGGGAATGGTTGGACTCGATGGTCTTAAGAGTCTTTTCCAACCTAAATGATTCCATGATTCTATGATAATCCTATTAGCATTAACATGGGCAGTGTGGCTAAATCCCCACATTCTGCACAGAAAGGGAATCCCTGAGGGGTTGCCTTAAAACAACAAATACTCAGAAAGGGAGAGATGGGAGCAAAGGAGGGTTTGTCTGGTGATGGTATCTCCTCTGGGAAGTAAATCAGGCAGCGCTCAGGGATTTGGAGATGCTGTGGAGAGTCATCTGGGTTGGAGATGGATCTGGAGGATGTGCAATTGGCTGGGGAAAACACTGTGCCCTGGGTGGGCAGCACCTCCTTAATTTCCTTTCCTACCTCTTTCCTCACTCTTGTTTGATAACAGAGAGAGAGAAAAAGGAAAGGAAAAAGAGAAGGGTCAGCCCACCATTTCATCGAGACTTTGAAACACAGGATGGGTTTTGAGGGATATGAGAAGTACAGGGCTGTCAGGGGACAGCTCAGGATTGTTGAGCAAGTGCTGGCGCTGTGGGAAGAGCACAGAAAAACCCTGATGCAGAGATACCATAGCAGGGGAGGAACAGCCATGTTCAGAAAGCTGGAAAACAGGCAGACCCACCACAGCCATCGATGTTGAGGTCCTGTCCACATGTCCAATGGCAGGGCCTTCCCATGAGATGGAGTGAGGGATGACAAGAGTGCGGGACAGTGGGGGAGCTGCTGCAGAGGAGGATGTGGGTCCCATGGCTGCTGGTGGCCACAGCCCTGGGCTCAGCCACAGGATTTTCTCAATGTCCTGGCTGCTGCAGCCCTTGCAAAAGTAGTCATTAACCCAAATATCCTCATTAGATCCTCACGTGAGGACTTGTAGTCCGCCAAAGTATTCCTGCAGTGTGAAGATTTCTGCTCTTTTGAGATACAAAGGTGCCTGGAGTAAAAGGAACTTTAATTCAGGAGACCCTGGATGATAGTGATCACTCTTGGCTTCACATTTAATGAGCAGTTTATTCCTCTGAAGTGTCCATTAAATGAATGGTGGCACAGCCTTGCTCTTGTCCCAGATCAGAAACCCCCAATGGGTTCACACTCAGCCTGGAAACCAACCAAACTTAAACGAAGTGGGTTGTTCATAGTGTTTGGACAGAGCCTTGGATCAAACCCCATTTATTCTGCTATTACTATTCATTATTCCCTCCAGTGGTACCCTGGATGTTTGAGCTGGGATCTGCTTAATCCTGTAAAGCCCAGCTTCTCCTCGTGCCAGAACAGGGAACAAAGTCATAATTCTCCATTCGCAGCCTCCCAGTCTGTTGCCATGGGAATGATGCAATGTTCCCAATTCCTGGGGCTGCTCTCTTGCCAGTTCAGGTAGGAGAAGCCACTTTCCCAAGGGAAGAGTGCCCTGGATTGAGTGCTGTGCTTTGACAATTAGTCTGGGAAGTCATGGATCACTCCATCAAAGTGACAGCTCTGCACTTGCAGGGACCTGGTTTCTGAATTGGAAATGAAGCCCTGGGCAAGCCTGGAGGTACCTGGGGGTACCTGGAAGGGCTGGATCTGTACCTTGGGGTCCTCAGGTACTGACAGTCCCTCTGGGTTTGTCCTATTTACAGCCTTTCCCACTACTGCCCATCCTCATCCAGGTCTCATCCTGCTGTCCCTGGCTCCTCACCCTCAGTGACACCCCAAAATAGGCTTCCTGCCCAGGAACCCACCCCCAGGGCTTCTTGCAGCCTCGAGTCTATGCCTGGGCTTAGGCAGGATCTGGTGGAGACTTCTGAAGTACAAAAATCCCTGAGGGGTGCTGAGGATGCATTTTGATGTGAGGGTCTGGTGTGGTAAGAACTTCCCAAACTTCACCTGAGAGCAGCAACCCTGATAAATCCTCCTTAATCCATTACTGTGGTCAGAGATTGCCCCAGCCCTGCCTTATCCCCAAAACCAGGGGGAATCAGGGCACTGGTCTCCTCAGAACTCTGGTATGGGTTCCAGCCAGCCCTCATGCCATAAATGCACCTTTCTGAGTTCATGGGAGGAAAAGGTGGTAAAAAGTGTCACTTACAGGGTAAAGTTCAGTTTGCCCTGTGAGAATCCAGAGCTGTACAAACTTTCAAAGCTAAAATGGGGAACAAGGCAGGTTCTGATGGGAGCCTTGTCCAAAACTGTGGAGATAAAGCTGGATAAGTCACCTTCTTTCACCCCCCTCCTTTTCCTTCTATAAACCAAAAAAACCTGAAGCCTCAAACCCTTGGAGATGGCTCCTCCCTTCCTCCTATCCTTGAGACTTCAAAGCCTAACCTGAAAATTCCATCAGTGCATGTTTACTCCTATGCCTTGCCCTAAATTTGGGTCTGAGTGGATTATCTCTGTACCAAATCTCATTGTGCTGTTCTCTGTCACATTAGAACCTGCTCAGCACTGGACTACCCAGATTGGTGCTTCTTCACCCAGCACTGAGGGTTGGTGGTGTCCAGGCAAGTCCTTCCTGCTGCACGGAGACTGGATTTGGAGAGCTGGCTGGTCCCTCTCTTTAAAACAACACCCTTTATTCAGGCAGATTGAACGTGGGGGACCAAACAGGAGGCCAGTGCAGAGGGAAGCTCCTCAGAGCCCTGCCAAGGCTGGAGCTTGGCTGTGCCTTTGGGAGAGAATTTTCCAGCAAGCCGTGCAGCACAGTGAGTCTGTGCCCAGCCCAAACAGCCTTGTTTCCTTCCCAAAATGTCACAAGAGGTCTAAAGCCTTCCTAAAGTTAGGATATGTCTCATTTGTGGTGGCCTCTTCATCCACACATCCAGTTTCCTCAGCAAAGAGGGGAATTCTCTGTGCGACAAACCCACGCTGGCTCTTTTATCACCTGGTTATCTGCCAGGTGCTTCAATAGATCTAAAACCCCCCATACTCCAGAAGCTTCCCAGGCATCAAAGCACAGCTGAGCACTAAATAATCCCCTTCCTCTTAACACTTGGGAAGAGGAGTAGGAGTTGATCTCCTCTGCAGGGTAGGATGTCTGATGGCTCAGAAATTGCTGGATCCTAAAGCTCTTCAGCATCGTCAGCGCCAGATCCAGAGGCACAGAGGTCTCTCAATTCCCTCTAACCTCCCTAGCCAGCCCCTGCCCTCCCTCCTGCTCCTCTATCCCTCTGACCCAGCTCTGTGCGATGATGGAAGCTGGGTTAATAGATGAAAGAGGAATTGCTAAAGCAAATATTTTCTTTCCAAAGCTCTCTTCATTAGCTATAAACACAGGGAAATGCTGCGGATAACCAATGTGTTTTAGAGGGTTGTGGCTCTGTGGTGAAAGCAGGGACTGGGGATACATGGATTTCTGATTTTTTTCTTAAAACCAGCATTGCTCCAGCACTTCATCCCTACATCCCTAGGGCTGGAGAGAGAGCTGTGGCACAGCTCCAGCGTGGTTCCTTCTTCCCACAAGCACGGCTGGGGTGGAGGATATCATTAAATCCTGATAATTTCAATTTGGTGGGCAAAGATGTCTTCAAGCACCTTTCAGGGGACAGATGCCCTTCAAAAACAATCCCCTGGCCAGGAAAATGTTGTGGCAGCAGCAATGGAGCAACAAAACCCAAGCAGCAATGCTACCCTCTCTTTAACATCCACTTAGGAGCAGTAGTGATGTAAAAATCCTCCCAGCCTTTGGAAAAAGGGAACAAAAATGTGATTTGAATGCCTGGGGGGCATTAAATCCCCCGGAGCTCTCCTGGTGTGTCTTGTCCTGAGCTGGAGCCAGCTCACCAACCCAGTTTTGCCGTGATTATAATCCTTAATTTCTGATTTTGCCACCTGCACTATGTTTCATGAAATTTTAAAGCTAATGCTCTGCCAAACTCAAATGGCAGTGGAGCAGATGTTTAAGTGCAGCCAAGGATGAATAAATTATGGGGCTCGTGGCTGTATGGTGAAGGAGGGAGAGGGTAGATGGCTCCAAATAGGGAGATAATTGATTTAAATGACATTGTCCGTTGGAGTCACCTGGGATCAGCTCTTTGGGCACAGGCAGAAGAGATGCAGCAATTAAAGATACTGGTCTGAGGACAGCAGTGACTTGCTTCCCTGCAGGCTGGGCTCAGCCTCTTCTTTCTGGCTGTTCTGTGGCTTTTCTGCCTCTTTATCCCACCTCAGTATCAGGCAGGGAGAGGAAAATGAGGCTGATTTTGCTCTTGGTCCACCTGTAGCAGAAATGAACCTGTTTGGGTTATCCTGGGCCTCTGGGAGCGAAGGGAATATGTCGAGCATTTAAAACACTTTTTAATTTCACAGAGAAAGGCTTAATAATCATTGATGGTTGGACACCAAATCCAGATCCAGAAGCACTAAACTGCATTTTTTAATCATTAAATGGGCCAAAAATGATGGTGACTCAGGAGCCCACAGGATTTTTGCTCTTCTGTGGTACAGACAACGCTGGTGAACTTGGGCAAGTTATTTAATCCCGTAGCATGGCCCAGTCCTTCTGGTGGGGAAGGTGCTTATCTGGCAGGTGTAAGTACATTCACTTGGCAAACCCATAGCTGCCATGGAGTTAAGGATTTCCTGGAATCCCAAGATCTTGCTAATCCATGAGCCCTCTCTTCCCAAGGGATGCTGTGGCTGGTTCTGCCCTGTGCCCTTCCAAGGACCTGAGTTTTGGGGGCTCAGTGCCACCCTTGCCCTTACAAACCACAGCCCAGGGGTGGGACCTGCCTGAAATTGCAGCATTTTTTGCATTTCACCAAAATCAGCTTTTTTTGCAACTCAAACCAGCCCTGCTGGAGTGTGTTGGCTTTTCAATCATCTGCCTGTCTGTGGCTCCTGACAGCTTTCTGGCACGATCTCCAAGCCAGAGCACAGCCTCCAGTGTACCCTGGCCAGGGAGCTCGGGCAAATCAAGCAAAAAGCAGAAGGCAAAGGATTGCTGCTCCTGCTGAGGATCACTCTGAGAATATTCACCTCTGGCTGGGTCTGGGACTGTTGGCAGAGGAAGGGGGACCCAAGGTGCTGCCAGCAGCAGTTTTGGGGCACTCAAGGGTGCTGAGGTTCTGACCTGTGTGGAAAGGACACCAGTCAAAAAGGGCTCAATCCTGCCTATGGCTCCCGGGAGATGCTGCCACGGAGAAAATAGAGATGGAGGAGGTTTTCTACAAACAAGAGCAGCCTGTGGAAGCTGCAGGAAGACTTCCAGTTTTCCAAAACAGGCTGAGTAAGAGAACAGGAAGGGGGGGTGCTCCTGCCTGCTGTGATGCAGCCGCTGCTGCGAGAGAGAAACCAGTACCAAATCCCAGGTGGATACTGGCTACTCCCATGGGGACAGTGAACCCAACAAATGGAGCAATATCCTATCTCAGCAGGCTGGTGAGAGCCAGGGCTGTCCTCAGAGCAGGAGATGGTCTCCATAAATATCCAGGAAAGACCTTACCAGCCTCGAGTTCTGCACACCCTCATGGTCCCACGAGGAAGCTCTGCGGAGCCGTGTTGGAAACGCTGGCTCTTGGGAACACCAGCCTCCGGCGAGCATGTTCAGCACTGATGCGGCGCCAGCTCCTTGGGGAAGTGGGGCCTGGGGGAGCTGCACAGAGGCTCCCAGTGCTGGAAGCTTATGTTTGGGCATAGCCAAGCAAAAGAAATCATCCCTGGGGATTTCCTGAGCGTGTCTGGTCAGCAGGGATGGAGCCAGGCCATCCCCTCCGTGTAGCTCTCTATCCTCATGTCAGCAGGAGCACGTAGGCATTAAATCATACTAGGGACCCTGCTGGGCTGCAGAAATAATCATTTGCTTTTCTCCTCTGCATTGGACAGAGCAGGCAACTACCACTTTTTCCTTTCCTTCAGACCAATGCTGGGCTTGTTGTCCCTCCGAAGAAGCTCCAAGCTCTGCAATGAGGCACACAAAGGACACAGGCTGTGTATTTCCTAATGCCCCTGGCACAGGTTGGCTGACAGGGGGAACATCGATCCAGTACAGCCTCCTTCATCCTGCAGACACCCTGGGCACATGGATTGTTTCCATCCTGCCAACAGCTGCAGGAGAACATGGTCACTCCTGCCTCTCTTATGGAAGGCAGCTGCAGCAGAGGGCTGGAAAGTCCCTCTCTGGGCAGTCCCAGCTTTGCCACCAGAGAGCCCCACACAGGAGAGGGCTGGGCTTGTGCCAAGCCCCTCAGCTCAGACAGACACCCTTCAGAAATTCCCTCTTCTCTCTCTGCCTTGCCCCACGTGGGCAGTGCTGGGGACAGAAGTGATGCTCCATGGATGAGCTGAGCAGGATGATTCCATCCTCACTGTACAGCCCAAAGAGATCAAGGTGCCTCAGCACATCTGGGCGACAATGCTGAGTGATCCAAGTGCCACTCTGATCCTCCTGCTGCAGGACACATCTATCTGACTGTCATTGTACCTACCAGAGTGGGGGCTGTGAGCAGAATCTGCAAGATCAGAGAGTTCCAGAATTATTCAGGTTGGAAAAGATGTCCAAGATCATCCAGTTCAACCGGTGACCAATCCCCACCTTGTCAATCAGACCAGAGCACTGAGTGCCAGGTCATGTTTTTCCTTGAACACCTACAGGGATGGTGACTCCACCACTTCCATGGGCAGCCCATAACAATGCTGGACAACCTTTTCCATGAAGAATTTTTTTCCTGAAAAGTACCTTTCCTCCTGCCTCAAGGACAGCAGTAGCCAATGGGAGGATGTCCTGCAGCAGCACTACTTCAGTTTTGGGTTTGGTGGGGACATAATCTCCTGCCCATTGTGGCAGCTCAGCACTGGAGCGAGCAGGGTGGTTTGGGGAGAGCTTATGCTCTCAACCTCCTCAACCTCTTTAGAGGTTCAGGATCATCCCCTTTCTCCGGGATGCCTTTGGAATGACAGATACTCAGGCATACCCACACCTCCGAGTCTGCCCGGGGCTGCACGTGCCAAGGGAGAGCCGGCTGCTGTCCCCCCACCGCCAGCTCCCTCCTCCCGCTGGCACTGGGCCGCCTGCCATTTCCCTTTGGTGAGCACGCTGCTCCAGCCTTTTTTCCCCCATTCAGGCTGACAACTGGGCCTCAGCATCAGCTGCTTGTTGCTCAGCATCAGCCTTTCAGCAAACAGCAGGTGCAAGCGGGGCGACCCTGGGCTGCGCTACAGTAATCCCGCAGCCCCCCCGGGCCTCCCTCGCACAATATTGTCCCCTCGGCTCAAGAATGTTTTTGTCTCCCCTTCACAGTTGTGAATTCTTGTATAGATTGAAAAGAAATCTCTTTCTAATCTTACTGCGGGGCCGTGGCTGGGAGGAGCGGGTGCCTCGCTGCGAGGGGAGCGTGGCCGGCACAGCTGTGCGGGAGGAGCGGGCAGCTGCCGGGCAGGACGCAGGGACAGAGCGGCCAGGACGCAGGGATCGCGTCCTTTCTGCCTGCATCCGTGACAGCGGATACGCGTGGCTCCGTGGGCTCTCACTCTAGCCTGGGAAAGAAACCGACTCATGACCCACATGTGGGAATGCGGAGGTGACACAGCAGCAGGTCCGTGCTCCAGCAGCGGCGTTGAACCGCAGCGATTGCTGCCCGGAGCCCCGGGGAGGCTGAGGCAAGCGGGAATCTAAATACACAGAGATTTTGAGCAACACTTCCTGTTGGGCTGCAGGAGGGAGGCAGGAGCAGGAGGGAGGCTCGTGTACAGGGATGGAGCATCACCGCAAGGCTTGGCTTCAGCACATCTCTACAGCGAAACCAGGACGCGATGACACTTTCGTTATGTGTCACCCTGTACTGAAATTGCTCAAAGCCCAGCACGGGAGGGAAACATCATCCTTCCCACAGATTACCAAAACCTCCCTTGCCCTCATGGAGATCAGCTCCACAGGCAAGAAACCACATCCTCTGTCCCACATACACGCAAGCACACATGCTCCCCACTGCCCTGAAAGTGGGGTGAGGGTTCCTGCCTTTCCCTGGGACAGGCAGCTGAACAGAGCAGGGGACAGAGGGGCTCTCCAGGGAGCTGCTGAGAGGGAGCCGGCGGTCCCACAGCAATGCAGTAGGCTGGGAATCCCATGTGGCAGCCCCAGCAGGACTCAGGACATCTTTTTTGGAGGTAAACTACTGCACCCAGGTCCCTGTGGGGGATCAGGGAGAGCCGCTGCTTTGACTGGGGTGCTGTGCAAACACGAGTTCCTCTCCCACATCCTGCACCTCTCGGTGTGGTTTGACCTCTCTTGACAAGGCAAGATTTGCTTTAACCACAGCCCAGCCCCATGACGGGGCCGTGGCTCCCTGGGCAGATGGGCTGTAAGCCCAGCTGGCCCCACAGACCCATCACAGCAATTTTACCTCGCAGATTTTAACACCATGTCTTTGGTGTGTTCATAAAGCAAACAGCTCCCTCGCACTATGGGCAGCCCCACAAACAGTCTCTGTTTAACCTCAAGCTGTGTCCAAAACTGGAAGGAGCCATGGTCTATCCTGCCCTGAAAAGCATGAGGCAGAACACCAGAGATGTTCCAACCCATCTTCCCCACTGTATCTTCCACTTCCCTCAGGTTTCTGGATCAAACACTGGCAGTGCCGCAGCTCAGTGTGAGCCCAGCTTTTCTACCACAAGGTGATCATCAAGTCCAACCTGTGTCTGATCCCCACCTTGTCACCCAACCCAGAGCACTGAATGCCATTGTCTAGCTGTTCCTTGGACACCTCCAGGGATGGGGACTCCACCACCTCTCTGGACAGTCCCTTCCAATGCCTGACCACTCTTTCTGTAAAGAAATTCTTTATATCCCACTTGAACCCCCCCAGAATAGCTTGAGGCTGTGTCCTCTCTTCCTGTCACTAACTGAACCTCATTCCAAACCCCACACTGCTGAAATAAGCTCTCTGTTACCTTGTACTGGGTTTGCATGGCTGGGTTTTGGTAGCCAGAGGACTACAGGGGTGGCTTTTGTGAGAAGCTGCCAGGAGCTTCTCCCATGTTCAGCAGAGCCCATTCCAGGCAGCTCTAAGATGGACATGCTGCTGGCCAAGGCTGAGCCAATCAGGAACGGTGGTGACACCTCTGGGATGACATATTTAAGAAGGAAAAAAAATGTAATAGGCAGATGGAATTGGGTCCCGAAAAGAGTAGGGTGAGAATATGTGAGAGGAACAGCCCTGCAGATAGCAAGGTCAGTGGAGAAGGAGGGGCAGGAGCTGCTCCAGGTGGGAGCTGAGATTCCCCTTCAATCTGTGGTACAGCGCATAGTGGAGCAGGTTGTCCCCTTGCAGCCCATGGAGGGCCATGGGTATGCAGAGATCCACCTGCAGTCCGAGGAGGACCCCACACTGGAGCAGGGGGATGCCTGAGAGGAGGCTGTCAGCAGGGACCTGCAGACCCACAGAGAGAGGAGCCCACACTGGAGCAAGTTTCCTGGTAGGACCTGTGAACCCATGGGGGATCCACCTTGGAGCAGGCTGTGTCTGAAGGACTGACCCTGTGGACAAATGACCTATGATGCAGCAGTTTGTGGAGAACTGCTGCCCGTGGGATGGACTCACACTGGAAAAGTCCATGGAGAGCTGTCTCCTGTGGGAGGGGCCCCACACAGGAGCATGGGAAGGACTCCTCTCCCTGAGCAGCAGCAGAAACAACCTGTGATGAACTGACTGTAACCACCATTTCCATCTCCCTGCACTGCTGTGGGGAGAGGAGTTAGAGCAGGGAAGGAGGGAAGGGTGGCAGGAAGATGTTTTTAGGGAGTTTCTGCCTCTCTGAAAAAAACAGAGGTGCTTTGATTTTGTTAGTAATAAATTCAATTAACATCTCCACTTCTAGTCAGTTTTGCCTGACAGTTCTGGGTGAGGGATCTCTCCCAATCCTTAGCTCAACCCATGAACTTTTGTTATGTTTTCTCTCCCTGTCCAGCTGTGGATGGCAGTGATAGAGAGGCTTTGGTGAGTGCCTGGCACCCAGCCAGGGTCAAACCACTGCATACTTTAATGAATAACTCCCCCTGCTCTTCATGCCTTCTCTGCTCAGTGGCCAGCCAGCTGCAAACAGGGCAAGGATCTTGAAAAACAGGGAAGATGCAGCACATCCAGCCCTGCCACCAGCCAAAGGCTGTCAGGCCAGGACAATTTCCATCACATATCCACAGCAGACACTGTTTGGATCATATCCAGAGGCATGGCCCCCTGTGTTTTCCCTGTTAGCTCTGCTGCTCTCCAGAGGAGACCCAAGGCACAGCCTGCATGATCTCTGTAAATGTATTTCTTTTAAATGAGAATTGTGGGGAAAAGCTGGTTGGGAAGAGGGAGAGATAGGCAGGGAAAGCAACACTGTAGTTGTTGCTGCTGCCAGCTTGGATGTGCTTTGGTGGGTACCAGTCTGCACCTCCCCTCTGCTGGGATGCCCCCAGGAGCACAGGCCACAGCAAGGGACTATTTTATTAGCATAGTATAAAGATTAACCCCCTTTTCCCCAAAAAAGCTCCCCCATCCCTTTCCCAAGGCAGCGAGGATTCATGAATCTCTCCCTGCCCCTGTCCCAGGATTTGTTAGATATTGATTCATTTTACCTTCAACCTCAAGATGCTGATCAGCCTGGAAAGTGAAGGCATTATTTATTATGTGTATTAAAACCAGACCTTTCCAGTGCTGAAGGACAGGTTTAAAAATCTCTAGGTTGCTTCCACCTTAGAAAACCTATTTTTAACAATCTGAATCTCACATCTTCCTGTTATGGCTCTGACACTCCCTAGAAAAGTTCCTCTGGCACAAATGGATCTTAACAGTGATCCAGGAATCATTTTGTAATATCACATAAAAGTCTGGTCACATAACTAAATTCTTACATGCGTGTACAGCAATGCACTGAGTGTTTCCTGTATGAAGTGCACCGCAAGGTTCACTTCTACAGCATTTTCAGATGCAGCTCAACAAGATATTCCTGACAGGGCACCTCTGTCCACCCTCTATCCAGAGATTTAGGCTGAAAATTAAACCCTGGGACACTTCCTGTGTGACAGCCACAGAATGAGGCTGAATAAATACAAAGTTTTGGAGGAAAGTGCTACCATCAGGACTTTAGAAGCTCTTTCTGGCTCTTTGTGGCTTTTATAAACTCCTTGTGACCTACCTGGAAGTTCAGGAAAGTGAACTGTCTTCAATCTGTGGCATTTTAAAATTCTGTGTTAGTCTACTCTCCCCTGGTACAGACAGGTGTCAACTACAACCAAAAAAATACACACAGTTGAAGGTGAGTTTTGTTAAAACTGCTGGGAGCTGCCTACATGGCAACTGTTTAATTAACTGTTCAATCACATTTCCAGCAGCCTGTTTTGATTTGTGATTCACAATTAAAGGCTGGCAGGATGCTGCGCGATTTCCTTTAAAAAGCTGGATAAGCCCCAATTTGCTGGATACAAGATGCACTGAGATCAGTCACAAACACATTGCTCAGCTGCCCAGAGGTGGAGTGTGAGGACAGGCTTGGCCAAAACAACAGCCTTCAGAGGGAACCAAACCCCGAAGAAAGTCAGCTCTGTCTGCCTGCTTCATTCACGGATGTCCCAACACAGCTCGGACGTGTTAACTGTCCCCAGAGTGATGGACAGTGACAGTTCTCAGGGAATGACTTGGTAGGAGCAGTCAGTCAGCGCAGCAAGGACTCGGGCCTGCACCCAAATAAGTCCAGAGGCAGCTGGAACGGGAAAGGAATTCTGCAAATAGGAAAGGAATTCTGCAAAGAAATACACACGGGATTTAACGAAGTTTTAGGAATTAGCACTTAAAACACTGCATGTGCACAGATGATTTTGGGCATTCATGATAGCAACCCCATGATATGCTTGGTATCAAGTTCCCACAATGGAAGGTATTAATCCCATTGGAAGGTTGCAGGAGGAAGTTTGTTTCACCTTCCAATGGCAATATGCTAAATTCTAACTGTTTAATGGCACTCAGGGCTTTTTGGAAAGAACAAAGTTGTACCCTCATTGTCCATTTTTGGTGGGTTTGGGTTGACTTTCTGTGTGCAGGAGTGGCTGCACACCCCTTGCCAGCCTGCCTGGTAGGGGGGATGAACCTCTGCCTTGCAAAGCTGAGAATCAACAGCTCATAAACAGCATGAATCAGGATGATCACAAAAGAGAAAGAACACTTCTCCTTCCGTGTACCCTCTGATTAATTTTGTCCAAGCCCAGTCCAGCAGCATCTGTTCCCAGAGCAGACAAAGAGGATTCCAGAAGTGACGATGCTGGAATGGCAGGCAGGGAGAAGCCGAGTTGTGCGTTCCAGCCTCGCGGTCAAGGCCTCGTGGTGGTCACAGTGCTGCCTCTGCACTGGTGGCATTACTTGAAGGTGGCATTGAAGGCCCTGCCGATGATCAGCCTGCGCACCTCGCTGGTGCCCGCCCCGATCTCATAGAGCTTGGCATCGCGCAGGAAGCGCCCCATGGGGTAGTCATTGATGTAACCGTTCCCACCTGCCACCCAAAACAAGCCACAGGTCACTCCTTGTCCCCAGTTTCAGGGCTGAGGAAGGGACAGCAGAGGGAAATGCTCTTGCACTCTGCTTGGCTCTGTCCAGCCGTCAGTGACTCACCCAGGCACTGGATCCCATCCAGGGCCACCTGCGTCGCACACTCTGCTGAATACAGGATCACTCCGGCACAGTCCTATGGGACAGTCACAATGGGACAGTGAGGAAAGGTGTCACCTGCCCGTCTCCAGTCCCTGTGCTGCCCTCACCCTGCCATCACTCTACTCACACCTGCTAAGAACCCTGAACTACTTGATCACAAAGCACAGGGACGGGGAACTCAAGCAGTGTCCCTGTCACTATAGACCACTCATGGTGGGTCTGTAAAGGCCACATGAAGACAGAAGAAGGAAAAAAAAGAAAAAGTGCACCAGAGAAGCTGGTCTCTCACAAAGGCCCATCAATCCCCCAGGATACCAATGTGATTTGCTTTGGGATGCAGAGCTCTGTGCTCCCACTGTTAAACACAATATCCTCCTCTAACAGAGGTGTGGTGACAGGTGGAGGTGACAACACCTCTAACAACTGCTACAGCACTTACAACAGCCAGGACATCTGTCTGGGCTGCCAATAAACATTGACTGATGCTGCTAAATTTCTTGCCTTGTAAAAGGAGGCTTGCTTTTAATTTGTGAGTGAAAAAAGCTACTTTGGGTGTGAGAAAAGGACCCTTTGGGCTGTGAGGACTCGTACAGAGGCTCCCTCCAGGTGAGACTCTGGGACTGGAGGAATTGCCCCAGGACACACAGCCCAGGTAGGAGTAGAGCTCACCTTGGCATTGAAGTGGCCCTGGTCACAGGCTTTGGCCACGTTGTAGACGTACTGCCGGCACGCCATGAGCCGTGTGTACATATCTGCCATCTTGCCCTGCATGAGCTGCACAGCCCAAAGACAAGGGACTTTAATTAACACAAGTGAGGGGGACCAACCATTCCCCAAAATACCTCAGAGAAACAGGAGGAGACATGGACCCAGCAGACATGAGGGAGCTGGAGGTTCTGCTAACTCACAAACCCCTAGGTATCAGCCACAGTCCCTCACCCACCAACAGTGACCTCAGGGGAGCAGGCTCAGAAGTCTTTCCACCTTCTCACCACATCATAGAATTCCAGGATCCAGGTTGAGTTGGAAGGGACCTTAAAGTTCATCCAGTTCCATCTCCTTGCCATGAGCAGGAACCTTCCATTAGCCCAGGCTGCTCATTATCACATCATGCAGCCTGAGCATAAACACCAGGTAACCTTCTCCATGCAAAGCCCCCACCAGGACAAAGCTCGCAGTCTTCCCAGTTTCAAGGAGAAAAGAGGACAAAAAACCCCAATTACTTTTCTGCCTTACCTGGAAGTGGCCAATTTTCTGTCCAAATGCTTCTCTGACATGCAGGTATGGAATTGCATGGTCAAGAACAGCTTGCATGAGCCTAAGAAGAGCAGAGG
>JACBWW010000041.1:5176049-5241967 GCA_020086605.1 Lanius collurio
CCCGCGTCCTTGTAGGACCTTTAATGAACAAAACCCACGAACATCAGAGACCGGAACAGAGCGGCGAACGCCCGACACAAGGCAAACCGGCCGTCGCTGCTGCCTCAGCCCCCCGTCTGTCCCTGCCCCGCCGGGGAGCAGCGACTAGCTCGAAATAGGTTTGACAAACAGGGACCACTGAACTAGGGATGAAACGGCAAAAGCCAGTCCATCCTCGTGCCTCACATGGCCAGGAGCTTCCCCAGCCTTTCAAGTATGGCTTTCCATTCGTTAATTTGAGCTTGGTTGTAGGACTGCTCCTCCAGGACATGCTGCTTCTCCTCTTGTGCTGATTTCCACTTGGCCATCGCTGTCTGTGGAGAAGTCAGTGCACACCACGTTTTACTAACACCAGAGTAAGGAACAGCAAAGCCAAGTCCTAAAACAGCTCCAACTTAAGCATGTGAGCTCTCCCTCCCAAACTAAGAATGGGATTTCTTTTACCCTGCATGTTTGTGGAAATTTTAAATTTATTTATGACCAAAATTTAGGAAGTCTCCTATAACAGTTATATTTTAGCTCTTGAGCATCTTATCAAGAATTATAGAACTGTAATTTAATTACTGTTTTGGTCTGTATGTAACTAATTATTGAAGTCACTTGCGCTCACACACTTCTAGGTTGCCCCAGAGATTACCCCAGGGTCACTGCTCTGCAACAGTTTCCAATTTAAATCAACTGCTCTGATTTCAAGAACAACAACCAGGCTGGTGGATCCCTCCATTTAAAGGGGAGTAACAGTTTCCTTAACGTGTGTGTTTATATTAAAAGAGGAATGCTGCAGCTTTTCCTCTGGTTCACATGGAGAAAGGAGGATTGGGAGGAGCAAAATAAGCACCCTGAGCACCTGGTGCTCATTGCTTGGTTGAGTCAGTCTTACCTCAAGCATCTCCTCCTCTTTTGCAACTGTGTGACAAAATAGCTTCAATTTTTCTATGACCTCCTCAGTTAGCATCTGAAGAGTCAAAGGGAAAATTACTTTTAATATGATGCAAATAAATGTGAGTGCCAGCTGTTTCAGCATCAGGAGAGAAGGGCAGAGGCACACAGAGCCCTCCAAGGCCCATTTCAAGCTTTCCTTACCGTTGTCTTCTCCCGGCAAGCGCGCGCCTCTCTCTCCTCCTCTGCATTGCTACCTGTAACTAATTCAGGAGGTGCTTTAATGAACCTCTAATACACAGATGGCTCTGAGATCAAACAGCTTTTCTACAGCAGGAAATACTAACTTAGTTTATCTAGGCCAGGGCCTACTCCAGGAAGGAGCTTTTTCTCTTAAACCACAAAAAAACCCCCAAAACCTCCAAACCCTGGAATTCCAGCAGTATTTCCTTAACAAGGAATCACAGTCCAAATTTCTTACAGCTAGTCACAACAGAAAGATAAAAAAAACCCCAAAACCAAAACATTCTGGAGAAGGGAGTACCAGGATGTAAGGGAAGGGCAAACTCCTTACCAGGATCGATGTTTCTCCTTTCTAAAATCATCATGCAAGTCTCCTGAATCTGCTTGAGCTTCTCAACTTCGTGGTCCAGCCTCTCATTCTCCTTCTTCAACTCCCTTAACCGTATGGTGCCCTGTCATTAACACAGGTTGCAAGTGAGGCAGGTTTCCAAGATTTTCTTCTCCTTAGTAATACTGACAGTAACAACTCCCTAAGTGCTGCACTTGGCACCAAGAATCAGACCTTGCCCTCTGTCTCTGCCACCACAGCAAATTAGGCTGTTGCAGGTCCTCACTCCTTCTTGACAGGATTAATAAATTTATCACATCCACACATCATAGCAATTACTAGAAAAAAATTATCATGGAGGAATTTCTTTTAGCCAACTTTATCTTTTCTTGTGCTCCCTCTCACTTATATAAATAATGCACGCACTGAGAAGCAAATAAACATTGTGAAGAAAAGGGCATTTCATATTTTTAAGCCACAGCATTATTCCTTATACAATCCAGATATTACCAAGCAATTGGATAAACTGATCAACCTCCCAAGTTGAATGCAATTCTCCAAGAGGATCAATAAGCATGTGGATTAGGGTGATCTGGGCTGATAATGTCAGAAGCTTTGGGAACATTTCATAGCAAGCCTCAGAGGCTCTTAAAAGAATCAAACTGTGAGATAAGAGGAATGATCATCCCCACAGATTGAGAACTGGAAAATAAAGTGAGATTTTACAGCTGTAGGTTACCAGGAGGGCCTCCTGTACACGACAGAAGTAGTACTAAGCATGTGCTAGAGTTATCTTTGAGAGCCAGGGAATAATGAAGTGCCAATTCTGAATCTGATTCCCCAAAATCAGATCTATTTGAAACAGAAGTCTCTGAGCAGCCCCAGCTCCTTCAGCCTTTCTTCCAGTCCCTTAGCCATCTCTGTGGCCCTTTCTTGGATTCTGTCCAGTATATCCACCTCTTTTTTTGTACCAGGAGCCCAGAACCAGATAAAATATTCCCAGTTTGGCCTCCCCAGAGCTGAGCAGATGGGAAAACAACTTGCAGAAGAATACAAAGACATTCTGAAGAAGACAAGAAAACAAGCAAGACAATCCTTAACATGACCCTGTATGGATCAGAAGATGGAAATTACTCAATGATTTATTTATTTTTCTCTCCTGTCATTACCTGTGATCTTGCTAGCTGTTGTTTGAGTGTTTCCACCAACTGATTCTTGTTTTTCAGCTCTGCTTCTAGTTGGTGTCTACTGAGACGGCTGTAGAGTCAAAAAGCAAAGACTTAGGGGCAAAAATACCAGTGTTGAACACCTCTTAATTTCACAAATATGCCCTCTTTTAAGCGTTTGCTTTCGTTTCTGACCAACAGATTTAACTAGCAAACTTGGCAGGAAAGCTGCACATGGGTGAGAGCTCATCACAACCCTCCATGGGGGAACACCAGGCACCAGGACAACAGAGATGGAAGGGATGTACCGTCTTGTCACTGCCTTCTTTGAAACCTGTTCCACTTTCTTGTTAGACTTAGGCAACCTTAAAATAGAGATAAAATACAATTACCAGAACATTACTAGGTTCTTGCAGATCACCAAGCCTGTTAGCTTGATGAGATCTGCAAAATGAGCCATCTTTAGGACATCTGCCAAATAAAACCATCAATATTTTGCTTTGATTTACCCTTGGTTTGCAGCCTTGAAGACATTGTCTGCTGGAATGTTTGAGGCAAAGCTAAAACTGGGAACCTTGCTGAACTCTTGCTCTGATGTTTTGCTGACACATTTTCTCTTTGAAGAAAAAGTCATTTGCAATTCTGTGAAAAAGAAGACAACTGTGAAAACACCACAGCCTAGAAAAGACTCCCTTTAAGGTCTCTTAAGCTCTTAATTAGAGGTAAAGCAGTTATATCTGGCTAGAATGGAGACTTTAAGGTAAAAGTAACTAAGAGCAGTCATCAAGTTTTACCCAGGATCAAGGGTCCAGAATAAGCCACAAATAGGTCAGATGTAGACAGTGTTAAAATATAATTACCAGGCTAGCACTAATGAGAGTTTGAAATGATAATACACAATAAAGAAGATCTCAACATCAAGCAGACATCGTGCCACAAGGTTGTTGTTCAATACTGGAAGCAAAACAGACACAGCCTATATGAAACTCTGTTAAGAGACCTCCATATTTTGCTGTGAGTGAATAGCTACTAAAATAACACAGAAAACGAGCTTTTTATGTAGAGTTTATTTCTCTTAAATCACAACTGTTTGAGTACACAAAACTATGTTTACTCAGCTGCTTTAGGAAGTTGCTTTTTCTCCCTCAAATTAAGTATTTTTCAAATGACACACTATGAGCACATTTACACTAGAGCAACCTGGAGTTTCCACCGATACAGCCCAGCCCCTACGTTGCTGTAAAGTGCTGTAAGCAGCATTAAAGGATTTAGAAAGTAAAAGGCTCTGAATGAAGCATCTTTCACATCAATGGGGCGCTGCCTTCAGCCGGTGGAGGATACCCACAGCAGGCTGAACATTAACCTAAGTCCTAAATAGGGACAAAACGGTGGAATAAAACTTCTAATTAGATTTTGGAACAGCCACCACGCAGCCAGGCAGCGATTGGAGCTCCCTAACGCCGGCGCCCCCCTGTATCGCTCGGCTGAACCCCGCCAGCCGTGCCCCCTGGGTGTCCCTCCGTGCCCCGCACTCACCTGCGGACGGCTCGGGGCGCTGGAGCCGGGCGTAAACGGGGATGCGAGAGAGCCCCTCTATGGCGGCTGCGCTCCCCTCAGGCATTCGAACGGAACCGCGCGGCGGACGGTTGGGCGGCTCCGCGCATGCGCGGGGGGGGGGGGGCGGGGTGCGGGGGCGCCGGGGGGGGGGGGGCGCGCGCGCGCCTCGGTGGGGGGGGGGGGGGGCCGCGGCGCTCGCGCTCCTTCACCCTCGCGCCCCGTTTTGTTTCGCGCCCTTTTCTGCCTCGCGCCCCCTCCCTCAGGGAAGATGTTGGCGGCCACGACGAGGCTGCTACCCTCAGGAAAAGGCGGAGCGCAGTTCCTTCCTTCCTTCCTTCACTGCTTCCAACTGCTTCTCACTGCCTCACCCTGTGGTTTGGGCACTCGAGGCCCGAAGATCCAGGGGTTTGTGGCCGTCTGTGGGGACGTGTAGGAGTCAGAGCTGTGAAGGGTGCCGGTGCTGCCGCTATGTGAGGTTGCTCTCTAATGCTGCAAGGTGAAATGAGGCATCTGTATAAAATGTTTTCTGACTTAACAGATATTTTTGCAGTGTTTGCTAACATAGTTTTCATAATGGGTGGGAAATCTCTCCCAAGAGCAATGGGAGCAGTTCTGTGAGGAGGGTGCTGCAGTCCCAGCCTGAGGGTGGCCTTGTGTGCCCAAACACCCACCTGAACATCCACTATGACAATTTTGGTATAAAACCATGAAACTAGCGTATTTGACATATTTCAAACACTGGTATTAGCTTTAAAAGTCCATGTCCCTAATGGATATCAGGGAGCTGGTGTCTGTCTCCCACACCACAGGGACAATTTGTGGGTGTCAGAAGAATAAGTATTTTAAAGATGTATATTTCTCTTTGGAAAATATATTAAGCACTTAAAAGATTAATAACCACAGTGTTCATGGTGGAAATGAAGCATCACACAGATGTTACGAAAATTTGTTATAAGCATTTATTGTATGTCAACTTGTAGAGAGAATGTTTTATTTTTCAACAAATAAGGGCAAGGAAATGTTTGTTTTCCTGTTTGTTTCTGGTAGAAGGCAAAAAAAAAACCTGCTAAAATTCAAGATTCACCAGATACGTGATTTTTAAAAAGTGACATGTTTGTGGGGAATGCCTTGAGTGGAAACACGCTGTGAAGAGGACACAACAAGGCACCTGAGTGGGGGAGGACGAGGACTCTTTCCTCAAGGGGGAAATTCACACTGAAAGTCTTTGGCAGTATTAGAATTCCTTCAGATAAAACAAACTGAAGTTGTTACTGGAAATTGATTTTGGCTGGATTCTGCAGCCTCTCCCATGGTTGGGAAGAGGCTGTGTCAACTTGAAAGTCTTGACAGGACTTTTTATAATATCTTTTTTATAATATTTAAATAATATTTTGATGGGATCTGTGGACCTGGGCTTTGCATGAAATAGAAAATGAAAAACTTTACTTTTTGTTATTAACAATACACTTCACTTGATATCTAGATTTTCAGTAGTTTAGTTTTGGATTTTTAAAATTTTTTTTTAATTTTTTTTTTTTTTTTTTTTTTTTCACATGAGCTCTCCTTCTCTGTCATTAAATACCTGGGGAGCTTCTCATTATTTCTCTCAAGAAAACAAAACCTAATCACCTTGTAGGAAATGACAAACCAGGTTTACTCAGTAAGTCCTGTGAACAGCTGTGAACATGGCACCAGACACTGGAAGTCAAAGGGCTTGTAGTCCAACAAGATGGCTCTCACGTCCTCTCATTGGCATCAGATATGCTGGTTCTGTGAAAACACACATTTTGCACAGCTGAAATACTAAGGAATAGTCTCAGCTCTAGGAGAGGTGGAAGGAAAAAATTGATATTTACAGCTCTAAGGACATTCAGGCTTCCCTTTTCCCTAGCAGCAAGCTTTGCTTTCTGCAAGGTCTCAGCTGTTGTAACCGGAACTTTGTGCACTGGATCGTTTGATCCAAACATCAGGCATGTCTGGCTGGCTGTTGGGTAGCACGACTGGCCCTTCATTTCCCACTCCGAACCGATTTTTCCATGAAGAGCTGTTCTGCTGTGATGCAGCTGGAGAGACATCAAAGACGGTCTCCCTCAGGTCCAGCCGCAGGGTATCTCTCTTCCCGTTCAGGTAACCTCGCTCCGCATTACCGTAGGAGTCAGACAGCTCTAAGGCATCGGGACAGGAACTGGTTGATTCAGCGAGCTTCAGGCCTTGCTCAAAATCACTGATCGATGTCTCGCTGGAGATGTTGAGCATATCAAAAGAGCTGCCAAGAGAACAAAGGCATCTGTGAATTTTGTAGATGTCAGCAGCAGGGAGAGGGCTGTGGTCTGAGGTATAATCTGACTGCTGCTGGGCAGTGTCACTGGAGCACTGGGATTTATTGAGCTGCCCTTCTTCTTTCATGCCAGCTGGCTGGATGCGGTCCAGGCCAGACCCATCCCATGCTTTCAGACCGTACTTTTGACAGCGACAATCTCGGCAGAGTCTCTCCCTGTGAATTTCTGTTTCTGAGGTGCTGTGCTTGTAAGGAGAGGAAGTTTGCAAGGCAGGACACTGACACAGGCTGACCTGCTGGTCTCCAAGGGTTTCCTGCAGACTCTGTCTCTCTCTTTCCAGGGAGGGGTGCGTTCCCACTCGAGGGCATCTGTTGTCTTCAACTTGTATGTCTTCAGAGAGCACAGAGGGCTGGTTGGACAGCTTGCTTGTAGAAGTGCTGTTGTCAAAACTGTCGCTGAGTTTCCTGGACAAGGGCTGGAGCTCGTATTGCTCGTTTGCAGTGTTGGACTCCTGGACCTTCCGTAACCGGTTCTGCTTCTCACTGCCCCCACAGGCAAAGTTTCCGTTCGGCCCGGAGTCATCAGAGTAGTCTTTCATGGTCTGGGCACAAGGCCAAAGGATCTGCCCACAGTTCTTCTCCGGGCCGAAGAAGCAGCAGAGCGACTGGAAGAAGAAGCTGGCAAACCCACAGCTGATACAATTGATCATCATGATGAATATGCCCAGCTTCCTGTATGCCAGGACCGTGGCAGGCAGCATAATGACCCCTGCAGAGAAGAGAGCAGAAGCTGCCATGGCTGTGGCACAGCTCATCTGCTTCAGGGAAAAGGCCACTCGGCTCAGGCGGTCGGAATGGGGGCACAGGTGATAGGAGATGCAGTAGTTGACGGTGAAGTCAACAGAGAGACCTACTGCAGCTGAAATGAAGAGAGACTCCACTGCATTGAGCTGCCACTCCAAGAGGACCAAAAGGCCAGTGGTTACCAGGACGGTGCCTGCAATGGTAGTAACAGAGAAAATGCTAAGCAGAACATTCCAGGTCGTGAGCAGCAGCACCACGAAGGAAATGGCTATGGAGAGCCCCATGACCACCATGGTTTCTGTGCTGAGACTGTGCTGGAGGTTGTACAGCTGTAATTTACTGGTAAACCATCCGTTCTGAAGCCCCACAGGGGCGGTTTTCATTTCCTCTGTTATCCAGAGGCTGATTTCCTCATAGAATTGTTTGACTTTGCTGTAGTTGAAGCTGTAGTGATAAATAGTTTGAAACTGCAGCACTAAGGCAGTGAGATTTCCCTCCCCATCAAACCTGAGGCCCAGATCGTACGTTTCTGCCCCTTCCCTGCCCTCTTCCAGGAGCATCATTTTGATGCAGTGCAGGAAGACTTCACTTCTGTAAGGGAAGGAGAACTGGTTACAGCAAAGGTTGAAGCTGTGGTCTCGCTGGGAGCACTGGCGACTGTCCATCCACCTGAGGAACTCCTCCATGAAGCACACAGTAGATTTCTGCTCTGCATCAGAGTAATAGAAAGTTTTATTCTTCACTTTTTGGCAGAATTCGAGGAGCCACTTCTGGGCATCAGGATTTTGGATGGTGAAGGTGGTGTCTGTCACTAGAGTGCCATTGCTTTTTGGATTGAAATGGTCCCCATTATCCACAGGCAGAATGCCCCAGACTATTGTGACAGGCATACGCTGTCCTTCTCCATGCTCCAGCCTCTCAAACATGAACTGGTGGCAGTACTCGGAATCGTACCTCTCAAAGGGGTGGCTCAGCCTGAACACTTGGACCGACGATGTCTCCAGAGTCGGGAGTTTGAGTTTGGGGTTGGAACAGGAAATGTAGGCACCTCCTATGGCTAAGGCAGCAAACCAGCAGATCCAGATGTACCGAAACTTGATGACCCCACAAGGCAGAAGCTTTTCAAAGAGCAGCTTGGAAGTTTCAGACAGTGTATTCTGGAGAGCCCGGAGGACGTAATGGACAGAGAGAGCGACTCTCTTGTGGCTGCTGTTGTTCCAGTAGGCTTCTGGCTTGTAAACGCAGGTTGTTGCGATGTAGCGCTCGTACAGCACGGCCGAAGAAGGCAGCCAGGTCATCATGAAAACCAGATTCACCAGCACTGAGGTGCCCATGTAGACAGAGAAGCAGCGAATAGCTGTGATGTTGCTGATGTAGCTGGCATAGAAAGCAGCACCCGTCGTGAAGCACGAGGCCAACATGAGATACGCAAAATGGTGCATGGTTTGACTCACCCACTGAGCAAGCCCAGCAGAAGGGTTCTGGCTCTTGCTGAGGTTCCACAGGTCAAAGAAGACAAAAGTGTGGTTGGCACAAATGCCACTGAGAATGATGACTGCTGTCAGGTTTACGAAAGGGAAATAGGTGAATCTGAAGGCCACCTTGTACAAGAAGTAGGAGATCATCAGAGAACTGACAACAGCGAGCAGGACCATCAAGGTAATAAATACTGAGCGTAAATAAAAAGAAATGCTTAGAAAAATAGCTAATATTGCCAGCACTGGATACTTAGTATCAAGTAAAAGGTAGTGCTGGAATAGTTTCTGTTTAAGGCCCAGGTCCATCCCAGTGATAGACGTGTAGTTATCAAACAGATCCCAGGTTTCAAGGTTGTCTAAGTAGATCCCCATCATAGATGCACCTTTTCTTGTAGGCAGGAAAAGCAGGCTGTATTTGAGAGATGGCACTTGGTACTCCATCGTCTGGGGACTGAGGAAGTCCCTGTCAACCAAGAAGTGAAGCAGTTGGTAGATGGCATTGAAGCGGGTACATTTTTCTGGGACTTGAGCACACTGAGAGTGTTTCTGTCTGACAGCCTCAGGGCCTATGCAGGATGGAGTGAGGACACCTCGGTGGTAGTCTGGAGCACAGGCACGGAGCAGGGCCAGGGTGTGGGAGATGTCTCCTTGGGTTATCTCCAGGCATGAAGACCTGTTGTACAGGACAGCAATGTAGTTCCCCACAGACCAGCTCGGGCAGCATTCGTTGGCTTCAGTGCGCTGGCACAGGTCTCTAAAATGCACGTGTGAGCGTATCTGAAAAACACGAGGGGGCATCAGGTCAGACCCTCTCTTGCAGCTCCAGTGTTCCTTACTTGCTGCAGTAATTCTCCTGTCCTGTCCCATCCTGTCCTGTCCTGTCCCGTCCCGTCCTGTCCTGTCCTGTCTTGTCCTCTTCTTTCCCCCTTTCCACTTTACCCAAGGTGTACCACCCATCCCTGTCCATCCTCCCAGTGACAAATCCCAAACACCAAAGCTATGGCAAGTTGGTAGCCTTTTGCAAAAATTAAACCCTGTCCATTATTTATATTTTATAACCGCAGATTTGAAAATTTGGCCCCTATGGCAAATGCAGCTCATCCAATTAAACTTCCTATTTGTAAAGCTTGCCACCAATCTCCAATCTGGTAGCTCCATTTCCATAAATATGTTCTGCTGCCCAAAATCCTCAGCAGCTTCTGATGAACAGCTTTGGCTTCTAGACCAGCTCCTGTTCAGTGTCCATTTATTCTTGTTCAATTTGTAACTGGCAGGTGGGATCATCCCTGTATTGCCAAGTAGGTGAAATGTTTTGGAATCCTCCAGGTAAAACCTGTTGTGTAGCTTACATTGTTTTTTGTCTGGCATCCTCTCAGCAAAACATCAAAGATTGCAGCAGACAGAAAAGAGACAGCTTGTACATGTGTTCTTCCTGCCATCACTAACCTTGTCTTGTTCCATTTGACACATAGACTGAATTGCTTGCAAGTTCCATAAGCTCCCAGCAGTTGTGGACATAAATACCAGCTGGGAATAGCTCTTTTCTGAAATAAAGAAGAAGAAAAAAAATTATAAAAGGATTAGGTAATGAAGATGAATCAGCCAGGCTGTTTGGAGTAGATTCTCTCTTCATGGAAAAAAGGAATATGTATCTTTGTCCAGAGGGCTGCTGTGGAGGACTCCCTGAAGGGAAGCAGATCACAAGACAGTGGTGAGCATGTGCTTTGTGTGACCTCACCCCTGCTCCTTGAAATTGGTCAGCAGCATCAGGGCATTTTCAAAATCAAATGTCAGCTTGCCTTTGGTGACTGCTGGCATCTGGTTCTGCACCCCTGGAACAAGGAAGGAGCTTGAACTCAGCCAAAAACCCCCAAGGACCTGCTTGAATTTGGTGTGTGACTAGTTTCAGAGGTGGATAGAAGGCAGGGAAGAGAATAAAAATATCTACATGCTGTTCTTCCTTCTACTTACTAGTGTCCATTTTGGGACAAATTTGGGGAGTGTTGGAGTTTTCTGTGTCTCCAGATTTTACTGCCATTAACATTTTTCAAGAAGAAAAGAAGGAACAGAGAGGGAGTGGGAACAGACAAGGGAGAGGGAGCAGACAGCAAGTGGGGCATATGTTGTTTTTCAGAGTATTCACTTTTAATATGGGTAAATGGTGAAAAGATTAGTCCTTTAATGTGTGCTTTCAAGGTATATTTGTAAAGGTAAAACAAGAATTATTGCAAAGAGTTAAGAACGAGAAACAACTCTTCAGAATTTCTGAACCAGCCTTTTCTGACCACCGAGGTATGAAGTGCTGGGAGGGCACTGTCAGAGCTCTCACAGGTGGAATTGTACACACTTCATGCTTAGAGCAAATTCAGAGTACTCCCTGTGTCCTAAACTCTGACAGTTCTGTCAGCTGAGTTCTGGCTGTGCAGTATTTACTGCCTCATCGAGATTTCACTCACCTGGGGGACCACAGAAGAATCCATCTGCTCCATAGATGGTTTCCACCATTCTCCGTGTCCTTGCTGCTTGTTCTCCCTGAGCAGCCTTCTGTCCTCTGCCAATGCCAAGGTCATCATAGCTAGCAAGAGGGCAGATTATTGTTAATAATACTGTTAACTATTATTATTAACAAGAGAGCGTCTGGCTGAGAATTACATTCTCTGACAAGGCTCTGGTGCCACACACAGCAATAGGCAGCCCAGATCTATTGCAGGCACACAGACTTCAAACTCTCCAATGCCTTGGTTGCTTTTAAGTGTAGGGTATATGTTGGAATTCCCACAGATATTCTGGAATATTGAATATGTGACTTTACCAACATGTTCCTCAACCCCCCCAAACCAAGCTCAAATACCTTTTCTTCTTGGCATAGGGAGAAAGGGAAAGGGTCTTCTTGTAGCCTGTATGGCTCTCGACATTCCTCCACACAATGAGCTTCCTGCCAATGTCAGTGTCCCGTGGCTCAAAACCCTGCACCAAGGAAAAGGGCTCTGTCACAGCTCCACTTCAGCTCAGCTGTCTTTAGGCCTCCTCTGACACATGGAAACTGTATGAGACTATTACTTCCTCTTGGAGAGATACACAAATTGAACTTTTGCTGGAAATACTGCATCCCAGAGACGAGAAAAAGTATGTCCCTTTCCCTTTTCCCTTTCCCTTCCCATCAACAATGGCTACAATTATCTCTCCCTGGTCTCCTAAGAATCTCTCCTCCTTGTCAAGTGTAATAGTCCCTTACAGATATGGGACTAATTTTCCTCTTTGCAGACAAACTCTAGTGTATTTTTTTTTTAAGATTCCTCCATGAACAAGAGGCAGAGATGACTTTAGGGAATGTGGCATTCCACGTGGAAAACATTCCATGTGCATATTGCTCAGAAAAGGGCACATCAAATGCCTCATGCCCAGACTGTAGGAGCCAAAGCCAGCTCTTCTATCCAGTCTCTGCTGAGCCTAGCTATTCCCTGTGGGCAATCTCAGCCTTCCAGCATTGGAAGGGGAGCAAAGGGAGCAATCCCAGTTTGTGCTGGCAGTGTCTCCACACTGGAGTGAAGGCACTGGTGGGAGTGCACAGCATGGCTGAGGGATGGACTGGTGGCTGCCACTGGCATGGGCTGTGTTCTCCTTGTGTGTCAGGAGCAGCTGTGCAGGACTGGCACATTCTGCTTATCTTGGAGGGATGATATCACTGGTTGGGCATGGATTTACATTCCTATTGATACATCAACTGTAAGGACTTACCATTAGGGGTTCTGAAAAGTCAGGCAGATTCCCAACCAGCAGCCCAGCCACGGTGCAGATCACTGCTGCCACGGAGCACAGCACCAGTATGGCCAGCGGCCACTCCGCGATCAGCTGGGAGTAACTGCAGGCAACCGGAGGAGAAAAATGCAGCTGGTAAGATGCTTCTGCTTTGAGCACAAAACCTGCTGTTGAGCCAATGAGGTGTGAGTAACAGGAAGGAAAAAATCAGGGTCTCTGGTTTGAGTACTTATTTATTGTGAAGCTTGGAGGCTCTAGTGCAGCAATTAATGAACATATTACACCTCTAACAGGATGTTTGCAGGCAGCTCTAATTAACTCGGGTAATTACATTTTGCCTCCCTGCATTTTCCAGCTTTTTCAATCAGAAATAATAAAATACAGACTCTTGTGTCCTTGGGCAAAATGAAGCTTTAAACATTTAAATTCAAAGATTGCATTTAGAAAGAGCCTCTTCATTTCTCTCGCATTGAGCAATGTCAGCTGGTGGCTGCAACAGTTTGGGCTGTAGATTTCCAGACTGTGGACCCTGAGAAATCTTCAGGTTATTCTGAAGAGTCCCTGAAGGTTACTGACCCAAGCAAGCCCACTGTCACTGGTCTAAATTAATGTATTTAGACACTGTTCTAAATTCATATGTATTCAGTAGAATACATATAATTTTTATGGCATTTCACAAAATTTTGATGACATTTCTATACCATCAAAATCCTTCCAGGAAAACAGCTTACTCTGGCAAAAGTATTATTAACAAATTTACTTTTCTTAAACAGCTGGTGTAAATTTTCTATCCAAGTTCTGTTTTTCCTTTGGAACAAACTGTCTCCCATATAGGATGATCTATAAAAGTTACTCTCCCACATTTTTTATCAGTGTAGGTTTTACTGTGTCAAGATTTTTGTCTTCCTCAGAAACATCAGTTGAGATATAAGATAGCAGAACGGGTTCCTGCTCTGGTTTGGAGGGTTCTAGGTAGTTCTTTTGTGTTCTGATGTATTTCTAAAATATAAGAAATTCTTTGTTCAAAAGTAGTTGACAAGTATTTGTGAAGGGAAGTGAAATATTTATGAACTTTGTTTGAGATGGGATGTTTCTGCTTGCCTGCTCTTTTGCGCCTTTTGCCTGGGACTCCACTGCATCTATTTCATCCTTAGAAACCATGACAAACACTTCAAACACCTTTTCACAGAACTTTTGATTTTTGTTTTTTTATTTTGGCTTTTTCTTTTTCAATTTACAACTGCTTTATCAATTTTGTTTTCATAGACAAAGTGTTTACTATGGAAATGAACAAAACTGCTCCTTACTCATTAGAGTACCTAATTTCTGGAGAATGTTTTGGGTATTTCCTTGTCAAATTACCAGAAAAAAAAAAAAAGAACAAAAAAAAATCATCTGCAGTTTCTGATGATGGAAGGTGCTTGCCCAAACCATCCAGAAGCAATAGTTTACAAAAGTCAACTTTAGACAGAGGTGAAAAGCAATCAAATTATTTTAATTTTGATAAATGTATTTCAAAATTTCTGTCTTTTGAAAAGATGAGTTTATTTCATGGATGGGCTCTTTTTGTTATTGCTCCGCTGAGAGAACAAGCTGGATTAATCTTACGTATAGATACACACACATACATACACACATATAGAATTATTATATATATAAGACTACTGTATGGCTTAGAGCCAGGCACCTGCCCAAGAACAGCTACTGAGACAGTGTTGCTATTCATTAATGCAGGTTAAATTGATCTCACAAGCAAATGGAGATTTTTCCAAAGAGTGGAAAGCCCCAGGAGCGCTGACCTCGCCTCTGGAGCCGTGCCTGCTGGGATGTCACCAGCAGTAACACTCTGCTTCTCCTAACAGCAGGAGTGGAGAGCACTGATCACAGGGTACAAGGACAGGAAGCTTTTGCTGTTAGGGTACAAGGACAGGAAGCTTTTGCTGTTAAACATACCTTTTTGGCATCCTGAAAGCTTTGTCATGTCTGCGGACAGAAAGGAAAAAAGATGTGTTCATTTATTATTTCGTTGGGAATCCCAATGCTGGGCTGATCCCTGAGCAGGTTAACCCTTGCAGGGCTGTTAAGCACCACGGTGAGCCAGTGCTGACACAGTTCTGGCACTGTGTGAATTAGTTTAATGAATAACAGAGCCTTTTCCTCTCCCATTTTAACCAAACAGGATGGAAAGCCATGTAGTCACTCCTCCTTTTGCCCCTCTGTCTTGGGGTGATGTGATGTTGTATTCCCTATCACTGCTCTATGCCCAGAAATTAGTTTTATGCCTTTCTATGCTTTTAAACTGAGCCTGAGCAGAGAGAGAGGAAACTGAGCAAACTTCTCAAAGCAGTTATTTCAAGGACATATACAGAGATAACACAGACAGAGATTACCACACTTCTCTGGTTTTTTTCCCCCCTCTTTGGCTGTGGCTGCTGTGGGGAGAGGAGAGCGGAGGAAGCACCCTGCTTGCTTGTTCAGCCAGGGGTTTTTCGGCTCTTTTCTCCGGATAGAGACAGAGGGTTGAACTTTGTTTCCCTGGAATTTCAGATTTTCCTTTTCTGCTCTGCTGGACTGTTTCACATCAGAACACATCGGGAGGACTTTCCACCGAACACAGAGGCCCTGGCCCTGGGCCAAGGCCCAGCTCCAAGGAGGAGAGAGAGAGACCCACAGAAGGACTCTAACATTCTCCCAGCTTTTTCTCTCCACAGTGAGAGGTTTTATTATTTAGCATTATTATCCTTTTCCCGTGTGTTCGTTAAATAGTTTTTATCTCTTTTACTTTCCTTCGAGGAAAAAGTATTTTTTCCTGAATCTGGTGGGGTAGGGGTGGTTTGTGACCTGCCTTCTCTCAGGGGATATATTTCTAAATTTGTCCAAACCAGCACACCCTCTCAGAAAACCCCACAGAGAGTACTGGACATTAGCAATGCAGTCCTATAGAAATCCCATTGCATATCTCATCCATTAAAATCTATCTGGTTTAAGTGCTTTTCCTGCACTTCTTAAAGGGTTTCTTGACAAAAGCAAACCTCTTTATTAAATCTCATGAGTTGGACTAGCAACAACTGTAGATAGTTTTTACTTCCTGTTTAGCTGAGCAAGGATTTTCCCAAAAAGGTGACTCTTACTTGTTGCCTGGGCCCCTCCAAAGACAGTGTCTTTTCAGGCTATAGGAGCAGAATGCCAGTGGAGCTGCTAAAAATATTTTATCAGGATTTTCTTCACAGAGGAGCATTTGTCACTCTACTTGAAGGGCTCTGAGGGGGGGAAATAAAGAAGCCTCCCCCATGGGATCCAAAGTTTGTTAATGAATCCCTGAGGACAAGCCTTCCAACAGCATCCTGAAAGAAAAGCTGCATCTTGGTGGGTCAGATATCTGCAGGACCTTTTGTTCTGCTCTCTCTGCGCTGAAACATCCCCTTGAAACACGCCACAGTCTGGCATAGCCTTGGCTTGGACCAGCTTCCAGAGAACTGCTCCCACCTCCTTCTGCAGCTGTGCCAAGCTCTGCTCAACCAGTGCTCCCTCCTCCTCTCACCCTCCTACACTTCTGCTTAAACTGGGAGACGGTCCTGCTGCACTCCAATATCTGTGTTGGGCAGATGGCCCCCCTGTTGAAGTGAACCATGGCCAAAGCCAGGTTCAGCTGGACCAGGGGACCGGAAGATCCAGTGGTTTGATCCTTCCACAGCCCCAAATCCCTGAAATTACAGGGAGCACCCCAGAAGCTGTGATCCATGCCTTACTTTTAGCCGCATCTGTCCCTTCCCCATATTTCTCATATCTGGCCGCTTTTCCAGACAGATCTAGGTTCCTCAGTGGCCAATTGGGCTCTGTTACTCCTCCCCACCTACCCCTTCTCCCATTTGCTGCAATCCCTTCCCCCCACCTCTGTAACACCCTCTGACTGATGTGTCATTGGTTACTGTGCGTTTTCCACGCCTGTTTGTCGGGGTACAAAACCGCCTCGCAAGCCACGTGGCTTCGACTTTCTCTGTGGATTTCTGCTTTCCAAATACATCCTCTTCCCCCACGAGGAGTCCCTCCGCTTTATCCTTCCTCCTTCGCACGCACCAGCCATCGGGGTGCGAGGTGAACCTGGGCAGGTGATTCGCCCGTTCTCCCGCACGCCGTGACCGGTCTCCAACCAGCCCACGCCTGGGGCAGGCAGAAGTTTGCTCAGTGCCAGGACAGAGAGCTAGCCCGAACGGCACCGAAGCAGCCCCCTTCCATGCAGCAGCCAACTGGTGACCTCAAGGCAGCTCATCCTTTCTAGCCTTGTTATGAGCAGGAGAAATGGAAAAGCAATGGAGGAGAGTTCCTCATGGCTGAGTCACTCTTGGTGGCTCATGTAATAAATGATTCTGTGTTTTGCTCGTCACGCTAATGCTCTGCAGATTCAGGACAGAGAGGAGCAGAGCAAAAGCCTCCCCAGATTATCAAAGCAAGGTCTCTCTCTGGCAGTGTGCTGCCCATCCTGTGCTAATTCCCTCACAATAGCTCCTCAAGCAGATTTGCTTGGATTAAAAACCCCATTCTGGCATTATTATGTTATCACTTTTCTGACGGCTGGTGCTGCACACTCTGCCAGGGATTTGCAATCCAGCTGTGCTTCCTACTTAAATAACCTGTTACAGAGGATGTGGTTGGCAATTTTGTTGATAGCATATGAGTGAAAAAGTATCCAGGAAAAGGATTCAGGAAAAGGATCCAGGCTCTTTTGACTGCAGTTCCTCTACACTGCAAACACAAGCAAATTAAATCCTCTGTAAATGGCTGGAAAATGAGACGGTAAAGGGCTTTTGTGCCTAACACTGCAGTGCTGTACATGGGCAAGGAAGGAATCCTGTGCCATCTTTTATTAGGATTCAGTGGCTACGGCTGCAGCAGTAAAGGGATCATGATCTCTTGTGCCAAGAGTGGACTCTAAAAGGCACTCTCAGGAGTAAGGATGGTGCTGGCTGCAAGGAGCAGAGGTTGTAGGGCAGGTTGTTGTTACCCAGGCACTCTGTACACAAATGGATTCTGTCATGGACAACAAAGAATCCATAGCCTGGTTGCTGCCCAACTTGGAAAGCCAAATAATGTTCCCCCCTTTTGTATCTCTCACTGCTCAGCTGTAGCCAGTGCTTACCCTCTGCTGCCACTCCCTTCCAGCACTGGCAGCAGCTTCTGTGGGGGCAGGAAAAGAATGAACTCTGCTCCCATCATTGAGGATTCTGCCAAGATAAAGGACTGGCAGCTGGGTGGCTTGGAGTGCAAAGGGAGAAAATATGAAGGTAAAGGAAGATGGGCATATTCACAGCTGCATGACCTAGGAGTGGCCGAGTGACCTTGGCTTTAGCCAGCCAGTCCCTTGAGAAGGAAATCCCACCTCTCCCTGGCATGGGAATGGCAGCTCTCTGTACACCCACACAGAGGCAGAGAGCAAACTGGATCCCTCCATGCATTTTGGGGCAGCTGCTGCCCTGAGCTGGAGAACAAACCCATGTTTCATGCATCCCACCTCAGACCCTGCTCATCCCTCCCATTTCCCCCCATCAAGTCTGGAAGATGCTCTTTTGAGATGCCCTTCACGTGCCTCTTACCTGACTGTGACAACATGATGTTGTACTGGCCGCCGCTGCCCGGGGGACCACTGCTTCCAGGGCATTTCTGAGGCCTCGTGGTGGGAAGCTGGCACAGGGTCACCACTGGAAAGGTGGGAACACAGCATGGGCTTCTCGCCATGCCCAGGGAGCGAGGGCAGGCCAGAGCTGCCTCTGGACTCCTCCTGGTTGCAGGGGTAATATGGGTGGTGCTGCTGTGAGTCCTGGGAGCTTGATGGCACCTGGCCATTGGACTGGGTGGAGACTGGTCCAAGTGTGTGGCTGGAGGAGAGCAGGTTGTCTTCCCCTAGCCTGGGGGATGCAGGAATGGGGCAGTGATGGACTGGGCAGATTTTTTCCCAAGAAGTGCCACTGTAGCTGAGCTCAGCATTCCCAATCTCTGGCATGGCAAGGCAGGTCTGGCAAGGTCCTGCATTTTGTTTTTCCCTATGAGAGAAATGAAGTGAAAGGTAAAACAGGGGAGAGGTTGAAAGGCTGTGCTAAGGAGTCGCATCCTGAGAACTGGAGATGCTCACAGACCTCCCATATAGCACAAATGTCAAGCCTTACCCACTATGTCCTGTACCAAGAGTCAGCCTGAGGGCTGAACTGGATGATGCTTTTCATAAAGACATCCATACCCATGACTCACTCAGGGATCTCAAGTGATGGGGGATCCTGTAATCCATCCTTTGTGTGTTGCTCCAAAAGTTTGAAAAATTGGGTAATAGCCCACCCAAAAATTCTCCAAGATATTTCACTGTGGAGGGGGGGTCCTAACTCAGGACTCAGAGAGATTACAGAGGCCTGGGCAAACAGAAACCAAAGGAATCTGCACGTCAAGAAGCCACTCAATTATCTGCATTCCTTGGGAGGATTAATTAGTGTGATTGCTCTGCAGAGGGACTGGCACTGCTCCATGTTGGGTCAGCAGGAGAGTGAGTCATCTCTGGCACTGACACAGCTGAGCAGTGAACCTGAGGGCTGTGATGTGGAGCAGGGTCTTCAGCCTCCAGCCTGGCACATTCCCTAATGGCTCCCACGTCCTGCATGCTCCACTGGACTCTTCAGGAACTTTTTAGACACGCATCTCCCAAGGACGACAGCAACAGATTTTATTGGTCTCACCTTGTAGGAAGGGGATGGACTGGGATCTCTATAGATCCTTTGGAATCTAACTGTCCTCTGGCTGCTGAATTTACTGAGACAAAATATTTGCAGACTCCAGTTCCCAAGTAATGAGGTGTCTGCCAGATACACTTTCTTTTCTCCAAGGAATTAAAACCATTATTTCATTCCTATAGTTCTTGATTTATGGAGCCCAAGAGGTTTTGATAGCTTGGAGAAAGTTTGAATAATACTTAGAGGGACTGCTTAGTCTGTGTGACATCAAAAACCCCTTCACACACAATAGACTGAGGTCCTAATGACCCCAAAATGCTTTAGGAATTGCTGTCCCAAGAGATGGAAACACCAGCAATTTCTGGTCCTTGTTCAGAGCACGTGCCACTGTCTCTTACAGCTGAATTATGTGTCTTGCTGCAGTGCCTGGCATCCAGGATGAAACAGGGCAAAGTGTTCAGGCCAGCCAGAATCACAAAGTGTCTCAAAGAATTATGTTCAGGCCAGCCAGAATCACAAAGTGTCTCAAAGAGTGTGTAGGAAGACTGCAGTGAGATCACCTTTAGCCTGAGGCACCTGGTGTGATGTGGGAAAAAAGGTAACAAGTTGGGGAAGGGATGTTTTTTTTTTAGATTTTGTAGAGTCCCTCTCATTTATTTTTTTGACAGCCATGGAAAAAGGCAGAATTTTAGTAATTACACATCTCTGGAATTGCACCCAAAGTTAACTGGCATGAGATTATCGAAGACAAAAGAATCTGGAGAATACTATTAGCTCAGTATTGCTTGAAAATTGCTATTTTTTCCAGAAAGCAGGACATATTGGCCTTGGCAGTCTGTGCTGTGTACTTTCCAACATCAGTTGAGTTTATCAACACTGATAAACTATATTTCATTATTGTACAAAATGGGCTTATTTCATTAAAATCATTACAGCAGAGCAATGTTTGTGGTAGCAGTTACACCAGTGCTGATGTGGACAATCGTGGCACAGACAGCACACTCAACTTCAACTTGCACACTGTACCAGTCCAAGTATGAGTAACAGAGAAATCTTGACTGATTAAGCACCATCCAATGCTATGTTTAGTTTCTAAGCCTAAAGAAGGCTGCAGCAGTTACAGACACGGATAGCACATTCCTGGGTCCTGACTTTAGAAGCCATAATTGATGTGCAAATGCAAAATAGCTGGAAAGAAGTCAGTGTTTGTGCTGAAGCAGGTGCAGAAAACACCAAAGAGGTGTGTGTGCACCTCAGTGAGATAAGGTTGAGATAAAGTTGTCCCCAGAAGTTCCAGTGCTCATTTGCCTCTGAGCTGCAAGGCAAGGTACTGATAAGACTTGAGCTGGTTCAATGCAGCAAGAGGGAAAGCAGCTGGCAAAGCAGAAGCTCCTGAACTGTGACAATGATATCCCAGTCACCCACAGAACTTGTCAAATAACATCAACAATAAGCTTGAAGGCCTTGCTGTCCTGTCCCAGGTGGATTAGTGACAGGATTACCTGGCCTTTCAAGCGTGTGATTTGTGTTAGAGCTCTGTGTAAAGGTAGTTCACAACAAGAGACTCCACACTTGTCATATATGAGATTACAAATGCAGTGCCAGCAAAGCTGCTCAGGAGATGCAATCTGAGCTCTTGTCTGGAGTTCTTACAGCCTCATCAGAGTCCTCCCTGCGCGGGGAGGGATTCAGGCACAGCACAGGGCAGGAGTGCTGCAGACAGACCAAGGGAAGATTAGGGTCTGTGACAGTCAACAAATAAAATTACATCTTTAATTAGTCATTGCACTTCTCTACTAATTATAGAGGCAGCCTTAGGGGAAGATGCTAAACCATCACATCCCCTACAATGCTGATGAGCTGCAGGGGCAGAGGTTGTTTGGGACAACTGACCTGGAGGGTCCCTCAAGCCACACTTTCAAGCCTGAAGTGTAAATCATCTCGCTCTTCCCATGGGTCCAGTGACTTGTTTGCGGTTTGTAGCTTTGTACTGCAGGGAATTTTCATCAGAGAGCTGAGCTCATGGTAGTGTCATGCTTTGACAAGGTCTAGACCTTTTCTCACACCCTTTTTGTTGCCTCTGAGTTACTCTTTTTCCTTGACCTTGATCCTGTTGTTTTCCCTAATTTTTGCACACTTTAAATAGGTGATGCTCTCCTACAGTGCATCATCATTTATAAAGACACTGCTGTACTGACTTCCTGTGTTTTCGTGTTCCTACACCTGTACTATATTTCTGATCTTTTTTTTCAAAGGAAAAGCAAAATTCTTATCCCTTTAAACTGCTGGATCTGCACAGTAATCTGGGACCAGAGGCTTTTAATGACTTAATTAGCCTGTCACCCTCATCTGAGGGTGAATATGTGACACTGGACAGAACAAAAGGGCTTTTACAAAATACACTTTGAACATGGTCAGGGAGAGGCAGGAGACCATGCAATGAAAAATTCTTCCTCCACAAACCCCTCGGCTACAAAACTTCCTGGAGGGGAAAGCAGATGCCAAACTCTTGGATATCGCAGATTGCCTCCGGGTTTTCTGCACATACGTTGGTAGTGTTGAGTCTAATATTTCACATGAAATCACACTCTCCTTGTTTACCATCTTTGCTGCGAAATGCTGTCAATTTTTGCTCTTCCTCAGCGTGTTGTCTCCTAACTCAATCCCTGGCCTACTCAGTGACTTCAGATTCTGGAATAACTTTGGCAAGTTTGGATCATTCATTTGTGACTTCTCTTCATTATCTCCTTTTCAGACTAAACAATTACAGCTCTGTCAATCACCCTCCGGATATGAGTTCCCTTATGCTCATCCGTCCCCAGCTCCTTGACGATGTGACCTTGGTTATCCACAATCTCCAGGGAAACCTGGAGCTTGCAAATAATGATCGGTTTCGATAATCACTGCTGGCAGCTCAGCAGAGTTCAAGTCTCCACTTGCTGCTCTCCCAATTAGCTGTAGTGCTGGTGAGCTTAACCTTTAGTCTGCTGAGGTCTGCACCAGACACATAGGCTGGTCCTTCTTTGCCTGAAACCATGTCACTATTACTTTTCTGGGCCCTCAGGACCCTGAACTATGCTAGAAGAATGTTTCTGGGGATTTCTGATGTCTATTTGCTGTCAGGCACGAGGAGAAGAGGGCAGAGCACCACAGTGGACTCTGCTTGCCTTGCTGACACTGACAAAGACTTATTTCTAACATTCATTCCCACTCTGGGCTGTGTCAGATATTTGATTTCTTTGGGATTAAGTGGGCAGAAATGATGTCTCAGCTTCAGAAAAGCCTACAGAGGCAGCTGGCAGCCTCCATTTTCTTCTCCAGGCTCAGCTGGATGCAACCAGAGACATGCTGGAAAAGGAGAAAAGAAGGGATGTAAGGAAAGGGATGGACTAGGGTTAAGTGCTCCTGTTACCCACAGCAGTGAGCTGTGTTGCTCTGGCTGTTTGCTTCCCTGTGTCTTGCTCTGAGATGTCTAGACAGAACAATAATCCAATTTATGGACCTCCCCAAGTCACTCTGAGTGCAGCAGTGCTTCTCTGAGATGAGTACCAGGGCACAAACAGGGTTCTCATACTGGTGAGTACCACAGCACCTACCTTGTATGGGGGAACCAGCAAAAGGACTGGACCTTCTTCCCACAAGGAAACAGGAAAGAGAGGGTCAGAATTTCTAAGGAGACAGCTTTCTGCCATTCCAGGTCTGCAGGGATGTGGAGCAGTGGTGGGATACAGGATCTGTGGCAGGAGCCAAGGGCTGTATGCTATAAGTCCACCCCTCTGGCATAGAGTATCTCCCTCTTCCAGAGAGTGGCATCCTTTTGCCCCACAGGATGGCTGCAGGACCTGGCTTTAGGCTTTACCTGCTCACTTGGCCCCAGCAAAGTTTACTGGAAACATTCCACATTAGCTGCCTGCTTCCAGCACATTCCTCTCAGGATGGTTTAATTCTGCAGCACACAGAGCTGAGCTGGGATGGAGGAAGCTTTGCAGGCAGGGAAATGGTAGCATAGGGTCGCCTTCCTTTTCCTAAGCCACTAGTTTTTGGCACTCCCTGGTCTTGCTGTCCCCCCCAAGCCACGAAGCAGGAGAGCACATGTGGTTCTGAGAGAGAAATGGGCCAAAAATATTCACCCTTTTGCAGGAATGGCTCCTTTTTCAGTCTGCCTAATTCCACACTTGTCCCCAAGCCCATTTCTGTAAGCACTTCGTTTTTTGGTTTTTTGTTGTTTTTTTTTTTTTTAATAGATCATCCGGCCCTTTGCATACTAAAGAGAGGATCAAGAAAGAAGCACTTTGCATATGAAAGATGGGAAACACCTACTGAGTGAATGGAGCTGTCTGATGCCTGACTCAAACTACAACTTCTCCTGTTGACAGAGGAATCTTAAGAAGGAGTAAAAACAAGGAGAAAAATGGCAGAAGTCTGTACCTTGCCTACAACTGGAGCCCTTTTTCATCAAGAACCTTTGCTCAATTAGACATTAAGTGCCACAAAATTTCATTCATTAGAAAAAAAAAAAAGAAGCTAGTTTTATTTTCTTCCCCTTTTTTTTTCATCCAGTAGCAAAGTTTTGCTTGCAAATCAGCTGTACAAGTGTTCCCAAATGAAAAAGAAATATGAATTCTTTCTGGATTAAATCCATGTGCTATAGGTCAGCTTCCATCTAGAGTAATAGCTTTTTCCTGGAGAGCTGTAAATGACTTTTTAAGAATGTGCTTTTATAATGGAATTTAAATTTCTCTTTGAACATACCACCAGCAAAACTGCAATGGAGCTCTTGAGAAAAAGAGCTTTTTTCCTTGTATTTTCTAAGGAGATAAGAGTGCCCTTTCCCTGGGATTAGGGTAGGGTTCATTGCATTTCACTGTCACCTCGTTATCTAGCTCCCTGTCTCCCTGACAGGGAGAGACAGGCACTCCTGAGCAATCCATCTCCTCCTTTGGCTGCGGCAAATCCTTGTGCAATGAACAATTCCTGTGGAGTTCTTTTGTTTTGCTTTTTCAGTCTAGCAGCAGGATCGTGCATACCCTTGAGAAGACCTACAGTCTTTTTGTTAGTGAGACTCCTGAGTATGTTAAATCATCATGAAAAATTAATGAGACTGCAAAACTCTGCTTCCCACATAGTCTGCCAGGAAAAGTTTTGTTTTATAATCCTTTTCATTGACTTGTGAGAACAGCCTTATCTTTACCCCAGGCAGCTGCTGCTGCTGCCGTGGGTACAGGTGTGTGTGCTGGGATAGAGCCAGACATGGAGGGCTCAAGGTTCCTGCCCAGCCTTCAGTGCCAGAACAGCTCTGTCTGCACTGGGAAAATCATGTTTGCTAAGCCTCGTTTTGAAGAAAAAAAAAAGGAGTGAAATGAAAAGAGAAAGGAAAAGAAAATCCCCACCTTGGTGTCCCAGACTGAAAGAGGCCAGGAGGAAGGCGGTGTTTTCTAACATCTGTGTTTTTCTGCTGATAAGGTGAGCACTGATGATGAAGAGCCTTGGCTAGGGCAGAGGGTGGGGACCACATAGCTAAAACTGAGTGAGCAGCATGGGTGAAGTTCGAAATACACCTGTGTCAGGTGGCTTAACTCTCTGTAACTTACCTCTTACAGGCTGCAGTGTTCATTTCAGGACCTGTCTCAATGTCGAAGGAGTACTCAGACAAGCAAAGAACATGGCTCCAGTGACTGCTCGGCCCCTACTGAATGTGCAAGGTCTAAACTAGGGCTGGACTGTGTGAGAGTCACTGAACACTGAGACCCACAGGCACAGGAGCCTCTGGCCGAGGACATCAGAGCTGTCTAATGAGCAGTGAGTGCCCTGTCAGTGCCCCCGGGCGGGTGGGGCTCTCTCAGCGTGAATATCCTGCACCAGACAGAAATGAAACCCCTGGGCTTTCAAAAGGAATTTGTGTGCTGCTCACCTCGGGGTGTGCTCTGGTCAAACAGAATCTGAAGAGCTCATGTCTGTTGCCCTGGTCTAACAAATGCCTGTGTGCTCGTGAATATGGGATGGCTCCTTGCCCATGATTATGGGCTGTTGATGTTTCCAGAACATGTTGATGATTGTGGCTGCCAACCTGGCTTAAGATACTAGGTAAGAGAGCATATGGCACAGGGGCATGATGAGGGATGCGGGGGTTTATGGAGATCTTTGGAGTGAAACCCATGTTTGCCCACAGCTGAGAGCAATAAGGCTCTGTCTGAAACACACTGAGCTTACCAACAATAGCTCTCCCATTGCTGCAGAAGGGAGAGCACACCATGTTGCAGGATAGAAACCTGCTCGGGAGACCAAACCGGGAAGGCCCCCGGCACGACTGGCTTTGCATGGTGTTCCTGGCCCCGGGGCAGGAGCAGTCAGGGCCCCGGTTGGGCAGCGCACATCGCCTGAGCCCGAATCGCGGTGGGCAGCTGGGCAGGCAGCGAGGGATTCTGTCTGCACCCCCAGTAGGACGACGGGACACACCTCGGCGGGACTGGGGGGCCCTGGTCCCAGGAAAACCCGGTGACACCGACCCCTTCCACACACAGAGCAGCGGGTGGCGGCAGGACGGCAATTCCCACCCGCCGGGGCACCGGCTCCGCGCCCCTGACCCGACCCCGCAGCTCCTACCTGGGCGAGGCGGGGTCGCCACCGCGACGCGTCCCCTCGGGCCGCGGCTCCCGGGGCGCCGGGGAGGGCGCGGCCTCCATGGCCGGCGGCGGCGAGCGCTGTCCGTGCCCGCGGTGCTGAACGCTCCGGAGTGGCGGCACCGGCGGTAGCGCCCCGGCGCGTCCCTGCTCTGCCCGACCCTGCTCTGCCCGGCTCGGCTCGACGCGGCGCGGCTCGGCTCTGCCCAGCTCGGCGCCGTTTTGCCCGGCTCGGTTCGGCTCGGCTCGGCTCGGCTCAGCTCGGCGCGGCGCGGCTCTCCCCGGCTGGGCTCTGCCCGGCTCGGCGCAGCGCTTGCGCGACCGCGGAGGCGGGCCCGGCGCGGGGCGGGTACGGGGATGCCGCCGCCAGCACCGGGGACGCTGCGAGGGGAATTGTGAGCTCCGAGGCCAGCCTGGCTGTCGGGGATGGGGCTGAGCGTTTGGGTGCGGAACAGGAGCTCGGAGCACCGGGCATCCTTTGAGTGCCAAGTCCCTCATCCCCGCAGCTGTGCTCCTGCTTGGCCCGCGCTGGGAATGCTCCCAGAAGCGCTCTTGGCCCTGGGGTAGGTGCAGGACAGTGTTTTGAAGTGTTGGCTTTTAGCAGCATTAAATAACGATATGATTTTTTGAAACAGATGGTACGTTTGAAACTACTGAGTTGAAAGCATGGAGAACACAGGGAGGTCAGGCATGTCCACCTCCTCGCAGGATCCTTCTGTCCTTTTCTACCCATACCGTGACATTGCTCTGAGCTGGGTAGTAGCTACATGTATCCTTTTGTGCATGGGGATGGCTTTCCACAGAGCTTGTGGAAGGTGGCTGCTCCTTCTGTAGCCGCTCTCATACCAGTGACCATGCCATTGACTTTCGTAGGAAGGGCCTGGGGCTTTCTCATGGCTGCTTGTATGGCCATGGGAGTGGCAGCCACCTTCTCCTCTCCCTTGTGATCATCCTTTGTGTGGCTGTGGGGATGGTTTTGACCTTCTCCTTCCCTGTGGCCACGTCTGTGGACCTCACAGTGGCCATGACCTTCTTTCTCATGAGGGTGGCATCCTCTTTGCTTCACACATACAGAATAGCTGAAGCAAAAAGGGAGAGTATTAGAGCAGAGAGTATCCTCTAACTCCCACTAATCCTCTAGCTGCTTAGAGTAAGCTCTTCCTGCCTTAATGACTTAAATGCCTGAGGCAGTTTAATGAACAAAAAGCTTTTCCTAATGCCAGGGTGGGTGACTCTCTCCCACCGAAGACTGACACCTCTCCAAATCCAGCAGGAGGGAGTTTCAAGGACAGGCTATTGGCAGTACCACTGGCCCAGCGTGGTGCTCCCTGCTGGGCTGGGCCACAGGGGACCAGCCTGCTGCTCTGAGCCTTAGCCACAGAAATGTCACTCGCCTGGTAGGATCAGATCCACTGCAGTGAACAGCTCTAGAGCAGCTTGTATTGTGTGGCCCAGCAGGAAAGACTGAAACCTGGTATCTGCTGAAAAGATTGGCTGGCATTAATGTGGTGACAAGGACATGAGTGATACTCCCTTTTCATTCTTCCCAGTGCTAAATAATAATTCTTGCAACAGTAATGATAATAATAGAGCCATGGGAGCTGCAAGGATGGTGGGAATCAGCTGGATTACAAACATCCCACTGCTTCTGACAGACAGGCACATCTTACAGCTTTAGTTTGGCTCAGCCCGAGGTGTGAACTCCTTGTCTGGGAAGTGGGGGTGATCACGCTTCCTCACTCCCACAGCTTGGCAGGTTTCCTCCATACTGCTGCAAGGTATTCAACACACGGATTAGTTATTTTTCATTGCCCTTAGCCAGGGGCTACAGCAGGGCTTGTGCTCCCAGCTGGCTGCAAAGCACTGCCTGAGGCAGGTAGCAGGGCTGCCCGCATCCCTCCCGAGGCTGCTGCTGCAAGGCCAGGGCTGAGAAGGACTGGCTGTGGTGGCCCAACTCCGGGAATCCAGTTGTCCCTTACTTCAAAACCTGCTTGGCTCTTGCCCCTGCAGTGCAGCAGAGGAGGAGCTGTCTCTTCCATCAGCGAGAAGCTGATGCTCTCCTTAATGTGTTGTGCTGTTTGGAATATTGCCACTCTGTGACCTCCGTGTGCTTGGCCAGTTTGAGACTGGTGGGGCAGATCTCAGTGTCATTCTAGGGGAGGCATGTGCTGATTCCCAGTATTTCCTCTCCTTACAGAAGCAACCCAAGGGTGAGCAGGAAGGACAAGCAAATGGGGCTCCCAGACTGTTTTAGAAACAAATGCTTCCCACAAGACAATTCCATCAAGACAAGACCATCATTCACCCAGAGGAACTCTTTCTTTCACAGTGCCTGGCAAACCATGATGGGTGAGTCAGCAGGATGGAGGCCAAGTGGTCCAGATCAGTCTCTTTGGATTGGGATGCATCCCTGCCTCTCTTTCTGCATGCAATGGTACCCTGCATCTCAGGGAAACCACTCTCAAAGCTGACAGCTCGCAGTGGTGACACCACTATGATGTTTTGGACAGTGCAAAACCACCCATGTTGTGAGTTTCATGGACACCCAAGCCCTTGAAGTCACCATGGCCAAAGCAAGGCTAGGTATCACTGCACAGCTGCCTCGGATTGCAGCAGACTGCTGGTTTCCAGGCAATGTGCAATGGCTTGTAGATCTGCAGCCAGCTTATGAACCCTGGTCTGTCACTGCTCACTGGAGCAATGAAAGAGCCAGGGTATTTCTGCTGCTCGGACACTGTGCCAGACACCTCCTGTGCTGGAAGATTTCCATGGGTACAGCAGCAGTCCTGGCTGCTCCTGCTGCGTAAACCTCCCATTGTCTCGGCCACTGAAATTGCTTCCTTAGCCAGAGAACAGCTCTCTGGCAGGGCCAGTGCTGCATTAGCCAACTGAGTCCCAGTCACTTCACTCTGCAGAGCTCATTTTACAGGTGAATGTAGTGCTCACCCTCTGCAAATTCAGGAGGGGTTAATTTAGAGATATAAAGTGCTTTAGTCATGGTTTGAGTGCCAGGACCTGAGTCAGAGCTGTTAGTCTGAATGTTTACATTTTACACCAAGCCATTGTTGCTGGGTGCCTGCAGAGAAGGGCCCAGATGGATGTTGGGTCTCCTCTACACAGCCAGTTTGATTTGCTGCTGTCCCAACAGCACAGCATAAGCAATTTCATTGTGCACAGGACCTGTGTCTCTGCAGATGTTTGCACTCCACAGAGCCCACCTTTTTCCTCCTTGCTCCTGACCCATGATGGCCTTTTTCTGGTTTATAGGCACAACAAAATTTTTAATTTTTAGGAGTATAACTACCTAAAAGAATAAGATTTAGTGCCTATTTGTTCAGTGCCATTTGTGACCTACTGGGATGGGCTTGGAGGAGCCATCACCATTTGTGCAGTTATCTGTGTCAATAAGAAGCATCCTCACCAGTATGCACCAGTTTAAGGCATGAAGTTGAAAGGGGTTCATGAATCAGGTTCACAGGTTGTTTTTGATTGTCAGTCATTATTTCTGCCCAGGGTGTGTGCTGGAGCATGACCCACACGCAGCACAGCACAGAGAGATCCATGCAGGGCCCTTCCCTCTTTCTCAGGGTTCTGTGAGGCTCCTGCAGTGCTGGAAACCTGTGAATAGCTGTTGACCCAATACCAGGGCTGAGAAGGTTGCAGGCATATGGCAGTTATGTTTCTGGGCACCGGTACATTGCAAACTGAAGCAAATAAGAGATGTGCTGAATTTGCAGTGTGTTTGAAGGGGCAGGAGGCCCATGGAGACCCAATTCAGCTTTGTCTTGGCAGGGGAAGTCTCACTGTAGCAATATTGTCCCATTTTCCCCGGTGCTGTGTGCTGGGAGCGCAGCCACATTCGCTCTGAAGCCGCCCATATGTTCACACCATTTCCCAGCGTGACTGACAGCGAGCCAGTTCCCTCCGAGCATCCTGAGATATCCCAGACTAATTCATCCCTTGCACATAAATATTCTTCTTATGAGGATTTGGGACATAAATTCTCAGCCTGGGGAAGGCCAGAGAAGGTGCTGGGATATGTGACACCTTGACTAACTGTACCTGTTACATTACTTTCACAGCCTAAACAAGCTCCCAATGGCACCAGTGCCAGCGAGTCAGTGTCATCCAGAGGATTGCCCAGTTGACATTTTGGAGAGGAAATTGGCTGAAATGGCTCATTTCAGGAGGAACAGAGCCTTTGGGGGGGATGAAAACCAGTTCTTTAGCCTCAAGAACAGATGAATGAGTGGAGTGGAAAGGTTCCGCTTCTCATATTGTTGAAATTTTTCTGCCTTTTTTTTTTTTGGTTGGTAAATGGGCTTCAGAAATTTCAGCTTTCAAGAATTTCAGCTGGTGCTTCCAGAAAAAAGGTATTTTTAAGTGTTCCATACCTTTCCCGTCAAAAGGTTTCAATAACAACAGGGCAAAGGAAGAGTGTTTTTAATCAATTACTTCTGAAGGTACTGAAGGGAACAAAATATTCTAGGGAGAAAGGAAATGGAACTTTTTCTTTTTACTAACCAAGTTCTAAACCCTCTCTTGTAGCCCACCCTAACCCATGTGTTTGAACTGCACAGTGTCCCCAGGCCTGAGCAACACCTCAGAGATCAATTCAAAAGGGCCAGCAAAATATCTACATTCCCAAGGGAGAATCACCTGGCTCAGGAGCTCGCTCAGGGACCCAAAATGGATGCCCAGGGAAAGGCATCACCCTCTTGAATTATGATTCCCATCCTGCTGGGGCAGGGATTATTTGCACTTCCAGAAGCTTTCTGCCACTCGAGTGAAGCACTCAGCAGCCAGGCACAGCCTAGCAAGTCTGCAAGTGCTTCATGTGATGCCTAAGAGTTTTAGCTTTTTATATTTCTTTTTATATTTTTCACATATTTGTAGCTTTGGAGATAGCTAAAGCATGGATGTAGTTTCTAGTATTTTTCCCATCTTTCTTCTCTACATTTAGGAACAATAAACTAACCTTAAAAGCCTAAATATTGTGTAGTCTTATTCAAAGAAGAGAACCAACTACAAGGATGCTCTGTTTTCCAACCAGAATCTGAACCAGACATAACAAAAATGGGGCAAAAGAAAGCTCTGGACTGCTTCCAGTGGGGACCCCAGGAATTATTACCTAACCAACTCACCTTTTAATTGGACAGTATACTGATTGACTAACCTTATAAAAATTGTAGAATTACTATACCATGTGTGATTTTTGCCATATTGTGTACCTGAAAGCTTTCAAGTAAAGGTTTGCTTTTATATTCACTCTAACGTTGTTGGAAAGATCTATTCTATTTTCCACTCATCACAGGCACCTCCACCCCTTCCCTCCACCCAAGTACTAATTATTGTTGAACTGGTCCTTTAATATTTAATTGCCACCTTGACTCCCCTTTTCATCTCCTCCCCTCCCAGGTGCCTCTGAGCCTTGTGCAGGCTGGTCCTTGCTGTGTTTGTCCTCCCAATCAGCTGCACACTGTGACCCTCTGCACAAGAAAAGCCAGTCTTCCTGCTGAGCCCAGTCCGAATCCATGCAGCATCTGTGTGAAGTGGCGCCGCTGGAGCCCATGGAGAGTCTTCAGCCCAGTTCAGACCCTGGAGCCAAGGTTGGTCTCTGGAGCTTGCTTTTGAGTTCTGCTCGCAAAGGGAAATGAGATGGTTTGTTAGGCTTTAATGGAGTTTGGCTGGGGTGAGAGGCACCAAATTTGCCACTTGTTTCTTCTTGCATCAGACTCAAAAGTGGGTCACTACCACTCCTGTAGCCCCAAAGCAGCCATATGTGGAATAATTTTGACTTTTTGGAGTTCAAAAAGGACACATGACCATATCAAGGGCAAGCTGGCTCCTGGCTTGCACTCATGTGCAGCTTGTGAGCCCAGGCCACTGGGCTGTCTGTGTCCTCCTAGATCTGGGCTAAAGCCATGGGCTGGAATGGGGAACCTCCCTGGGCCCCTGCTGATGACAGGGCAAACAAGTTGCTGTATGCAGCATTCCATGCTTTCCCCAAGGACTACATTTCCATAAAAGATGAAAAAACCTGCCTGACTGGCTGTCCCGGCCACTTTCCACAGTCTCACACCCTTCCAAGGCTGGGTCCTGTGTCCTACATCTGAAGGCTGGGCAAAGAACAGGGTCAGCAAACCTGTATTTGTCCCTGCTTGAGCATGTCTGAAAGTGGGAGAAACTAAGTGGACAGATTCATTTTTCATTTGCTCAGCCTATGAACACTTCAGAGGTCTTACACTGGAATGACAAGTTTTCAGGAGCAGAAAATATTGGGAGAGCTGACAAGCTCATGGGTTTTTCAAGGTGGCATTAAACATGGGTGTGCACAGAACTCACCCACAGGACTTGAGGATCCTGCAGGCTGGGATGATGCACATGGAAGTGGAAAAGAGGGGATGTCTTGTTCCAAACAGGAAGAGGGCTGCTCTGCACATCCTGAGATGTTTCTGTGCTGTGCCATGATTGGTATCCTCGTGGGAAGTACCAACAGGCAGCTATGATCCTTACTGCTTTTAAGCAGAACCCAGCTGCCATTACATCCTTTAACTGTCTTTAGTAGTTTTCATTTTAATTGTATATTGATCCATTTAAAAACTAATGTCTCAGCAGCCGTTCGATTCCCATGAGTCTCTTCAGCTAAAGCCTGTTTAAGGTTCCTGCCTGGTCCCTCCTCCCAGTCTAGGGAATATGCTGACCTTTCTCCTGGCCAGAGGAAATACCTCAACCCCTTTTTTATCCTGCAGTGCAGTTGCTTGAAGGACCAGAGCTGGGGGAGGCAAGGGAAGCAGGAGGAATTGGGTTATTGTGGGGAAGTTTGCTCTGTGTTTGGTAGGAAGGATGCCTCCAGGCTCCGGGAACTCTTCTTTGATACACTGTGTTCCCATCCCTCCCTCCATCTAAGGCCTGAGAAGGATTGCTAGTTCAGCTCAGGAGCCTCGGGCAGCACATCGCTGCACACAGCCGTGCCTGGAGACTCGGCCCTGTGTCTTATCTGCAGTCCTGACACATGATATAAAAACAGCCTCCCACAGCAGCCAGACTTCAGCTCCTTCAGTGGGCTTTTGGCAGCTGCCTCCCAGATCCTCCCAGCAGTTCCCGAGTGCCATCTGTTGACTCGATAGCGGTCATGCAAAAAATGGAGAGGAGCCAGGATAAAGCTGGGTGAAGTGCACTTGGGAAAAGTGGCAGCATGGTATTGAGTGGCTCTGGAGGAATTTCACTGAGTGCAAAAGGAAAAGGAGGGAGGGTTTCATGCCAAAGTAGTTCCTGCTGGTGAAAGGGCTGATGAAGGGATGCCAGGAATGCTTCTCGGGGAAGGCAGGTTTGCATTTTTTGAAGAATCGGAATCTTTCCTTCAGTCTTTGTGTAAGGCAGAGAGACAGAGTCTTACTGATAAAATATGGGGCAAAACTTTGTGCCCGTTGCTGAATACTGTCCTGGAGCAGGGAGATGGCAGACTCCTGTCAGAGATGGTTCTTTGTGCCAAAACTGAAAGGCCTTGCAGCACACAATTAGAGAAAGGGAGTATTTCACTGTCACAAGCACAAAATGGAGAGGTCATTGCCCTGCTTTCCTTCCTTTGCCCCAGAAAAATCTCCTGCAAACTTTGCCCTAAGTGCAGAGCAAGGGCTCCAAGTAGGCAGCTGGAGGCTGTGCTTGAGGATAGTCAGCTGAGCCCCTGTGCTGTGCAGCCACAATGCAGCAAAACTCCCTTTATATCCTCTTGATTCCTCCAGCTTCCAGGCTTTCCTGAAGAAAGCTGCTGTTCACTCCAGGGACAGCTCCTTCAGGGGCTGCCCAAGATTAGCAAGAGCTGACAGATCCCTGAAGCAGAAACCACAGAGCCAACCTGCATACACTCCATTGCCCACTGTGCTGAACAGCTTCAGAGATGGGACCAGCCAGAGCACCAGAGAGACCAGAATTAGGCCATCCCACCTATGAAAGGTCGTCTGTGTTTTTAAAGAATAAAGGGATTAACTCTAGGGGTGGTATACAAATTGCTGAGTGAGTAATGAAGCTGGTTTCTCCAGATGGCCTTCCTGTTACACTTGGATGCAGGATACACTTGCTGCCTGAAGTACTCTGTCAGGCTGCTGCATGTGGGAAATCGCTGCCACCAAAGTCTGGAGAAAGCAGGATTGGTGTCCAGCAGCTACCCAGGTGGGAGTGTTCCTGTGAACAAGATTCAGTGTATCTTGAAGTCCTGCAGGACTCTCAAAATGGCATGCATCCAGCACACCCTGCTCACTAGAGCAAGAGACTAGGGACCTTCTCTGGCTCCTCTCCTTCCCGGGAGCAGACTTCTGGGTATTGGGATCCCTGGTGCCAGGCTGATGGTCTGGAAGGATTGGCCACAGCCTGATGTAGGCTCATGGGAAGGCAGTGCCAGTCTTGGGATTGACATTGTGCTTCAGAGAAACTCAGGGGGGTTGACAGTTTTTTACTGGGGACAGCTGTTACTGCAGCCCTTCCTGGTCACAGTGCTGGGAATAATCAAATATAAGTGCATATTCATAACCACATAAATTTTGGCACATTTATTCTGTTCTCTGCTGTGACTGTCCCAAGGGCACAAGCAGGTCCCCAAACCAGCCTGTTTTGCCCCACTAATGCAGCTGCAGATGCTGCTCCCTTAGCTGGCCCCTTTTGCCCCAGGGTTTCTATGTCTGCAGTGTGCACTGAGGATTCCCATTGATCTCAGATGATGATGCAGAAACTTGTGCTTGTCATCTGTGCCACTCAGACATGGTAAAGGACAGCTGAGACATGTCAGCTCTTTGTATTGAGGTCAGGAGCAGCCGACACTGCCCTGGAGGGAAATGCAGCTCTGCAGGGACATCAGCAAAAGGCAAAGGTATTTTAGGGATCTTCACTGCTCATTGCTGGAAGAGCTTGGCCACACTGCCAGGAATGGCAGGGACATAGGATATCATGGCTGCAAGGTCTGGAGAAGTCTGGAGAAACTCCTTGTGAGCACTTGGCTTAAGCCTCGACAGTTTGAGCATGACATGGGCAGCACAATAGACCCAGGTGAAAGTGGTGTTCATCCTGCACTGCACACAGAACCTGGCCTTGGAGTTTGGGATAATGGTCTCTGTTTTAACCTAAACCTTGGCAGTGGCATAGTGTGCAGTCTCCTTGAGGCCACAGACATGACCACCACACAGACAGGATAATGCACTAGTGCTGGACAAATTGTTTCCATGAACAGTGATTCCCTGACTCAACCCAGTCCCTGGGCTGACCTTGTTCCTGTGGCCACTAGCCCTGCCAAAAATGGGATATCACTCCACCCTCACAAGAGACTGTGCCAGCTTGGAAAACCAAGGCAGTGCCACCCCACAGTTACCCTGTGTTCCCTGGGCAAGGCAAAGGAGCAGAGGGGCAGCTCTGATCTTTGGTCTCTGTGACCAGGGACAGGAGCTGAGGGAATAGCTGGAGCTGTGTCAGGGGAGGGTTAGGCTGGATATCAGGAAAAGATTCTTTCCCCTGGAGGGTGGTCAGGCACTGAATAGGCTCCCCAGGGAATGGTCATGGTCCCAAAGCTTCCAGAGCTCAAGGAGGGGTTTGAACAACACTCTCAGGCACAGGGTGGGACTGTTGTTATGCCTGGGCAGGGCCAGGAGTTGGGCTGAATGATCCTGTGGGTCCCTTCCAACTTAGGATGTTCTATGGTGAGGTAAGGGTTCATGTGGCAACCCAAGATGCAGCAGCTGAATGCTGTTCCCTCAAAGCCCCCCTGCTACTTGTGACTCTTCTGAGGGTTGTTTTGGCAGCTTTCAGACAGGGACTTACAGAAGTCCCTCTGCTTTGGCTGTGTGCTTCCTTGCTAGTCCTGCTGCCAGCTGGTGATGTCCAGCCTACAGCACTCTTCTGCTCCTTCCTGAAAGAAAGGCCCACTTTAACAGTGGGGAAATCATTCCAAGAGAATACTGAAATTAAACAGAAAAAGGCAAATCTGACCCATGTTTTCCTATGCAGGCTGTTGCACACAGTCACACTCCGAAGACATCCAGGACCCCAGATATTTCCCGGCCCGCCAGGCGTGGAGCCAGCCATGCATAACAAACAACACGACCCCGTGAATGGCCACGCAGCGAAGCCAAGCTGTTTGCCTGATCCATCCGTCATTGTTCACCCGGCTTTTCCCACTTTGAACGAGTGCTTGTGGCATCAGGAAGTTAAAAGGAGTCAGGAGGGGGAAAAAGGGGGAGTGTTTCTTTTAAAAAGAGAGTGAGATTGGAGAGGAGGACACAGGCACTCCAAACCCTGTCTGTGCTTGGTATATTAGGCAGCCAGTGCTCTTGGCTGGGAGCCCAGACGAGGCTTTTGTAATCAAAACATGATCTTGTATGCTGTGCAACCAGTGCTGAGAAAGGCCGTCTGATGGCTCTCCTCTTTTAGCTCTGCTCTGGAATCCGCCGGGCTCCGCCGCCGATGGCCAACATGCACCGAGCTGTGAGTGCTGCCTGCGCGGGGCCTGGGAGGGGCGCGGGCGCTGGGGTCCCTCACCCCAAAAGGCCACGCAAGGACTCGCACTCGCTTCCTTCAGGGTGGCCTTTCGGTGGCTGTCGCTTTGTTGTTTTCTTGCCTCGCCTGGCTGCCAGCAGGCACAGGGAGCAAACAAGCCGTACCGCACCGCGGGGAGGGGTGCTGGGAGGGGGGCGCATTTTGGGTGCCGGGGTTCGCATCCATCGCCGGGGCAGGTTGCGGTGGCTGGCTCAGGACAATGTGCCTCCCGGGCGGCAGATAACAAACAGAAACGCAGGCAGTGCTGGATGGTGCCTGTGCTGGTGCGGGCTTCAGCTGCAGCTGTCAAGGAAGACGGTATTTCTTAAAAAGAGCGGATACATTTGCTTACGCAGAAGAGCGTTAGTAGGGGCCGCTCCTGTCCCCTTTCCCTCCCCCACCTCTTGCCTTTCACACTTTCCCAACCTTGCTGTCTCCGAGGTCTCGCTGTAGAAGCAGGCGATCATAGAAGTGTGTGGGAAAACACTGCACGCAGAGACAGTCTGAAGCGAGGAGTCCCTCCAGCCCCCAAAGAGCTGCGTAGTCAGTGTGTGCGTGCCACTTAGGATAGGGGCTGTGACACAACGGGATGTCGTCATTTAATTGAAGCCTGAAGCCGATAGCTTTCCATTTTCTCGTTTTGTGACATTTTAATTTGCGATAGAATGAGGCCTCTCGTTCCGTGGCTATGCCCTGCTGTTGGGGAGGCTTTGGGTTCAGCTGATTGCTGATTCAAAGCCATCGCACGTTTGTTCTGCCAAAGCCATTTATAACTCTCTGTCGCGGTGACATACGGGCACCTTGGCTCCCCGGAAGAGCTTTACTCTGGGGAGGGCACGGTGGAGCCACTTTCCACCCTGAGCATCAGCTTCGGCATGGGCTGGGGCAGCGGGTTCGTTCCAGAAGCGGAGGAGAGGCCCCCTGCTATTGGCTGGCTCTGGGCAGCAGCTGACGAGCAAATGCTGACTGGGCTGAAGTGTACAATGGGTGAGCCCCTGGGAGCTGAGCGTGGGCTCCACACGCTGCTCAGCGCTTCGGCCGCGGGGCCCGGGTGTGCGGGCGAGCGACCACCTCTCGCCCACAGCTCCCAGCATTTGCTGAAACGGGTTGTGCAGAGAGAAACACCTTATGGCTTCGTTAGTAAAGGGGAGGACAAGCGCTGAACACCAGCAAACTTTCCTTCAAGTGACTTGTTTCCAGCTGGAAATGGAAAGACCCCCCTCCCCCCGGCACTAGCCGTCTTGCAGCGTAGACAAAATGCTGACAAATGGGCAGAAGGAGAACAGCCTGGTAGGCCTTTTCCATTTTTTTGCTTTGAAAAGAGAAGAGCACAAATACAACTTCTGCAGGAATTTTAAATTTTTTCTCAAGCTGGCAGCTCTGCCAGTTCTCCTTCAAAAGAATCTGAAGATGAAAGGGGTGTGTTTGAGGGCATGCACCACTTTGATCCCACCCTCAGCAGCCAACACCCCAGCGCACGGTAAACAGCAAACCTGCCAATTTAGTGCTCCCACAACAGCTTCTGTTCAGGTAAATACTGAATTTGGCTTTAATCAGCCTTGCAAAATGCCCATGGTAGTGTATCCACCCACACAGACAATCTGCTCACCTGTCGCATACCCGATGATGGATGACAGTGGAAAAGCCACTTCTTTTCCCACAGATCTGGTTAAAATCCCATTGTCCAGCAGGGGAATGTGTGGAGGCAATTTAAATGCTCCTGTTGCCCCGCCTGGACACAGACGTGTGCCTGTGTCCCTGTGTCCTGGCAGAGCAGCCCTTGGCAGGGGCTGTTAGATCAAATACCCCTCACTGGGGACGCCAGCAGAGATGGGCTGGTGCAGGAGATGCGGTCTGTGCCATGAGCAGGTTCTGCTGCCTTTCCCTCACTGATGTCTGATGCCCAGCACACCTCCTCTGTGCCTGAGAACACCCAAAGGTGAGGGTCATGTACTGCATGCAGATAAGCAGGGTGTTAACTCTGGAGCCAACTCATAGCCGTGAAAGTGGAGCAGCAGCGCTTTGCTCAAACTACCTAATTGCTGAACAGAAATTATAAGAAAAGGAAAGGTCAATTCTGTCAGGAAAAAGTCAGGGAGAAGTGGTGGGGAAAGACTCTTTTACTTCCCACCCTGTCCAAACAGAAGGAACAGGTTTCATCCTGTTGATATGATGACTTAGAAGAGCTTTGCTCCTTCTGTTTCCAGGATGCTGCTGTGGATGATGCTGTGTTAAGGAAGAAAGAGCAGAAAGATGTTGAACTTGACAAGAAAATCTTGGCTTTGCGGAAAAAGAATGAAGCACTGATACGAAGGTACCAGGTGAGTCTGCAGGTCCTTACCTTCCCCAGCTCTGATTTGGGGTCCTCAACTCACAGTGTAAAGGAGATTGCCAGCACAGTCAGAACGACTACGTTATATAGATTCTATGTTTATATTGGAAATACTCAGAGCAGGTGGGCAGAGCTCTGCCTTTAGCTTAGCTTTGAACTTAGCCTTTAACTACAGCTCTTGAGTTGCTTTGGAGAACAGACACTGACACTTGCCTCACTGCTACAGCATCTTCTCTCCCACAGCCACCTTCCTCTGTCTGCATCCCATAAATGGGACCCAAATTGGTCCCTCCCTCTTAGAGGTGGAGGTGGGTCCGTTTAGCAGAACTAAACAGGAAAATGAGCAACATCCAGGCACAGGCTTGTGATAAAGTGATACCTATATTTCAGGAAATAGAAGAGGACAAAAAGCGAGCGGAACAGGAGGGAATGGCTGTTACCTCCAGGAGGCCTAAGCAGGATGGACTCACTATTACCATCACCAAAGCTCACAATGTAAGTGGTGCCTCTCCTTCACCATGGGCCGGCTCTCACTCCAGTCCTGCTGCAGCAAAGTGACATTTCTGAGAAAGAGAGAGAGAAACCGTCCACATCAAAGTTCTTTGAGGCACAGGAAATAGCTCCTAAGGCCTGAAAGGTGTGGGTAAACTCTGCAGAGGTGTGTGAACAGAGTGATTTTAGGTGCTGCACATACATTTCCAGCCATGCCCAGGCACCTCTACCCATGCACATGGAGATAACAGGCAGATGACTGGATGTGTGAATAGGTACACTTGGCCCTGGACAGGTCCCAGGTGTCAACGTCACTGCAGATATGTAGACAGAGGGTATCAGGTGTGTGTGTGTCAGGAATGCCTCTGAGAATGCCATAGGCTGGGAAAACTTATTGTCTCCTTAGGCTTTGGGAGTGAGCAAAGCAAGTGGCCCTGGGCCAAAGGCTGTGAGTCCCAGGCTTCCTTCCTAACTGGACCAAATCTGATAAGCCCTGTCCACCCATCCTGGCAGTGTGGGGCTTGGGAAGCCAGTCATGCCTTAACCCCTTGGTGAACTCCTCTGCGAGAGCTCATGCGCAGCCCGCTGAGCCAGCCTGCCCTCCTTTCAGCACTCCGGGTTGTTGGATCCAGGCCAGTGCATTGCTCCCTTCCCACCCCAGCCATGGCCCTCGCCTCTCTCGGGGTGCGCTGCTGCACACATTTTTCTCTCATACAGGACCTGAAAGATGCAATTACCCAGACTGAACACTATGGACAAGATAGCCCAGCTCTCTCGATGGTGAGCACCGCCCTCAGCCATCCACTTGGCTTCCAAGGCCACCTCCAGCAGGACTTAGGCTTTCCCAAGCTAACTCAGAGTGCTACAGAAAGAGATGAGGATGACATTTCTTTTCTGTAACTCTGGCATTTTAGTCTGAAATGTCAGATTTGTAAGTGCAAAGGATTTTTCAGCCCTGCTGTCTTTGTGGGTTTTGCTGCTGAGCAGACAACAAGTCTCTTGTTCCCCAGGAATGTCACAGCAGTGTGCTGGGCACAGAGAACTTCCTGGGGGCAAGGGCTGTCTGTTCTGTAGCTGTCTCCCCGCTTGTGTGCAGGTGTGTTTGGGGAAGGGAATCACATCCCTGAGTCAAGGGCCTGGATTTGCTAATGGACGTGGTTCATTTTCCAGGACAAAAGGGTGGTGAGTGAGAAATGGGGAAGCCCCTGTCCTACAAGCCCAGGGTTCGGCCTTGGAAGTGAGGAAGAGGAGGAGGAGGAGGAAGCAGATCACATGTTCACATTCAGGATGGGGAAAAGGATGCAGCTGGCTGTTACCATGGACAACAAAGCAAAGGTGAGTAGGGAAGAGGATTCCTCTTACACTGCAGCCTCTTGACTTACAAAGGGGCTTCTGTTCTGCCTCTCACTTGAACTTTCTGCCCAGCATGCCTCATCCAAAGGGAATAGTTCCCTTACTGTTTGTTTCCTCTCATTTCACAATTTTCAGCACAACCTCAGAGCTGCCACATGCTTCCCTCTCTGTATCTGATTGCCAGGAGTCAGCCCTCAGGCTTTGCTAACCCCCTCAGCAGCACTGTCCACCCAGCCATGTGTAGCCAGTTCCCTTTCTGAGGGATCAGTCACATCAGTGCCCTCTTGGGCCACTCTGGTGTTAAACTGTGTTGCTGTGCCTGGAGAGAGGGACTTGCTTGGTGGCACTGGTGTGACTAAATGAGGCACCACCATCCTTCCTGTGACCACTGCAAGGTCCCAGCACCAGAGCCGCTGGGCTGTGCAGAAAACCACTCGCATCCCATTCTCAGTAACCCAAATCATAGTCAAGCAAGATGCCCCAAAGGAAAGCCTGCTCGAAAGTTGCATAAACTGGATGGAAGTCCAGGAATTTCCTTTGTTCACATGTTCTTTTTTCTGGCACTCCTTGGATGAGTATTTTTAACATTGCCTGTGCAATCTGAGGCATGCCTTAAGACATGAGATGGGCACGTCTCACCTTACAGTGTCTCTGTAAGGGGAGTGGTGTAGTTCTGACTAAGCTAAAGAGCTGGTGCCAGAGTCCCAGATCTCTGTCAGGCAGGGAATGACCCAGGACAAGGCCTGTGGAGGGGAGGAGGTGACTGCCAGGCACTGTGGCTGTGACTCTGCTCTTTCTGTCCCTGTTGGCTCTGCATGGACACTCTCCTCGTATGACATCTCTCTCTCTAGGAGCTGGGGCACCAGGTACCAGGATTTCCCAGTGTGGGACAAGCAGGCTGGGAGATCACCTAGACTGTTAAAATAGGAAACAAGGAAAGAAGACATATGTCAGCATGTTGAGCAGAATGTGCCTTCAGGCAAGGCAGCTTAGCCAGAAGCAGAATGGGGAGAGAGGGAGGGAACAAAGGAGGGAAGGAGTGGTAAAGGGAGGGAGGGCAAAGGGTATTACACAGAAAATCTGGTGGTCTCCCAGCCTGGATGTGTCTAGCTACCACAGCTCTGTTAAATAGCTGTTTCCTATATTTCCTCTGAGTCTTTCTTGCCATCTGTTCAATGCATGCAGGGTTTAAAGGCTTTGCCAACACACCAGCCTTCACACTGTGCCTTTTAACATTCAGTGGCCCAGGTAATGTGTCACCTCCCTGTAATCCAGTGAGGCTCTTTGAGGCTTCTGTTTTGCTCAAGGTGTTTGGGCACAAGTTTCTCTGTGCTGGGTCTCAGGAGGGACTTTCTCAGACAGCAAGTGATGAAGTCACCTTCAAACATCCTCCCAGTGCCAGACCTCCCTGTCAAGACGTATCTGTGACCCTGTTATGTGTCTAAAGGATGAGCCACCAACACTTAAACACTGAAGAGCTCTAGGGAACAGCTGTTGACTTAAGATAAATAAATGTTTGATGTACAACTTGTGGATTAATAGCTTGCTATTACCTTCTAAACCATCTCTGGGCTTACTTTCTTAATAAAAAATTATATTAACTAGAATGCCAAACACCTTGTACCAGTGCTCTGGGTAGGGCAGAGCCAGGCCAGTTTCCAGTTCAGGTTCTAACCTCAGAAGTACAGCCTAGGGTTACTGAACCCAAAAGCACAGCTGGCCATCCCCAAGGGAATGTGTAACAAGGTTCCCACTGTGTCTGTGCATCTGGGGCTGACAGGACAGGCAGAGCAGGGACAACTCCTCTCCCCTGTATCAGGCTGACTCAAGAACTATCTCTGCTGAAACAGCAAAATCACACAGATGTGAAAGATGAATAAACAAGAGACTGAGGTTCTGCTGCTGGAAATACTCCAGTGTCTCCTAAAACATTTATCATGTGCTAGGAAGCTCGATGACTGAGAAGCCGTAAAAAAGGTCATGCTGACAGAGGCTGTGCACAGCAAGGCTCCCTCCATGCTAACATCTGCACTCCTGGCAGAGCTGAGCAAAGATGAGGCTAAATGTGAGGCTTCTTGGTATCACATGTCATGGCAAAGGCCCTGATCACAAGTCTTCCCTACAAATCAGAGGTCTGGGTGTGCTCTTTGTTTTTGAAAACAATTTCGTAGCAACAAAAAGTTCCCAAGTTTCACTGAATTTTCCTTGGAGATTTTGAGTGCATTTTAAATCAAGACTCCAGTAAGTGAGGAAGCCTAAGGTGAAAAACAGAGTAAAATGCACCATCTTTTAGAGAGAGAAGCTGCTGAGGTTCCTTGATCCTTGGTGAAGTTGAGCAGACTTCGTATGGATGAAGAGAAAAGAAAAAGATCAGAGATAATGGTGAAGAAGACTTATTAAGTCTCTCATTTCCTTGTAAGGCAAAAGTAAAAAGGCACATGATTGACCTGAAAGATGATACTTTTAAATGAGGAAAAGTATGTCCTTTTGTACAAAAGATGTGCTCATTTTGTGGAATGGATGGCTGAGGGCACTGGCAGGACATCAGCCAGCAACAAAGATCATTAACAAAATAAGAACCAGATGTAAATCCATGTAGTGAAATCATGACACTGATACAGACAGCTGGAAATAATATCTGAGAGGGGTAAACTGCTCTTGCTTAAGGACTTTATATATCAGTTTTCTAAAGTATTCCACTGCTGAATAAATAATTCCAGAAATACACACAATGGCTATGAAGTGATGAATTATCAAGTGCTAATACACTTCAAGGGAGTGCTATGTGCTCTGCTATGTGGGCAAGGTTGGAGATAAAGAACCCCACTGTTCCCTTTATCTTCTGCCTTCTAGGCTTATGCTCCAAGGTAGCCTCACATTTTACTGGGACATGTTGTGTGGGGAGGGGAAAACCCCACATTTGTTTCAAAGATACAGATGCAAGCTTAAAATAAAACCATCTCTCAGTGTTCGTGCTGCAGATCATCTGAGCAGGGTAAATCCCACCATGCCCACATGCTCAGCTAAACACACCTCTGTAATATCACAGATCCCTCAGAGTGGGGTGGCAGCTTTATAAGCCAAGGGGACTGACTGTTTGGCTCCTTTTCTGTTCTGCCAGCCCAAAATCCTTTGCAGTTTGGGATGGCCACTCTCTAGGAGGGCTAATGGATGTGTTCTTAATGCAGCCTTTCTCTTCCAGGGCAAGAGGATCGTCAGTGAGAAACGCGCCGAGAGCTTCCCTGGCTCAGGCCGAGTGCCGGACCTGAGCGAGGAGGAGACGGACCACTTGGTGGCTTTCCGGCGGGGAAGGAGGATGCAGATTGCCATCACCATGGATAACAAGGAGAAGGTAAGTGCAGTGCTAGTGACTAGCCTGTAACCTATCCATGGCATCCACTTCTTCTGCTGGCATGAGGAGGGATGTTGGAAGACACTGTATGTGAAATAGTGTGCAGCTTATCTCTGCCTTCCATCCCTGTGAAGGAAGAAAGCCACAATCTTTCCCCTCTCCTGTGGTCCTAGCTAAAGCTAGAATTCTCCTAAACACACTGGGTTAATAAACAGATGCTGCTTTGGGAGGATTGATGAAAGTGATTGATGAAAGATATGAGGCATGAATCTCACCTCCTCTCCTACCAGCTTCTTTTTGGAGCCACACAGCAGACTGGGACAGGAGCTGACTCACTGCACAACTTAAATGTTAACAGAGCTGGTCAATATCTGCTTCTGAACCACGTCCTGCTATGCCTGGCCATCACCTGCTGAGTGAGCTGGCTGAACTTTGTTAATCTTTGAAACATATTTCAAATATTTCTTTACAAATACCTTCCTCTTTACACACAGAGAGGCATGTGCTATTTTCTTCTTTGGGAGTTTTCACAGATAAGGAAGAATGCCTGCAGCAAGCAGGGTCAGCAAAGATTGTGTTGGAAAACAACACTTGGAGTGGCTACCAAACACACCCAGGAATGCTGGGAGACATCTGCAGCCCCTCTCTGGGATAGTGCCAACCATTTGCTGCTACTACCCATGCTCTTCTTCAGCTTTTCCTCCTCCCCAGGGCTTACCTAGGCTCCGAGAGCCCAGGTGCTCCTTTCTCATGGTGGCCAAGCTGTGTTTTGAATGCCATAAACCTCAAATGAGCTGCCTGATTGAGGCACTGGTAGCCTCTGAAGTCTGCACGGCAGACATCGCTGTTTCAGTCTAGGCATTGCCAATACTCTGGGATGTAATGGGAATGACCTGACTGTGCCTGTGCTCTTCCTGCCCTTGAGGTTTTCAAATGTACTTCTGTAATGTGCAGAGCAAGTGCCTTCTGCTCTCTGCTGGCTTTGTTTAAACACTTGTCCCTGAGGTCATCAGGGTTAGGGCTGAACTAGGAGAGAGCAGCAGGAGGAGTGCCTGGATGTTCGCTTTAGATCCTGTGCCCTCTTTTAAGTGTATGTATGTACTGCCCTGCAAAAGGTTGTCTCTCATCTGGTTTCATTATGGGATATGAAATTTGAGGCTGACGATCCATATATGTGGTTTTGGCAATGCCTTGCTCATACCAGCCTCAAAGCACCTGGATTCAGAGTGTGTATGAGGGCAGGCCTGAGACTGCAGTGGCTAAAGCCACAGAATCATGGAAGGCTTAGAATCCCAAACTGCTTCAGCCTTGTTCCCTGACAGCTCCATTTGTTGTTCCTGTGTCAAGGGAAGCAGTGAATAGATCATTCCCTGCTCACTTCCCAAAGCAAAAATGATTTTATCGACCTGTTTCATGTCTCCCTTCAGCTATCTCACATAACTTAAGAGATTGCCCCTATTTAGACTTATCTGCTGAGGACAGTTCCTTATTTCTGATCATTCTCATTGTCCCCATTTGTGCTTTTGTTATTTTTACCATATTCTTTCAGTACAAGCAGACCAGAACTGCACATGGTATTCCGGCTGTGGCCTCTCCTGGATGTACTCAGCAACATAACAATGTTCTGGCTTGTTCTCTATTCTTCTCCCAACAAGTTTGCATTTTCTTTGCCTTTTTTTTCTAAATAATTGAGCTAACATTTTCAGAGAATTAGTCACAGTTAACACCAAAATTTCATTCCTGACTGTTAATCATAGCTCAGGACTCATTACTCTGTGTGTGTATACAAGAAGGGGCATTTTTCTCTGTATGAGTTACTTTGTATTACTGATATTGAATTTCATCTGTAATTTTATGATGCAGGCATTCAGTGTCAAGAGATCTTTTGCAGCTCTTTCCGGGCAAATTGCATTCTTTGCCCTGGATGATTTAGTATCATCAGCAAACTGTCATCCCTCTCTTCAGCTCCTTTTCCAGACCATTTATGAGCATGTTGAGCAGCACATGTTCCAGTGGCACACTCCTGCTAATCTTCTGCCATGGAAACCATTTTCTTGCCACTTTTTCTTTTCTGTCCTTTAATCAGTTGTTGAAAGAGAAGCTTCATTTTAATCCCCAAATTGATCAGCTGCTGGAGAGCCTGGTGGGGTGTCAGTGGTAGCTGTACATTAGGACCTGAGCTGGGACCCCTGATTCAAGGATTAACTTTCAGTTTCTCATTAACCCCAGCATAGTTCATCCTTTGGGCCTTTTTACCTTGTGTCCCAATTGGTTCCCTGCTCTTTTGGGGTTCCTACAAAGGCCTAGGAGAAAGAATCACATCCATCACTCCCCCTCTAGTAGCCTGGCCACTGTCAAATTTGCTTCCTCCTCTGTGCACTTGTCAAATTTATCCTATTAGAGTATTTGATGGGTGTCCTTGTGACCACACATTTTCTCTATTTTTACTCATGATGAAATTCAATAAAGAAAAAAAAAACCCCAACCAAACCAAACCAACCAAAAAAACCCCAAACCAAACCAAAACAACCAAACCAAAAAAACCCCCAAAACAAACAAACAAACAAAAAATATAACCCAAAGAAGAAAAAAAGACTCCCATTCTTGGTACCTTTTCCTTGTTATCCATGGTGATGGCTAACTCCATGCTCTCAGTCCCAGACTGCAGCACAGATGGGGCAGGAGATGCCAAAGAGGAAATGCAAGGAAAAAAGCTGTTCTCATTATCTCCTTTTCTGAGACAATCCTGGTGCCATAAGTGGAAAGACTCTTTAATTCTCTGTTAGTCCAGAGGGCTGAAGGGACCAAATTATCCTGTCTCTTTGCAGAGCTCATCACTCTACTGGTGCAGCTTCACCACCTCCAGTGCTGCTGCTGGCTTGGAGATGCCACATCTGGGACCCACCTCTGCCTGGCTGCCCCTAAATCTGCCTCAGGGCTCTCCTGCATGCAGGGCTGAAGACAGTCCTTCATTTTTAGCATTAAAAAGCCACTCCATGCTTTGGCAGTGTTTCAGGCTCATTAGTACATTAAAGCTGGGAGCCAGCAGCCCAGGACCAGTGGAGCACAATGGTTAATTAACAGGTTACAAATCATCTTTTAAATGGGAAGTTGATAGAGCTTCAGGGCTTTAAAATTGTCCTTTTATTAACAGAGTTTCCCAGGATGGTGTATCAGAAATGACTGTAATCAAGAGACACAAAAGCTGCTTTCGTGGACTGACACAGAGCAGTTGGACTTGATGCTTGCAGAAGAGAGGAATCAAACCTGTGGCAGGAGAAACACTTGCTTTTACATTGCAGATGGGAGGGGAAAAGAGGCAGAGAGGGTGGCTGAAAATTCTTTAGCTCCCTTCAGGCAGCACAATTAAGGAGGCAGATTTTTCAAAAGAGTTATAAAAAAAAAATCCTCTCATGTACTAGTTTCAAAAATCCTGCCCAGTGGGGAATCTGAACACTAGAAAAACAGCTTTAAGCTCCTACAAAAATCTCCTCGTGCAGAAAGAAATGCCAGTTGTGGTGCTGACACGTGCCTGGAGAAGTGGGTACCAAAAGGTTTGTTTAACTCATCTGATAGTCCTTATTTTTCAAAAAAGAAGGCACTGAACTAGCCCAGAGATGTGGAAGCCTGTCAAAGCTTCTGGAGAACTGCTAGTACAAACCAGTGCTTGCCTGGATAATGCACATTATACTGTCACCACTGCACAGTGACATTAGCTAGGAATATGTCAGGAAGTCAGAAAGACCCAGTGGCAGAAGGCATTTGGAATCCCAGGGCTGGTTTGAAGTCAGCTCTGCCCCACCCTGGACCCCACCCTGGGCCATTCTGGACTGAGAAACTGAGAAATCTTGGCAGAAACCTCAGGATAAACAATCATGATCTTCCTTGACTGCTTCAGGCTTTTGTGCCCTCCTCCTGCTCTGCAGGAACAGTTACACTAGCGATGATTATGTCCATGTCATTTTTCTTAATTTTGGGGGCAGAGAGGAAGAAGGAAAAGAAAAACATGTTTTGCTGTCTCTTGGTCTGAATGTGTGGTAACAGGAACAGCAGCTCTGGGGCAGCAGGACAGCAGGACTTCTGCTCCTGAGCCACTACAAGAGCCAAGCTGACTGTTCTCTGCACAGTTCAGACCTGCTGTCCGGGTACAAAAGAACTACATTTTTGTGGTCTTCTCCATTTTCCACAGTGCCTTCTGGGAAGCAAAAATAGAAGCAGACTAAGGCAAAAGGCAGCTGGCTTAGAGTGAGGGTGTAGAAGAATAGAGGGTTGTGCAGTGTCCCTGTGACCCAGGTTTGTGGTTGGGCACCAATGAGCGAACATTCCAAATGGGGCAGCCACTGGGATGCAGGGCTCTGGGAGAGTAAAGTTTCCAGATTTCTGTTGTTTAATCTCTCTATAAATGCTCAGTTTGGAACTGCAGAGACTCATTCCATCTCTCACTACGGGGTTCTTCAAATAGGGCTGCCAGAGCAGGTGACTTTGAGCCCAGAGGGAGCATTTTTTGGTTATATAAGTTTTCACAGCAACATTTTGAAATAAATGCCCAGTGTCATCTTTCACCATATCCCCTTTTGCAATAGGCAGGATATGGTGAGGGGCTGCTTCTCTGTGCACAGACCCCTCTGCATTTTTCCCAAATCTTTGCTGAGAAAACCCAGGACAATATAGCTAATATTTTCCTTGTTATTTCCAAGGATCTGTTTGAACAAACCTCCATCTATACTGGAGCTACCATTCGAACCAGTGAAGCTGTCACATACTAAGTGCAAGGACAGTCCATGAACTGTATGGCCACACTTCCCACCTGCCTCAGACTTAGCACATGTGGGCAATCCTCCAAAAAACGTGTCCCCAGCTCATTCCCTGCATGATTCCATGAGGTCCATCCAGCGGGAGTTGCCTTAGGAGACTGGGCAGAGCTGCAGGTATCAAGGCTGATATCCTGAGTTTCCCTGTAAAACTAGAGCTATATCTGGTGAATACATAGAATAAAAGTCCTGTTTCCAGCCTAGCCTGGACCTCGCCACGCTGCCGCTTTCTGGAAGGGCTGAGCTGGCAGTTCATGCTGCCACGTTCCTCTTTGTGTTTCAGTTCTGCTTGGCACTGCAAAATGGCAGCAGGACAAGCTCAGCCCCCCACATCCCCAGCCCTGTAGCTGTCCAGCCAGGCAGGAAGCCCTTCCTAAAAGATCTTTATGCTCTGCAGACTGTTTTGTTAAGACCCACTGTGACCCCATCCTGGCCTCTGACATGGCCTCTGTCTCTATTGGCCCATGTTTGATGTCTGTAGCTCACTAAGAAACAGATGCTGATTGTCACCTCCTGCCAGGCAGGGGAATATCAACTCCAGAGCAGAGCTTGCCAGTCTGGTGGCAGCATGGACCCTGGTAGAAGGATGCCATGTTTGTCAGGGATTAAAATCACTCCTAGTTTGACAGTGCTGGGTTGTAGCTGGACCTCACATAGGCTCCTGGATCTTGTACAGTGGAATCCTAAGATGGCCCAAATCTGGAAAGGTACCTGAAACTTGGTCTGCCATGGAAAGAAACAGGACCATGCAGGACACCGCTCTGCTTCCAGCCTGGGAGAAGGAGGGACCTGTGGGAATGCTTTTCTCATACACTCCTTGTTTTCTGACTTCTTTTTTCTCTACATCTATTTGATTTGGGGCCCCAGAAGGAATTCTTCCTCCTTGCTGATCTTTCCTGAGCAGTTTTTACATGTCTTGGTCAGCATAGGCTCAGGCACTGATTCCCCTGCCAGGAATCCTTGTTTAATCCTTGAAATTATTCCTATATTCATTCTCTTGCAGGTAGAAGAGCGGAGAACAGCAGAGAAGAGGAGATCAGACAGTGACAGAGGCCCAGAAAGTGAGCACAGCAGGAAGGTGAGTGAGGCCCAGGACCCTTGTCTTGGAAGAAGAAACCAGTAGATTGTGCCTCCCCACCATAGTCCTAAAGGAAGATGACCTTTGAGGTCTCTTCAGACCCAAACCATCCTGTAATTCTGTGAAGCAGCATTGTGTTCTGACATGGCTCCCACTGTTCATCCCTCTCATCATCCAAATTTTTGCTGAGCAGCTGCACACCTGCAGCAAGCAGCATTGGAAGGGTGACAGGGACCTGCCTCCACACCTCGTCGTGGCTGCTCAAGCTCTTCACACAGCCATAAGGATGTTAGGAAGGGTAACAAGCTCACCCCTGTGGCAGCACAGCCTTGGCTGGTTCCTCTCCCAAAACCATTTCCTTGTGGATTGAAAAGCTCAGGCCGTATTAGCTACAGCTCCTCACATCAGCAGGAGCTGAGTAGGATGGAGGTAAATTAAAGCACAGCCCTTCCCACTGACTGTTTAATGCAAAGCCTGGAGACATGCTGGCTCCCTCGAGCCTGCAGATGCTTTAATTAATGGAGCACAAATAGAATAACCCCACCTCAGTGTGATTCATTAGGAGGACACAGATGGGCTCTTAGACATTAATTCCAGCTGAGCCCCCCAGAGCAGGAAGGGGGAGCACAATAGCCTGTGGTCCAGCTAACCACAGCGATGCCGTAATTGAGGTGAGGGGCCGGCTCCTCCTGCTCCATGGGCCCCCCACCGCTTCTGCCTCTCCCCACAAAAGAGCACAGGCATCAGCCTCAGTCTTTCCCTTGCTTTTGGCTTTATGGATGCATCAGGATCCATCCTGGCAGGACCCACTGTGCCTTACCATGGGGCTGGAAGCAGAGGGGAGCACTCCCAGGCTGTGCCCCAGCTGAGGGACAGTGCCTTTCTGTGGACCTCACCTCTCTCTCCTTGGGGACATGGTGTCATGTCCCCAGCTCCTGCCAGCTGAGGAATGGAGGAGCAATTGGTGCCACCCCAGCTCTGGCCCACGCAGATGGGTCACCTTGGTAACAGGGCTTTCAGTCCCTCCTTCCCGCTGCTTCTCTTATCCACAGTGCAAGGCTGAGGAGTTAATTCCTCTTTGAGGAAGGTGTGAGGGTGGCTGGCGTGGAAGGACACGTGTATGAGGTGATGAATTACCCGCTGGTAATTAGCACCCCAGGACTCAGCTCTGCACTAAGCTATTCCCTACACACTGTTGCTTGACAACACACCACAGCCTGCTGGCTCCTGCTTCCACCTCATCCATTAACCTGACAGCTGGGCTACTTCCCCCCACATGCTCCATCAGCTCTGAACCGTCTTTCCATTAAGCTTTAAATTTTTGAGCAATGTCAGCCCTTAACCAGTCTGTCAGGAGGAGTGATAAACCAAGAGCCTGACAGCAGTGAAGGTAAAGAGCCCCTTTGCTCTGGGAATGCTGCTCTTGGGTACAGGGTTGGCCCCAGCTCTGTGACTGTGGGCTCCCATGGATGCCTGGTGGTCAGAGAAGGCTGGCTTCCTTCCCTGCCTTCTCACTGTGAAGGATTTCACAGGCATAACTTTAAGTATTGCAAAGTCTTCAGGTTGGGGGGACTCATCATTCAAACCCTGCTGAGAGATGTTGCAAGCACTCCAGGAACAGACTCTATGCCATAAGTAAACCTTAGCAAAGGTTCCTGCCTCAGTTTTCCCCTCTGTAGAGCCAAACAGCCCCAGTGTATTTAGGCTCTGGGTAAAGCAGAGTCCTGGTATGCACACATCAATTCAGAGAAAGGAGCTGACCTTGTCCCAAGTTGTTTTCAAATATTGCTGAGCGTTTGTGCATTTGTGCTGACAGTGTAAAGTACCCTGAATGTGGCTGTTTCAGACAGTTTTATCAACCAGAAGCTCTTTTCCTTCACTAGGATGGTGGGAAGCCAGTCCAGAAGAGCCCTGGAGACCTGAGTTTCCCCATGACTGGCCGGGAGCGCTCCGAGTATATCCGCTGGAAGAGGGAACGAGACCAGATTGACCTGGAGCGCCTGGCACGTCACAAGAATGCCAAGGGCGAGTGGCGACGGGCTTGGGATGTGGAGAAGTCGGAGCATATGTAGGTCCTTCCCTGTCCCAGGGTGCTTTGCCTGCAGCAGGCCTAAAGCCAGTGGTGGGATCTTGTGCAGATACTTATCAATCCCATGCTGTCATGTGCCTGACCAAATCCACACTTGCTGCCTCTTCTTCCCCTGACCATGCCCTTAAGTGGGATGTGGTATCAGAGTGATTATCATGTTTTCTTCCTGATATGAGCTCTCCTGAGAGGGGATACCATGTGCTGACAAAGACTGCCTGCCTTTGGTCCAGCCAGGATATGAACTGTGGGAGGGAGGAGAGCATGAACCAAGCCTCAGTCTGCATCTGGAGGATCCTCTCCATTTCCACACAAACAGATACAATGGCAGGAGGGTACAGGTGCTCTTCCAGAAACATGGATGGACAAACTTGCATTGCTGGTCCACAGGTTCTCTCACTGGCCCTGCTTGTTTGTCCTTTTCAAGCCCAGGAGAGCCCAACATGCCTAAATCCACACCAGCCCATAAACTGTGCCTGTTTGGGCACTGTGGGGCAAGGGGGTCACTTCAGAAGGCCACCTGTGTCATATGGGGACAATGCTGGGAACAGCAATGTGGGACAGCTGGGAATGGAGCTGGATACATCCCTGCCTTAATCACTGTCCCTCTGACTGTGCTGGTTCAGCTGAGTCACACCAGCTAGAGAGCTTTGGAGGATAACTTGGCACCTCTGCAGCAGGATAAGCTTCTAATAGGGTGTGGAGTTAGGGAATATTACAAAGGTTTGGTGATAGAACAATTTGTACAGGATAGGTAGGTGGGACAATCTTGGCTGAGGAATGGGACCAAACACATCAATTTTCAGTTGCTGACACCCCAATAATTAGGGGTGAATTGATTTAAGTGGATGCTGAGTATTGATGGCAAGACAGCCCTGAGCCCTACTGTTTTTCCAAATATCCATTTTTAAGATAAAAGCCATAATATAAAACAAGCAGGACTAGAAACCAACCAAATGAGACTGGTTTGAGATGGCAAGTCCTGAAGCTACTTCAGATTGTGCTTGGAAGCTTGGGAAAGTGCATTCGAGTGTAGTACAGCTACACTAGATCTATAGGATGTTCACAGAATTTAATATATACATATTGGTACTGATGTAAAGGTTTTAGAGGTTCTCCTTTGGGGTAGAACTGCCTCACAGCCTCAGTTAGCACATGCAGCTTCAGCTGCTGCTGAGAAACCTGCACAGGTTTGCCTGTGGGCAGCTGCAGAAGGGCCAAAGGCTGAAGCTTGCGTCGTGCCGAGGGCTCCTGCCCACGCTTTGCACACTGGAGGAGGATGGTCAGGTCTGACAATGCCTGTTTTTAACCTGCAGGTTTGAAGAGGACTTTGTTAAGGATGGGGAGCCAGCCTTGGATAATCCCAGCAATAAGAAAGGTTGGCAAGGGACACCTAGACTCTGTCCTGACGCTAGTGAACGCTGATCGTGCGCATCCCAGTGCCGCAGCAGCTGCCGTGGCTGTCAGCTGTGAAGCTCTGCTTTCCTGGGCAAACACCTCTGAGCTGGGGGCTCAGCCCTCCCTGCTGGGCAGAGGGCTCAGGGGATGGGACTTGAGCAGCTGGGTGCTAGAGCTTTGGACCTTCCCAGGGAGAGCAGTGGCTTCTGTAACCTGGTGCAACACAGTGTGGAGGCTCAGCCCTGCCTCCTTTCCCACACCACTGGTTTAAGAGGCAATCCAATTCCAGAGCACATCATCTCTGATCCCTATGGCACATGCTGGCTTCTTTACTAGCATAAGTCCATCCTGACTCCTGTTTCTCAGGAGATGGACTGGCAAAACAAAGCTTTCCCTCGAGACACCCTATTTGAACATCAGGCTTTTTGCTGCCTGTTCATTACAGACCCTCTCTCATTTTGGTGCATTCTTTCTTGTGTCCTTGCAGGGGGAAGGAATGCAAGGAAATTCCAGCACAGGTCCTTTCCTCCCGACGGGAGAGGTGAGTAAGCCACAGGATTGTGTTGTCATCCCATTAAATGCCATCACCTCTCATATCCCTCAGGGAGAGGGTTCTTCCCAGACACTTGCAGATTTGGAGAGCCTTTTGGAACATACCACATGGCTGCTTTCACAGCTATGTGCAGAGGAGAAGTCTCCCAAGAACAGTACAAATGAGACTGTATCCAAGGAATAAGATTTAAAGTTAGAATTGGAATTTGAAATTAAAAAAGAACACACAAGAAACACCCGAAATTCTTGATTTGTCTTTATTACTTTAGAAAATATACGTGCGGTATGCACACAGCTTCAGAGGCTTCCCACCTCAGAGGGCCTTTCCAAGGGTACAAGGGTGTTGGCCTGTTCAGTGGTCCATCAGCTGCTTCTGCCTGCTTTTGCATGGCATTTCCAACCTGTTTTCTAGGTGGAGGACATCATGGAGTGAATGTGAGCGACCCTGGTCCGAAAGCAGTGCCTGCTGTGAGCAGCCGAGCCAAGGGGAAGGACAGACTGACAGGCAGAGCCAGAAGGTGAGGAGCTGGCAGCACTGCCATGGTGTGCACGTCCATGTCTCCCTCCCTGCCTAATTATGAAGACACAACCTGTGCCAGGGCCTCACCACCCTCCCAGGGAAGCATATCCCACCTAACACTGCCCTCCGTCAATGGGAAGCCATTGGCCCTGGTCCTGTCACTCCAGGTCCTTGTAAATAGTCTCTATTCCAAGCTACTTCAAAGTAATTTTAGCCTTCAGTTTCTGCCTCTGTGTCTGCTGTCGTGGAGATCTGGGACACTTGGGCACTGTCAGGCAAGCAGGACCAGACTGTGGCAGGCATCAGCACAAGCAAACTTAATCTTCTGAGTCTGACTCAACTGTCTGTTCTGGCAATTGGAGTTTATGTGTTCATCACAATTAGAATTACAACAACCAGTTCATTAAGATTTACTGGTCTCAAATGAGTGTCTCTGGATGAGCCTGGACAAGGGGCTCAGACAAGGAATACATGGCTCTGGTAGGAATCTCTATCCTGGTGTCAGGCAGGGACACTGGCTTTGTAAGAACTTCAAAGCCTAAATTCTGATTATTTTTCTTGACAGATGGGATGCAAAAGAAGGCGAAGACATGTCTCTTCTGAAGGATGACCTTGATGGCCAGGTGAGTTCCTGAGTTGCAGGCTGGCAGCTGAGTTTTCTAAATACATGCACTATCAGGAAAATTAGAATCTCTAATCCATTCCAGGGCTGGGAGACTTCTGGTTTTGGGTAACTGTACTAACACTCCTCACATGGCCTGGTGTGACAGCAGCTTCACTGCTTACACTGACCCTCTGTCAGCACAACTACTCCACCTTTTCTGATCCCTGAACACTTTTCCACCTACATCATTTTACATCCTTTTTCCTCAAGTTTTCAGAACCATCACAGACAAGAAATACAATATACTGGTATTTTAATAAGCTGAATTTAATATGTCCTTTGTTTCTCAGAGGAGCATTGGTATGGACAGGCGGAAGAGCAGAGATGACGAGGGGGTGGAAGAGAACAGCACATCTGAGCTGGAGGAAAAGGGGAAACAGCCAAGCCTCCAGGATCACGGGGCCTCCTCACAGCGGCTGCGAAACGGGAAGGCCCAGCCTGCCCACAATGGCCAGAAGGAGGAGAGGAGGGGAGTGAGGGGCTGTAGCACAGAGGTATCTGTGGCCAGTGCTGGGGAGTCAGAGCCAGGGCCCAAGCCAAGCAAGGAAAGCGTTGGGGAAGATGCCAGTGGGAAGCCTGGCACTGCTGGCATCTCCCAGGAGAAGGAGAGCACTGACAGCACTGCTTCACAGAGCAGTCTTCTGAGCACTGTGCAAGCCACCAGGTCTGGCAGCGAGGAGACCTTGTCACAGACCATGGGAGTGAAAGTAGATGGAGCTGGATTGGAGAAACAGCCAAATTTGGAACAGGAGTCCTCTGAGAACTCTTCCAACAGCCACGGAAGAAAGCTTGACACAGCAGCAGGAGACAGACTGGATGCAGATCAAGGACAGCTGGTGAGCGAAGGAGGGGAAGAAGTGACCCAAACCACTGCTCTTGAGGGACAGGCACTTGCACTGAAAGGAAGTGAAGATGCTGAAGGCACTGAACACCATGAGCCTTCACCCCCAGGCAAAGACAGCTCTGACAAGACTGTTGTGCCTGAGCAGGACACAGCAAAATCTCAGTCCAGGGAAGGGGACCAGCCTGAGGACTGCAAGGACAAGAACAGTGGAGACACTCACAACTAGCAGAGATTGTACCGGCTTGCCTGAGGCATAAGGTGAGTCATCTCATTAATGCTCTCAGCCATAGTACAGGCCTACAACTCCATTTTCTGTGGTACAATGGCATCATGCCAGATAACTGTTCAGAAATGTTTATTAGCAGTGCTATGGATCTCTAAGGTAATTAAATCTGTGCATCCCAAAGGCCTGTCCTGGAGTGGATGGGTAAGGAATGGAAAGACAGGAAAATTTGGGCAGAAAACCTGGCTGCTGAGGTTGGTTGATGACACACATTAGGGCACATACTGGACTGTTCCTGGGAAACAATGACCTCAGAAAGGATGGGAGGAATAACATCAGTGGGATGAGTTTATTTCTGCCTCTGGGGTAACCACAACTTGAGGTCAGTGTGGTCCTTCCCCAAAACACTTGCAAAGCCACAGGGGCCCACCTTGTGGGCAGAGCTTAGGAGAAGGTTGATTGTATGTGGTATTCTCTTCCCAGTGCAAAGTCTGTGAGTGCTATGCTTTGAATTTCAGATGGTAACATTAATGTGCAGGGCAGTGTATAAATACACAGAGTGAGATGATTCCTGGTGCAAAGGCCCACGAACCAAACAGAAAGGAGGGAGAACAGAGCCAGTTATGGAGCAACGCTCCAGGTTTTATACAAACAAACAATTTTCTTCCATCAAGGCAAATGCAAAGCCAGAAGAAGGAACAAAGGATGACAAGCACAAAGGTAAGGTAGAAATTATGAGGAAGGGGAAAAGAGAGAGGGTAGGGGCTCTTTGCAAGGTGCGTTTTTGCCAGCAATGTCCCACAGAGAGGACATCACAGTAAACAGAGATGAGCATTTCCAGAACCCAATCCAGCTTGCCTAATACAGGAGTGGCTCTCAGGATACTCCTGCCTCTGTCCTTCACAGAGGCAGCAGCTCTGTTCCATAAGTAGGCACTTGAGGTAATGAGCTGCTCAGAGCCAGGCAGGCAGATCCCCCCACCAAGTTTCTTTCCTGGATTCCAGAAACTTTTCTGCAGACCCTACACAGCAACGTGTCCCCTGGTGTTGCTCAGTATTCCTTACAGAGGTACAAATGAGCTTAGGGATGAAGTGGCTAAGCTGCTAACAAAGACTTTCCATATAATCCAATTCATACAAAAGGCAGGGAGAAGTGCAAGCATCATAGTGATTTCTAAAAGACAAAACATCAAGAACCAGCAGGAGCTGGTTTTATGCTTGAACTAAAATTCCTTCAACGGAGGGAAACTAATTTGAACAGCATTTAGGAGAATGTTATGAAACACCTGGATGGACATAGTGGGAGATTACTGTCCAGCCACACCTCTCCAATCTACCAAAATTCCCACCAAATTAGAGGGCTAATGAATTAATGACTACTTTGCTCACTCAGGATAACTTTAATTAGACACCAGCTAAGAGGAAAGAATAAATTAGAGTAGTCCATTTTCATCTCAGCAATGGAGATTCCTATGGTTTGGTAATAGGGCCCTGAGTCCACTTCAGAGCTCAGTAGGTATCTGTAACAGCTGGAAACATCTGTACCCAGTGATAATGATGTGCTGGCCCCCTGCCCTGCTCAGAGGCTCTGCAGGGCCCGTGTCCCACTCCCATTAAATGCAGATGTCACATCCCTTCCTGCACAACCACAGCCCTGGGCAGCCACCACGTGGGTTTCACAGCTTCCCCTCCCAATGTCTATTTATGGCCCTAAAAATCTCCAGCACCTTCAAATCAGTGGGAGATGCTGTGCAGAGAGTGTGGTAGGGCTTTCATCCTTTGCTTCAAATAACAAGGAATAAATATTTACTCGAAGTGCAGGACTGGAATCCCTGGAGAATGTCCAACAAGTCCCAGAGAAGTAAACGATACACAAAAACCACAGAAGCTTTTCCCTGAATTCTCTTGAGAAAATTAATCTTAACATCTTTAGAGAAAATGCAGCTGGGGGTAGATTTCCAGAGCAGCTCCAGGGATCTGACCTTGCAGCACTGGCTGACGTAAACAGGAGTGGGGCAGGCAGGGCCTGAGTGCTGCAGGATGGAGAAGGTCAACAGAGGTCGGCTCTGATGCAAACCAGTGCCCAAGGTTGGTACAGGAAGCAGCACAAGCAGAAACCAGCACTTCCCAAAACAGTTACGGAGCTGCGGAAGAACAACCAGCTTCCTTGAGGTTCAGGAGACAGGAAGATACCATCTGCTGGTACGTTTGGGGAGTTGGCCTAGGATTGGCAGGGTCAAGGGCTTGAATAGCATCAACTTCCCTGGTCCTTCCTGCTGCCCACACCACCCTGTCGAGCCCACCGTCATGCCATGGCCATTTCAAATTCCCAGAGCACCTCTGAGTACCACCAAGTGGAGAGCTTAGTCTTCATGGAGAGTCAGGGAATGGGACTTGACACAACTGCCTCCATACCTCTGGAGTGATGGCACAACATAGGAGGACAGTGTTAACATTGGAAAACACTGGGATTCTGTGAGAATGGTGCAAGATGCACAGGGAAGGACTCCAGGGCTGTTGGGGGAATGTTGTTTAGTCTAGGAAAATGAAGGCAGAAAGTTCTCTATAGATATGTGGATAGTGAACACCAGCAAAGGGGAAGAAACATCTAAGCCAGAACTCAATGCTGGGGCGGGGACCAATATATTGGAGAAGCCCAGAAATGAATACGGGAGAATTAGGAAAAGGTAGCTACCAGTCAGAGCACTTGGAAGCTCACCACAGCTGAATCCTGAGGGGCACTTCCTGGAGCTTTACACGTCTAAACATAACTCAGGGCTTTGATGGGTGAACTGCTGCCATTCCAAACACCAGGAACAGAGCTGCTCTTGTATCCCACAGTTATTCCTGTTATCCCAGACCTTCATCAGCTATGCTCAGTGGTAGCTTCAGGGAGTTCTGCACATCCCCCCATCACATGGGGACTAACCAGTAGGTCCCTCAAGGGCTTGGTGTTGGCTTGGCTGTGAAGGCCATCCAAGTGACATCCCCCACCCAGCCAGGCTGGGAGGTGTGAGACAGACAGCAGTGATCTGCGTCAGTCCTCTCCTGTGACACTGACACACAGAGGGAGTTCTGCCACCACAGAATTCCCACTCTGCTGGCAAAGCCCAGGCAGCACCCAGGGACACTGTGGTCCTGAGCCCCAGCTCACAACCAGCCCAGAGCTGTTCAATCTCCCATCGGCCCTGGAGTTATGTATGGGAAGGAGGATATGGTGGGAAATGTGAGAAAGGCTAATCACTCTGGCTAATTACCAAGAGAAGTAACAACTTTAAAGCCCACCAGTGTCTTGGCTGTAAAGACTCATTGATGCGTGGGAAGAAGGTGTCTGTATTGAAAGGGTAATGCTGCAAAGTGAAGAAGGGAATTGTCTCCCAGCACTGAAACACAGCCAGAGCCTTCTGAAAGCATCAGTGATCAAACAGATTCACAATAGGGAGAGTTCGTGCTGCAGTCAGTCACACTCATAAACCAGATTATTTTACAATATCTGGACCACCAAGTGTGACTGACAGTCTGCTTCTGGCCCTTCCCAGGCCCATTACAGCCCATTGTGCTGCCACAGCACTGAGCACCCCTTGGCAGCAGGACACAGCCAGCCCTCACTGCTGCACACAGACAGGAGAAGAAATTAAGTCTCCAGTAACAATCTCATCTCAGCTGTACACAGCATCAGTTGTGTCAGCACCTCGGGTCTGATTTCAATGCAGTTCCTTATTAAATATCTGTGGCTGTGTCCTTAGATGATTCCTTGAGAGTTTTCTTTTTTATGCAAGCTAAACTTCTGGTGGCCTCTCCTGCCTTTGCAGGATTTAATCTTTTTTTTTTTTTATATCTCCCTCCCTGACTTTTCTTGGGAGCTTCGGGTGCTGAAATCTGCATCAGCAAAAAGCAGATCTATCGATTTAAACATGGATGCAGGAAAATGCCAGCTCAGCAATTCTGAGCAGCACCCAAGCATCTGGCAACTAGAAAAGAACAAAAAAGTCTGCCTTTCCCAATTAAAATCAGCATGTCTGGGTATGGAAGCAGCTCTAGGACAGCAGGCTCCACTCACAGGATAGTTTTTCATTAGGAAAAGCTGATTCACCCACTGCCCTTGGGATTCACAAGTGCTGCATCCCCAGGCTGGGTTCACCAGCAACGATCACAAAGCCCTGCCTGAAATCAGCTCCTCTTGGTGCTCCAGGTGCTGAACCAGCACACACAAGAACACATCAGAATTGTTGTTCCTGAGGTATAAGGAAAGAGTAAAGTTGATGTATCCATCCCAGTGGAGGACTGAGAGTGTTTAATCCAGACTGGTAGAGTCAGCTCATCCCCTGGGCTGCAGAGCCCCCACTGCTCCTGTCAGATTTGGCAGCAGGTATCTGGGTTATGCCCCAGTGGTGCCTCCCAAGCAGCCCCAGCCGTGCAGGAAGGGCAGGGTGGAACTCAGCAGACATTTTAATTTACAGCTCAGCAGTTCCCTGGAGACTGATAATCCCGTGGCTGTCTCTGCTCTCATTTCACAGGATAACGTGCTGGAGGCGGTGGAGGAGAAGAGGAAAGCAAACTTGTCCTCACTCTTTTACCTTCTATGAAATCAGCTTTCAGCACCTGCCCAGTGCCCTTCAGCACTATTCATAACACGTGGGGTCCCCATCACCACCCCCACCCACAGTTTTGGCATCCCCCTTCCCTATGTCAAAGGACAGGGAAGGCTGCACACACTCCCACCCTACAGAGAACATCACTTATCTATTTGTTTGGCATATATTGCAGCTGCGTGGCAAGCCAAGGAAATGTCTACTGGATGCACTTTATTTTATTTAATGACTAATTCTGTTTAAAGTTATGGCTTGGGTTTCTGGGCATGCCCCCCTTTTTTTCCCCAAAGGCTGGAGGGGTCTGCACATGCCAGGGGCTCTGCCAGCAACAGCAGGAAGAGGTGACTGGCAAAGCAGAGGGGTGAGGTGTTAGGGTGTAGTTCAGTAGGTGGGTGAAGAAGTAGTGTTCAGAGCTCTTGTACTAAAGGTTTGCACGTGGTTGAAGTGTTGGCAGAGGTGTATGGTAGTGGCAGGGGCCGTGGGGCATGAGCAGGATGGATGGATGGATGGATGGAGCGCTTCTGATAAGCACAGATCAACCCCAGCACCTCCTCTTTGAAGAGCCTCCAGCTCTCCTCCCCTCTTAGAGGCTGAGGAGCACATCAGGACAGTGCTTTGTGCCAAGGAAGGTGCCTGCTCCAGTGACCAGGTGTGTGCATAGCTCGGAAAACTCTGTGCCCCCTTCCCAAGGGTAACTGGGCATCCCTGCAGCACGGCAAGGAGGGGGACAGCACAATAATCTTCCTCCTCCACCACACTGCCCAAAGCAGTTGGCAGCAGGACCCAGGCCAAACTGGAGCTGGAGGTCTGAGACTTCGTATCAAACATTTTCACCTTCCTGATTGTGCCTTCCATAGCCTTGTGCTTGAATAAGAGGGCAGAAATCCTCTCTAAGCTGCCCTGCAGACCTTCTGACCTGGCCTTAAAGATACCTTTCAAATGGAGGATCTGGAGGAGTGTTTACAAGCACAGACATGCAGGAATTCCAGCTGCTTGGCTTTCCAGTTACAGCAAGCTAGGACCTAGCTGGAATACAGCTACCAGTTATGGAGAAGGCACAAGGAATGACACAACATAATTTCTGACTTCTGAATGACAGAGCAGAATGGGCATCACCCTCACTTCGAGGTGCTGCTCTAAAACTTGATGCCAGAGTAAACATCCCTGGGACAGGTGTGTGTGGAGACTGCCTGGAAGGTCCTGCAGGATGTTGGCTGACCAGGCTGGCAGACTGCCCTGGAGATCAGGTTGGCACGTGTGGATTGAAATACTCTACGCTGCTTTAATAAACTAATATTTGCACAGACAAACATTTGGTTTTCCACGTGACTTAGACCCGTGACACCTATCATGAAAGAAGAGCCTGGGAATTTTCTCCCTGTGCCAAATTCAGGAGACTTTACTGGCATCACACCAGGTATTACCAAGAAACAGAGCGTTCAGCTTTTGTGTTTTATCAGTAGAAATATCTCCACCCCACCAAAGCCCACACTGCGTTTATTTGGACTTACCCAACAGATAAAAGAACAGATAAATAGAAGATTGTAAAACTGCTCCAGGTCCTGGAGCTTCTCCATCACTGTTAAAGGCTGATTTTCCTTATCTGACTGGCTCAAAAACCTGCTTGCAATTGTTTAGTTTTTTAATTTATTATTATTTTGTACATCAGGTCTCTGACCTCACTCTTGGTCCAGTCACACTGAGTCACTACCAGCATTTCCCATGAGCCAGCTTGCCTCATGGTCCACGGAACACACAGTCTCAGCTCAAGAGCTGTTGTCCCCCAGGAGCAGTTGGAAACATGGCCAGGCAGGAATTTTACAATGCCCTGGTACATCACTGTGTTGAAGAGATAAAAAATCTTACTCCATTCTGAAAGGAAAACCATCACTGGTCTTCCATTCCCTCCTTTTTTTCCTTTCTTCCAAGTGACTTTGCAGGTAACGATGCCCAGGAAGGACTGAGTCTGATCCAGGCTCCAAGGATGGGACTGGACAGGTTGTGCCTGTTCTAAGTGTATTTTTTCCTGCTCATTAACACTTTGCTTGATGCACTTTGTTTGGTGCCTGGGTTGTGATTTTTCAGACAACTGTGGCTTAGCTGTTTTTTCTTTATGGTGAGAAAAAAAACTGAAAAGTTGACAAATCTGATGTAGAGGGATTATTTATATGAAATAAAAGTTGGAATGAGGAAAAACCTCCTGTTTCTTACTGATTCTCAGTTCCACATGCAGAGTTTTCCAAATTGAATCAGTAATCTCTGCTTTTTAGAGCAACTGGTCCAGTTCAGAGCACTGATTCCTTCAGGAAGCACTGAACTCCTGGGCTAGCTCACCTTCCTCACCACAAAAGCTCCCTGCTGCAATGCCAGGAAGATGAGGATCACTTTTTCACTGAGGCATCAAAGCCACCACATCACCACTGCACTTTTCTTGCAAGCAAATGTAATGGCAGCTCGCAGAGTTCAGTCACCTGCCTGCACAGGTACCTGTTCCTTCTCAGCAGTGGCTGGCAGCTCAGGGAGTTGGTGGAAGTTGTTCCAGCTTTTCCAGACACCAGGGAAGCAGCAGCACTCTGAGGCAGAATGCTTTTTCCTTCAAACTGAAGGATCAGCGTGCCACTAGACGCTGTTCCTTTCCTTAAAAATTTACAATCAATTTCAAGACAGCAACTCTGTAGCTAAAACTATCAGAATTGATCCCAGACTAGTGAGTCAGCTCTTGCATAAAGATCTTAATTTAAAAAACTTCAAGCCAAGGACAAAAATACATCTGGATAAAGTTAGAGATACTTGTTTCCAAAGCAATTACTGAAGGAGGCAATAACACAAAATCCTGTAAGCAGTTCAGCTCTCCATTCCTACCTCAACAAGTCCAATACCTGCAGCAGGAGCACACACACAGGCTGCTAAACAGTAAAGCCCAATACAGAGTCTCTAGACGTAAAAATAACAGAAAATTTCACTGGTTTTCCACACCAATCTCCCTCCAGATAAACTGGAAGCAAGTGGCAGAGGGCACTGGCACATAGCCATCAATTTTGTATTTTAAGTGCATAATACAGGAATTAGTGCTTTTCAAGTCAATGAGAGACTCAGAGCAGCAGCAGGATACAGCACTGCTGGGAAGTTCAGGACATTGCTGCCTTCCCTGGAAAGGTTGTGCAGCAACAGCTTGACCAGCTCCCAGGCTCTGCAGGCACTGGCAGGCAACACTGGGAAGTCTGCGGCCAATTCCTGCTCACACCATCCCAGTGCAGTGACACAGCACCTGGCCAGCTTTCCCAAAACTGCCTCCAAACACCTGTGGAACAGCCACAAGCCAAGCTTCATCTCCTTAGCTTCATGCTCCAGCTCAGCTATGACTGTTTCTTACCCCATTCCCCTCTCTGTGTGCTCCAGCAGCTCTGGGACTCAGAGCCAGTGGTTGGTAAAACCCCCCTGAGCAGCCCACGGAGCTCAGCTTTGACTTCTCCAAGGGAAATCGCCGATGCCCAGAAGCAGCCATTGATTTTCTTACCATCACTACACCACACAACTGCTTTTCAGCTACGCTCAGGGATTAAGCCAAGATTTCCTGTCAGAAATACTGCACAGGAATCTGGGATTAAGATGACTTGCATTGCATCAGATGAGCCCACAAGAGAACGTGCACGGGGAGAAGAGAGCTTTTAGAGATGGAAACGTGAGCCAGCTGCTGGAGCAGATTACATGCTCCAGTAACTCTCTTCCCTGCTATTTCCCTTCCTTCTGTACGTGACTTACACCAAATGCTCTCCTTGGACAAACTGGGCTCATTGGGACAAGACCAGCATGCACAGGCAGAGGGCAAGTATTAGTTGTCGATAAATAGGTGTGAGCCAGAGGCATCCATGTGCAAGAGAGCCAAGGAGATTTGGACAAACAACCTCTGTTCCCTGTGCCACCATTTTTTAAAGGCTCTCAGAGTACAAAAATCTGGAACTTGGGCCTTAAATGATACACACACTCAAAACTTGGGAGGAAAAGTTTGCATTACAAAATTATTACCAAGTTTAATCAATAAAAAATGAAGTAAAAAAATAAAAGCACAGATGCCAGAATTCCAGTCATGTGCTTTCAGCCATTGTGCCTTTACAGGAGCATCCCAGAGTCAGAAGTTTTGAGACTCTTGTCAATCTCCTTCTATCATGAAAGCAAAGGGCTTTAAGGTATTTCACTCACATTTGAGTATCTCCTTCATCCAGCTGACTTCCAGGCATCTCCCTTCCTCACTGACGTGCACACACCAGGAATATGGCACAACTCTGTTAGCAGGTGACACGCAGGACAGCAGTTGTGTGAAGGAAATAACCCTCCCCAGCAATTCCAAGGAATCAACGTTGTGAATCACAAGGTTACAGTCATTTCTACCTAGGAAGCAACACACAACCCTGTGCCTTGTCGTGCCTGATGTAATCACACTAAGTGAACCTGAATTTCATTATTTTTTTGAGGAGCAATGAAGGGAAAGGGTGAACTGGAGCTGAATTAACACAACAGACGACACAACCATCTGCCTTTTAAACCTCAGCTTTACCCAAGACTGGTGACTGCACCATTTTAGGGCACTAAAGCAATTCTGCTGAGATGGAGATGACTGTCTCAGTACAATGATAGCAACATAATGTAGAAATTCCCAGTCCAACTATCTGTTGCAGCCAATCTACTTCCCAAGAAATCCCTAGTGCCCTGAATTTTAAGTTAGCTTACACCTAGAAATCAGTCCAGATGAGCCATTTTTGTTACTAGAGTATTTGCAAAGTGCACTTAGTCACTGATTTCTTCGACAGTCTGTCATGACAAGAGTAAGAAGCACAGCAACGAGCTCATCACAGGCTGGCAACAGCATCCCAACGGGAACGCGTTTGCCTCCGGAGGGCTACGATTCCTGGCTAGAAAAAGGACAGGAAAGACTTTGTACCTGAGGAATACGGGTATAGAAGATTTGGAAAACCAGGCTGCTGAAATCACCAAAGCTCCCTAGCCATTAGGCTGGCAGCCCACAACCCTTCTGCATCTTCCCCAGGCAGCTTCCCCTCCCCAGCACACTTAGTACAACTGGAGTGAAGCCCCAGGATGCTCCAAAGCCAATTGTAATAGGTACAGAAATAGTAGCATTTCACTGAAGTCTGTTTGTCAGCAGAGGAGAAGATGCAAAAACACAGTCTGGGAACTCACCAAGCCTGCACTTTCCTACAGGAATGCAGACAGCCACAACC
>JACBWW010000041.1:5242352-5399248 GCA_020086605.1 Lanius collurio
CGGAGGCCCCGCCGTGGGTCCGGCGGGCGCGGCGCGGAGCTGCGCGGGGGTGGCGGCGGCGCCGGGGCTGGAGGAGCCGCCGCTGCCGCGTACCGGCTGCCAGATGAGGCTGTAGTAGACGGCGAGCACGATGGCGGCCAGCGAGACGGAGAGCACGTAGGCCAGCACGGTGGCCAGGCGCACCCACTTCTTGTTGGTCTTGGCCGCCATGCGCGCCTTCTTGTCCCCGGTATAAGTGGCGGGCTTGCCCCGCTCCGCGCCCGCCTCCTTCTCCTTCATGGGGGCCCGGCCCTTGGCCCGCTGCTCCACCGAGCCCTCCGTGCTGGCTCCGGCCCGGATCGGCCGCCGCCGCCGCTCAGGACATGCCGGTACCGCCTGCGCTGCCACCGGTGCCGCTGCCCGCGCTGCCCCGCCGGGGGCGAGGGGCGGAGCGTAGGGGGCAACCCCGCCCTGAGGGGTGGGAACCACAGGAGGGGAGGGAGGGCAAGGGAGGGCAGGGGGAGGAGCCCGGGCCGCCCCTAAAGGAGCCCCCTCGCTTCGCTGCCCTGCCTTCCCCCCCCCGCCGTGAGGGGAGGCTGCTGAGCGGTGCCCGGGGAGGTGGGCAGCACCCGCCGAGCCGCAGGGAAGGATTCTGGCACGGCCTCCTGGAACATGCCAAGCGCTGGAGGAGGTCAGGAGTCTCCTCTCTACCTTGGCTTCCCGACAGAGTTACTTCTTAGTGCCTCCCTGATGCAGGTATGTGCTGCCTGCACCTCTGTGAGGCTGCAAGGCTGCCCGAGCTAAGCGGCAATTTTTAGAGGGGCAGCCTGCTTTAGTTTTTGCCCAAATTGGGCTCTTCCCAAGCCTGTTATTGATTCAATCTAAACCTCCTCTTAAGGTATGGCTTTATCTTACTCCACAGGTGTTTGTTCCCTACAAAATTGTTCTGTTGTCTTGGTCAAAAGACAATTTAAATGCTGATTTGGGGTATAAATTAACCTTATTTTCTTTATGGTGCAAAAAAAAAATATCTCCCTGCCTTCAGTCTGAGGTCAGTCAGGTGTAGTGGTTGCAGCAGAAACATCCTGTAAGCCAGGGCTTGTAGTTCTGGAGGAGTCTACAGTAACTGGAGAACTACCTATTACCCAAAGAGGCTTCCCCAAGAAGATATGTTATGGAATAAATGGAGTAGCTTCAAAATAACTCTAATTTTTGCAAAAGATGGATTGTGTTGACTGAAAGCTCCAGGTCTGCTGTCTGCTTATGGTGATCTGTGTGCACTGAGTAGGCAGGGCAGGGAGCTCCCAGCAGCAAAAGGAACATCTGCGAAGGGCTGTGAAGCCCCTCGAGTATGGCGTGTGTGGCTGATTCTTCTTACATGGGTAAAGCAGTTTTGGGAACAAAACCTGCCTATTTGGGCTAGTGGAGTGGACTAGATGATTTTTCAAGGTCTGTTCCAACTCAAACAGTTTTGAACTACATGCTGTGGTTTCTTGGAGTATTTAATGTTTGTGAAATGCTGCTGCATGTCTGGGAAACATTTCTTAGCCAGTTTTGGGACTTCTCTGTGTGCCCTGGGCCTCTCTTGTGCTGATTGGTTACACCTGATTTTATTGGTTACACCTGTGTTCTACTTAAAGTCAAATGTCTCACACCTAAACAGAATTAGCTGATGGTTCCCAGCTGGCAAATCTTTCCTGAGTTACAGAATTGCCTCTTTTGTGGTGTTCTAGAGGTTATATACACAAAATTGCTTGAGCTGTATGTGTTTAATTATACGTATGAATTTATAGCAGTTCCTACAAAATGGATTTTCTAGTAACTTTTCAACGTGTTTTGCCTCAATGATGGGTTTGCTCCAGCCCCTTCTCCTTTTTTGCTCAGCAGGTGAAATGATAATGAGTTACTACCTCCCACAAGTCCTTTCCCTATGCTCTTGCTTAATTCCCGTTAAGAGGCAGAGGATTGACATGTACAGGGAATGCCTCTGGGGCTTAGTGAGGTCTTGACAGTTTTTGGCTGGTGCTTGTCGAGTTGAAGTACTGAGGCCTGAAGAACAGGCCCTGAGCGAAATTTAACCTCTAGATGAACCATCCAAATGTTATATGTATCCACTCACATCCACCAATATCATTAGCAATATGAGAGATGTATCTGTTCATTGTTGAAACATGTATTCATCTTTCCCTATTTAGGAACCGGACAAGGCTGGAAGTGCAGGGGAATTGTTGGAACGTTCCCAGCAAATGTAGTGAGTGTGGTGGGCTTGTGATGTTCTGCCTTCAGCCCAACAGCTTCACCTCCCTGTTGCATTTATTTGTGGTTAAGTCACGCTGCAGTGGAGACCTGCCTTTTGTAAACCACACAATTCTATGGTATTATTCAAGAAATTCGGTGTTCTTAAGGCTCTCTTCTCCCTGCCAACCCTCTGCTCTCAGGGCTTTGAGTAAGACAAGGCTTGTGTTTATTAAATGTGAAGTCTTGGCTTTTGCCAAAGTCAGGTGAAAGCTTTTCATCTTATTGTGGGCAAACAACTGAGTGTGGCCTTCTCTCCAGGCAGCTGTGAGCAGGTGTGTGCCTTCTCTCCTAAACAGAGCTGCTTGCTAACAACCACCCCTAAAGGAGCTGCAGTAATGGTGTTTGCTTTGTCCTCGGGGTTTTAGCAGAAACACCAAGCTGTGCTGAGTGGATTCCTGTGGTGCAGAACTGGAGCTCTGGGGTCTTGTAAAGTCAGTGACTGTGTCTGACTCTGGCCACAGCTTGCAAATTATCCCTCTATAGGATTCTTCCTAAGGAACACAAAAGAGATCACTTGCTGGAGACAGAGTCAGGGCTATGTGATGCACTCAGGGATGCACTGCCTAGGAAGGAGAGCTGCAGAGCCCCTGAACAGCCACTCCAAAAACTGCTCTGCAGGCTCCTGTTCTTTATAAGCTCCTTTAATTTTGACTTCTCAGGTCTGCAAGTCCACTAGAAAGCTGGAATCCTGCTGCTACCTGTTGCAGGGGGATGTTTGTTTGCTCTCCAAGGGCCCCTGAAGGATATAGCTAAATAAACCTGTATTATTGATTTCTCATGATCACAGTCTGTGAATAGCATCCCAGTGCTGCAGGATAGGGAAGACTTAATTAAGGGAAGATTGCTGGCCTGAGATAGATTCTCTCCATTCAGACCCTGCTTCTGAGAGTAGCAGAATACTGGATGAGATGCCTGGGACATCTCTCTGAGCTGTGCAAAGGCCTTTGCAGGGAAGAGGAGAATGCTGTAGGTTGAGGCTGGATATTACAGGAACAAGAGCTTTAGGCTAGCATGTGGAGAAGTGAAGTTTGTGGAAGGGCCAGGGAAGACAGTGGCTAACACCTGTTCAGTTTAGTGAGCTGAGTAGGCAAGTAGTTGGAGTAAGTTGGGCTGGTGGAGTGGGAAGGAAATGTTGATGAGCTTAAGAGCAGAATGGGACTTCCCCAGTATCCTGATTTCCTGAGCAGTGTGAATACAGGGGGGAACTGGCTGCATCCACCTCCAGGTGTGGTACAAGTTTTCCTGTTCTTGTTACTCCACTACTCAAGTAAATGACAAGTTAGTAGTGGAGTAGTTACTCCACTACTCAAGTAAATGCTGCTGGTCCTCATGCTCTTCCTTTCCTGTTAATGACCTGTCTTGGAAAGTCTTGTTCTTTTTGCAGTGGTCAGGAGTGGTGTGGTTCAGCCAGCCCTGGGCAGCAGTGACCTGGCACTGCAGGAATGTATGGGGTGTTTAAATATGGCATGATCCTGCTTGCAGCACTCACTGTGCTGTTTGGAAACACAGCAAAAGCCATCGGTACTGTAAACACAACACACTCTGCTCAGTGAGCAGTTAATTATGGGCCTAACCATGTCTTGGTGGTTAGACAGATAGTTCCTTGGGTTTTCTGTTTTGTTTTTTGCACAAGACCTTAATGCTTTTATGGTTTTGTGGCATCTGTGGCCACTTCTCTGTGCCATAGTCCACTGCCCTCTGACTTTTGCAGATCAAGCTGAAGAGTCATGCTGAGAGCTGTCAGGAGTCCTTGGTCTTGTGGTTTCACCTCAAAATGGGACACAAGATATGACCCTGTACACACACTCGGCAATTCTGCTCTCCCGGGTGGTGAGAAAATACTGGCTTTGTGGTCTTAATGGTATTGTTAATCCCTTCCAGATTTCCAGGGCTCTGAGGGCAGAGCAGCCACAGGAACAGTGGGATGGGCTGGCATTGGCAGACCTCGGAGTTCATTGCTGGTGTGCAGTGTCACAGCTCTTCACTAGAGGACAGCATTACACACGGCAAAGTGTAATTATCCTGCAACAACGCTGGGAGAGATTTCTTACGGATTTTCTATGTGCCAGGACTAAGATGGGGTGGAGGTTACAGAGTAATTTGCTCGAAGTTAGGGGGGTTTAAGAGCATGGCTTAAATCAATGTCTGCAAACCTTGTCTCCTAAACCTTGTCTGATGGGTGATGCTGCCTGGCTTGCTGCTGCATGCACCTTGGGGGAGGTACAGGCTGCTGGATAGGTAGCTCAGGGAGAGAAGGAAGAGTAATAAAAAAAAAAGGGGAATGTTTCCATATCAAAACTGTCATAGCAAGTGGTGGGTTGCCCAGTGGTGAAGGTGTGGGAGGAAAGCAAGGAGACAAAGGGATGTGGGATGAGTGTGCACTGGGTGATGGGCCTTACAGGAGAGAGAAAATAAAGGATGGTTGGAATAAACAATTACTGCTCAAGTGCTGCTGTTCCTGCCTGCTCTTGCCTTGGAGCTCTCTGCAGAGGCCAGGACTGTTGCTCTGTCCTATCATGGCTCCATCAGCCATCTCTGCATGCAAGGGACAGAGGCTCCCACAGAGCAAGGAGTGTGAAGTGGAAGATAAGGAGGCTGGGTTGGGCAAAAGGAAGAGAGCTGCAGCTTTTGTGACAACCTTGGTGCAAGTAGGAGTTTGGCCCTTGCTATTGGGCATCACATGATCTTGCTTGGGCACTGCTCTTCAGGCTGCTGGTGTTTGATTGGATCTTAATTGTGATTTCATTATCTATTGAATTAAGGTTTTATTCCTTAGAGAAAGCTGGCCTTAAGTGACATGTGAGTGAAGCTGTGGCACGATTCTTGCTTACCTTTTTGATGAGGCAGAGAAAGCCAATGAATATCCTGGTGTGAGCGGACAGAAACAGTCTATCAGTGAGGCTCTGGCAGGAAACACACTTGGTTCACAAACCTGTGATAACTGATAATACCAGTAAAGCCACAGGATCCAGTAGCTATGACTGATCTCACCTGCCCTTGCCAGTACCAGGGGGTAAAGCTCATCCCACCTCTTACTGCTTCCCAGCTATGACCTCCAGAGCCTTCCTGCAGTGCTGTCAGTGTTCCAGAGGCTGGGAGGACTGCAGCACCTCTGAGCAAGACTGACACCCTCTATTCTCTCCATTGCTGCTCCCTAATTTAAAGGGAAGCAGCCCTGAAGTGCTCTGGCCTTGCAGAAGGGATCAGGCAAGTGTAGAGAACTTTCACTCCTCACTACACCCTTTGTCATTTACTGCTTCTCTGCTTGGGAGTAACCACTTTCCCTGATTGTGGGATCCTGGTGACACTGGCTTGGCTGGGCCTGGAATATCCCAGTGACCCTAAGGAAACAGAACCAACAGCCTTCTCTTGGACAGCCAGTTCCTGTAAGGGCAAGACTGATAAGTGCAGAAAATGCCATGGTAGCTGGAAATATGGAAGCTCTCTTATTCCCAGGGTTTTTTGGGGGGCAGATAAACCCCTTGAAAGACAAGTGATGTTGGGTTTGCTCAGGGTCCTCTTTTCCTGCAGCAGGGAGCTCTGATTCCTGCCTTTATTGTTTTACAGCTGGAGCAGTTGCTAGAGTTCCGCTTCATCTCTCCTGCCTCATGCTGTTAACACGTGAGAATGCCCTTAAGGATTCCTTCAGTGACCGTGCCACACTTAGCACATTAGGGAAGAAGGGAAGGAACAAAACATGCATCTGGCTCTCCTCACACAGTATGTGTGTGTGAGGGATTGTTCCCCCTTCTTAGAGAGTCTGTGCTACTTTTGCCAGCAGCTTGTCCCTCTTGAGCAATGGCAAGTGCCACACCTTGGCTTTGATAGGAGAAGAGGATGAGTTCCCACCATGTGCCTGGGAATCCACAGCAATCATAGCACTGTTATCTCCACTTGTAATTAATTAGCTGTGGGGCTCTGTCTCTGACTGGAATTGATCTTGCCCATGTCAGGCCTTTTCATAATCCAGTTTCCAGGTTAGCCAGTGCCCATCAGCCAGTGGAGCTCCTTTCCTCTTCTGCTGCCCACTTGGAATTCCTTCATTCCAAGGTCAGGAGCAGAGTCTCATTTTGGCCCTGTTTGCCTATAACCTGTTCTTTTGGTCACTTCCCTGCAACCTTGTCACTATAATCCCCACCCTGCCCACCTCTCCTGTTCTGTGTCCCACATATCTGCCACAGACCCAAGTGAATCCAGGGAATAGCACAGTTCCTTGGGACTCTGGGAATGTTTTCTTTCGTCTGGGGACTTTCCAGCTGCTCTGCTTGGTCTGTCTCACTTTGAGGTTGACATTCAGAAGAGCCCATAAGAGAAAGAAAAACTGTTTAAGACTGGGCAGTGCAGTGAGTGGCCCCAGAAATGGAATCTGTCCAGAGCAAGGAATGAGTTTGTTTCCTGGGACATCTGGCCTGTTGCATGAAGGGGGCAGTCTGCTTGTAGCCAGAGCTGAGCTGCTCCGTAACCACAGCTGCTGAAGCAGTTGGAGCGTTTCTGGCAATGCCTGTAGTTCGTCAAGAGAGCATTTAAGGAAGTTGAGTTGCGGAAGTTCAGTGAGCCGGGTGCCTCACCAGCACAGCTCCAAGGAGTGATCCCTCCCGGAGGGACGGTGGGCGTGTGTGCCCACGAGCACCCCGGCCTCGCTAGCCTTCTTCTGGGTGACCTTGGGTGAGGCTCTGCTTGCCTGGAGAGCTGTTGATTTACAATGCAGATTCATCGCTCCTCGCCTGCCTGCCCCTCCTAAATTGGGCTGGGATATAAGAGGTTGTTTGCTCTCCGATGCCAACAGTGGCCATGGCAGAACGCCCTGCCACGTGAGAGACAGAGATAGAGGAGAGGGGGCTAAGGAGGAGTGAACTGTGCAGCTGCTCTTGCTTCTGGTAGCTGGGGAGCACATCTGCAGGACCATGTCTGTGCTGAACCCTGTTCTGCAGCCCACGGAGGTGAAGGAGTACCTGTGCAAGGGTGACCGCTTCATCAAATGGGATGATGTGAGTACTGGGGTGTTCCTTCCCTCGGCTGTGTCTGTGGTGGCAGGGAAACACTGGTTGGGTCATGGTTTGGGGAGGCTGGGAGCCTGTGTTCCATGTGGTATCCCATTTGATAGCAGAGATCTCTGGACAGGAAGAGGGAACTGGGAAGAGCAGGAAAGCTGAGGACTAAAATCAGGGGGGGTGTGTAAGGGGTTGGGGATGTGATTTCTGCACCTCTTGTTGTGGAGGATGGAAACAAATAGAGTGAGTGTGCCCTGGGTCTGTTTGTGCAGCCCCTGGTGTAGGACACAAGGTCCAGCCTTCAGGAAGGTGGTTGCTGCTGGAAGTCTCTGTGGGTGAGATGCATATGCCACATTTGGACTTTCTGGAGGAGCGTGAGGGCTAGGATCTACTCCAGAGCAAAGAGCACTCACTGCACTTTGCAGACAGAGATGAAATCAGGCTCCAAGTTGCTTCCTCTTATGGCCCTGTTGCCTGAGTGGATTGGGGGTGAGCCATGGCCTCCCACGCCTGCCTGGCCCCTGGGTCTGGGAATGACCGAGCAGCAAAGGGCCTGTGCTTTAACAGGGCTGGAGCCTGAGGGTGCTGCAGCAAGCTGCTGCTCTCTCCAGCTCATTGTCCTCTTTACCTTCAAAACAGCTGCTTTGCTGTCACTGCCTTTCTGTGTGAGCAGAGGAAAGTGTAGAGCAGCAGCAGTTGGTTGGAATGTAAGGGTTCCCCTCCTCACTTTCTGAGGAGGCAAAGGAGTGTTTACCCCTGCACCCACATTCCCAAGCAGGAGGAGAGCAGCTGCCCATCCGTGCTGTCTGGAGATGGATTGTCTGCTGTTGAGCGTGAATGTTGATAAAAGTGGGGGAGCTCAGGTTGTGGTTATTCAGAGGGATCTGGGGAGACAGTTCATGTGGTGTTGCAAATGAGATGATCAGAAGGAGCCTGCAGCAGCAGTGCAGGAGGGATGAGTGCTTTTGTGGGTGTGAAGCTGGAATGGTGTTAAGCCCCAAAGGAGTGTGTAGGCCAGTGTGTGCAACATCAGCAGGGTGGTCCAGTGGCACTGAGAAATGAGAGAAGTGTACTGTGCAGCTGGCAGAAAGGATGGATGTGGGGAATATGGGTTGGAATATGGCTGCCAGTTGCTCCATTAGGGGTACATAAACAGGAGGATGACACCAGCAGGGTACAGTGAAAAGCGCAGCCTTTCTCTTTCCTGTAGGCCCACTGCCTGCAGAGTGCACTTGGGGCTTCGTAGAATTTGATCAGGGATCTGCTTTCTCAGAATAACAGTCACCAAACTTGTCTAAAATTGCTGATGACTTTGTGCTCAGTCCTTGGGGACCACTCTCCCAAAAACTGGAAGCTGTTAAGTACTTCAGTGGGTATTCCTGGGATAGGTTCCCTTGAAACCCAAAGTGAGTCAAGTTGGGTTTACAAGACCCACCAAGTGTTTATTTGCTGCCATAGCTGTTGATTAGTGAGCTCAATTCCTGTCTGGATCTTTCCCTAAGGTTTATATATTTGTAAACATTTCTAAAAGGTTGCCTCAACTAAGTAGTTTACAGGCTTGGTCTCCACCAATAAAGAAAGGCTTCTCTATGAGTGGGCTGTTCTGGTCACATTGCTCCATCACAGTGGGCTTTCCCAATCCATGGGTTAGAACAGGCTGCAGAGGATGATGATGAGAACTCCAAACTGCAGGATTGCTGTGGTTTAGAATTCATGACTGTTGTGGTTTTTTATATCTCAATTGACCTGACTGTGCCATTGGTAACAGTTTTGAACTCCTTCCACTGCAAGTGAGGCAAAGGAGTTAAGGAAGATCAGATTGGCCTCTTACATCACGGTACAGCTTGGGACTGAACTAGGGCCTTCCAGCAAAAAAAGCAATCCCACACTTATTCTGCAGAGCCCTCACCTTGTCCAGCTTTGGTAAGGCACTGTCTAGAGGAGAGAGCAATGGATCCCTGACAGGCAGGGCTGTTCTGACCTGTCCCACACAGTTGCAAGACTTTGGGGTGAGGAGCAGCTCTGCATGGGTTAGTTGAGACTCAGGCTTCAGCTTCCAGAGCCTCACAGTGTCACTCTGGAGATATTCTAAAATCCTTGGGTTCATTCCCATGAATCCCAGAGGGTGTTCACCTGCCTAAGTCTGTATTTGTTCAGCATCCAGCAAGCTTGGGCTCCTAAGCAGACTGAAGAGGTGAAGTCCTGCTACATGTGTGGTAGCTGAGTTAAAGAACCAGCTGGAAACACTATCAGAACCCCAGGTAGGGGACAGGGTAGTAGCTGACCTCTTGAGAGGTGCAGATGGGTGTGGGTTTGGCTCTGTGCTGCCTCTGAGTCCTCTTAGTAGAGTCAAAACTGTTCCTATCTCTGAAAGATTATGGATTACAGGATTTTAGCAGTGTTTGCTTTCTGCCCCATAGAGTGAAAGGCAGCCAGTTTGGCTGCCAGACTGTCTCCTGTAGGATTGCCTATTTCCTTTGCTGTCAGGGGCCGCTGCTTTGGAGAGGCTGCCTGCATCCCCAGGCAGGCCTGGCCCTGCCCAGGAGCCTGCCTGGCAGCAGCTGCCTTGCACCCTCAGCTTGCCCTCTAGAAAGCTGCTTTGTGGGAGATAAGGGTAATCTAGAACAGGGCACAATACTCTGTGGTGGTACCGTGGGGCCTGTTGTGCTCTCTGTGGCCACGTGTGCAGGGAGCCAGCCAGGAGCTCTGGGGATATGGACATGGTGCTGGGCAGGCTGGTGCTGGCCCTGGCACAGCAGGAGGGAGCAAAAGGACCACAGATGATGTGCTGTGCAATGAGCAGTTTACTGTCAATATTGAGTATGGAAATGGAGGTCCCTGAAAATCCAGATACACTCTAGAGTGAAATATGAGTTGAGTAACAACCTGAAGAACCTGAGGCCAAGACACAAATACAACTTCCAGGTTTCATTACTTAGCACCTTCCTGAATTGAAGTTGGAGCCTTCCCAGAAATGGCTTTGTGGGGTTCAGGATCAGCCCCAAATAATTTCATCTGATTTGCACCTCTGGTGTGTGAGTCTGCATCGCTGCTTCTTTTGATGGTCTGTGTAGAGACGGTCTGTGGAGTTTCAGAATCCCCACCTAAAGGAGCATAATGAGGCTGCATTGATGCATCCCTTCCTTGAAGCCTTCCTGACAGAAGCCCAGATAATCAGCATGAGCACCTGGATGGGAGATGCCATGGATGAATGCTTTCTTTCCTTGGCTACTCTTGAGCTTGAAGAATGAAGCAGATCAAGGAAGACTTTTCAAATGAAACAATTAATTGAATGTCCAGATACTTTGTTCTCGCAGTTCTTTGTGCAGAAAGCTCCAAGAGAGCTGTTCTTGTTAAATGCACAGGTTAGGTGAGACTCAGACTTCAGCTTCCAGAGCCTCACAGTGTCACTCTGGAGATGTCCTAAAATCCTTGGGTTCATTCCTGTAAATCCCAGAGCGTGTTCACCTGCTTAGGTCTATATTTGAACTGGGAACCTCATGTCTCAGGATGTTTTCTCCAAGTCACCCAAGGTGCCAGCATTCTTTTTTTTTTTTTTTTTTTTTGTTCAGGAAACATCAAGTGCTTCTCCTGTGATTCTCCGAGTGGATCCAAAGGGCTTTTACGTGTACTGGACCCATCAGAGCACGGTAAGTGCTGAGACTGCACAGCTTGGGCTCCAACCAGCCAGGTCAGGTTTGTGTGAGATGACAACACTGCAAGTGTTCCAGTCCTGCACTTGGGAGCAAACTGCCACACTTATTCCTCTTAGCAGGGACACCCCACCAAGGAGTGGGAGCTGCTCAGTGGCAGGTTGGTCTTCATAGCACCAGGAAAGAGCAGGAACTGAAGGTGGGAGTGTGGCTTTTCTGTGCCTGTCATGCTGGCATTTTGACTCCTGCAAAGCTCATTACATGTTCTTCAAAGGACTTAATTGAGAACGGTTGTGCTGATATCCCTGTCACCCAGTAAAATACAGGATTCTCCTGACCTGTACAGTGGGACCATTAACTGACTCATTGCGGTTTTAGACATTTTAATTAAAAAGTAGTGACCATAGTGATGTTGGGCCCACATGGAGTCTGGGGAGTGAGTTGTGCTCAGGGGGATGTGTGCAGGCTGCCGGAACAAAGCACAGGATGCCAGCTGCTGGAGGAGAGGGAGAGGCAACACATGGAGGAAAGAGAATTCAGTTCCTCCTTGATGAGTAGCATCAAGTATTGGAGAGGGAGGTGGAAGGCTGGGCTTCCGCTTTCCAGAGCAGGCTGTGGTTCAGCTCTACTTCCTCTGCCTGACCTACATGCCACGGCAGAGTCAGTTAGTCCTGCACAGGCCCTGGCCAGGGCCTGGTGGTTTGGGTGAACTCTGCCTTTCCAGAGATTGTGCCCAGTGCCAGCTGAGGCAGGGCACTGCTGCAGCCACAGCCCTCCAAGAACAGTGTCACAATGCTGGGGACTGTCACACCCCTCCACATCTCTGTCACTCCTGTTCTGCTTTCAAGGTCCACTTGGGCAGTAGAATTTCTGCTCTAAGGGTTCAGCAAGAAGAATTGAGGCAAGGGGAGCTGGTGTCACCATGGAAAGGGAGATACTTCATTGGGATACCTGGGAAAGGGGGTGGGGGAAGGAAGCATAGCTGCCACAAGGAAACCCTGACTGGAAGGGGTCTCGCATTCCTGGAAAATGCTGTTGGTTAGCAGCCGAAGTAAACAGAACTGTTTTTGCACTAGGGACTGAGAAAGGTGTGGGATTTAGGAGTAAAATTACTGTCCTGCTTAACAATAAAATGGGGGTACAGCCAGAAGACATGGCATCTACATTGTCCTGTATTGTGACCTTGGAAAATAATATTATCTGCTGCAACAAGTATAATTTGTTCTCCAGACCCATGTTGAGAAGAAAAATTAGTAACAGAGGAAGGAAATTCAGGTTTAATATTAAAAGAACAAACAAGACAGCGAGCCAGTAGTGAGGACATGGAGGGGCTGCCTGGGGAAGGCTGTGCAGTGTCCTCTGTGGGAATGGCTTCCCTCTCTGCCTTGTTCCTGCTGGGAGAGCTCTTCCACAGGGAAGGACACGGAGCCAAACCTGCTTTACAGCTTCTGGGGGCTCTGTCATGGAGTGCTTTCCTTCCTCCTTTATCTTTCCTCATTTTCCTTGTCCTTACTCCCTAGGAAAGGGAAATTCTGGATATCACCAGCATCCGAGACACCCGATCGGGGAGATTTGCCAAAATGCCAAAGGTGAGTCCATAGCTTCTTTCTGTCCAGTGCTTCAGTGGAAAGGCAGAGCTGCCTGTGCTTTTGGCAGGAGCTCAGGCAGTTTGTCCTGGATTTCTGTAGGAAGAAGGTAGAGAGGATCTCATCTCCTTACATCACAGCTATGTAAATACAGAAAAGCCATCTTGACTCTTGTGCCTGACCTCCCAGGGGCCCTCTGTGCACCCAAAAGTGGCACTTCCAGACTATGATAGATAGGCTCACTGGAAGGAGTATGCCAAAAAGCCAGGAAAACCAATTCCCCTTCCAAGTGCCCTGCTGCACTGTAAGTCCTGTTGGAGACTCTGATGCTCCTGCACTGAGTCACTGGAGCTGCTCTTGTGTAAGGATGCATAGGGTGCCCACAAACCCAGAGTTACAATGCCATTCCAATGCTGTGTGCCGGGGTTTTTCCCTTTAAAGGGAAGAAAATGCATTTTCAGAAAAATTAGTTTGATTCCTCCCCCCTCCCCATATATTCTTACATTTGCACATGATCAGGGCTTTGTTCTTGATTTCAGTTATAATTGAAGCTTCTTGCAGCCCTTGTTAGGGCTTTGTTTCTGGGAGGTTTTTTTTGTTTGTTTTTACTTTTCCATGTATGGAACAGGCAAGCAGAAAACTGCAGTAAAGCTCAAAGGTGGAAAGGAACCAAAGGAGTAAAGCTGATGGGTCATGTGGTGACACAGGTGACTCTCTAAGGCAAAAGGGAAAGGTTTTGCAATATCTACTGAGCCTCAAGCAGCTTTTTGCATAAGTTGTGTGTCTGTTTTCTCAATCTGCTCTGAAAATGTCTGTTCAGAGCTCCCCAAGACCAGTATTTCTCAAAACACCATAATAAGGTGGGTACTAAAGCCACAGCAGTGCTCAACAACAGTAACCACCTTCTTAAAAATCATATTTCTTTCAGAGAAACTGCCTTTCACCTTAGAAATTCACTAGAATGGAACATACTTGAGTTTTCAATGAGCCTAAAATTTTGTCTGCCACTTGTTTTGTGAGAATTGTGCTTAAAAATACTATCAGGAGGTTGGATTTTTGAGAGAATAAAAATTTGGAGCTGTTAGAGTTGGTGCTGCCTTCCACATGGCACACACTAAGGAAGAGGCTGACTTAAAGGAGAGGCATGAGATACTCTTTTCTGTGGTGTTAAACTTTGAGGAATAACCTGTTGGCAAAATGAATTGATCTTTGATATAGATGATAAATTGCTGGTGGAAGTACTGAGGCCATGAATGGATGTCCTGGTGGCTGGAGAAACATGTCCTAGATTTTAGGAATTAGTTAAGGAAGACTAATTGGAGAGTACCAGGAGAAGACAGTTTGCCAATGGTACAGAGTTATTTGGGGTAAAAAAACCCGGCTGGTTTGTAGGAAGACCTTGAATTGCTGATTGACTGCATGATCTAATGAGAGATACATTTTATACAGATAAAAATCAGGCAATGCACACAGAAAAAATCCCTCATCCTTTTGTAATAACAGGCTCTGAGTTGACTGTTGATCCTCAGAAAACATTGTGGGCGTATGCTAAAATATCAATGTAGTGTTCAGCAGTATTTGCCCCCTAAAAGCGTATTGCATGTTAGGAATTATAAGGAAGTAATTGGGAAGTCATACCGTTGTGTACATCCCAAATGGACCCATATTTATCTCCAATTCTTGTGTACTCTCAAATTAGATGAGAACTGGAAAAGATATGGAAGAGCAGCAGGATTAACAAAGGAATGAAGTGGCTGCTGGGGGCAGAGCACCTGAGTAGAAGGGACTGTATTCTTGGCAGAAGGAGTAAGGTGAATGGGATGTGGAGTGCTGTAAAATCAGGAGTTGAATGGAGAAGGGGAGCATGAGGCAGTTACTCAGGGTTTGAAGCAGTTACCCAGGGTTTCTTCCAGTGCAGGAGTTCCATATCAGGTGGAATTTTCCAGAGGTTGGGGTGGCACAAGCAGGTGGTGCTGCTGCTGCTGTCCCACTTCACGTCACCGTGCCATGGGTGATGCTTCCTGCACAGTCATGGAAAAGTGAGTATAAAATGTCAGTACAAGAAGGAAATGCCCTTAGAGAGTTATTAAATGTGAGATAATGCCTCTGGGTTAGGAAGCTGCTGAATCCTAGGTTGCTGGGAGCTGCAGGAATGTGTCAGGGAAGTGCCAGTGCATTTGCCCTGTTCCAGTGCTTTTCCCTAGGCACCTGGATGGAGTTGCTCTGTTCTATCTGTTGTATAGGCCAGGGATGGGATTTTAGAGTCCTGGGAATTGGCTGCAGCTCATTTTTGAAGAACAACGAAGCAAAGGTCAAGCACTGACTGGTTTATTAAGTATTCTCAGTGGGCAGAAGTGATGCACTTGATAACAACCTTTGCTGTGAAAATCCCAAGTGCTTTTTGAATTCTGCGTTTTGCAGAGACTCATTTCAAATAACTCCCCTTTTTATTTCAGGGAGTTTTCTGGAATTCTATGACAACATGTAGTAAAATGCATTAGTCTGGCTCCTTACCCTCCTTTTCCTTGTGGATCCTGGGAGGTCTTGTGTGGGCACTGAAAGGGATGTTGAACCAAAAATGTACTGTCTGGGTCTGGAAAACTCTTACTTACACATAGCTCTGCTATCCATGATGCCTCTGGCTGAAAGCCCTCAGGGTCATGTTCATTTGACTCTCCTGGGAACAGAATTTCACAAAGGAATGCAGAAAGCAGGGAAAATTTCTTCACATGAACCACCACACCCTCCACGTGGGGCAGCTGTCTGGGGCGTTGTTACAAAAGGTATTAATATAAAAAACTGGTGTGGTGAAGCAAACAAAAAATCTGTTTTGAGGTGGAAGAATGAACATGGGTGCTGTCTGCCCTGTTACAAAATAGTGGCTTGGAATGGTTGTGGAATAGAACTGTTGGAATTAATACAAAGAGTTGTTTCACTGCCTGAAGGTGGAGAAGAAATGAGCCATCGGCCTTATTTAGGACAAGGATTAAGACAAGGAGAACAAGATCACGGCTGTAGGAAGAGCTGTGGATGGCACCACCAGCAGCAAAAGGAACATCCTCTCCCCTTCCCTGCGAGTGATGCCCCGTTCAAGCTGCAGCTGCTCTGAGGCAAAGCTTGTGGCCTGGTTTTCCTGCTGGATTGTGACTGAAGGAATTCCAGAGGAAGGAGAGTGCTGTATGGAGAGCGTTTGTGCCACTGCTTTCCACAGCAAGGGGCTGTGCAGGTTTGGGCTCCGTCTCAAGGGTGTAACATGCCCCGAGTTTTCCAGTCCCATGGCACTGGAGTCTCCCTGGGAGGGAGTGGGTTGCTCTTGGATGTTCTGAGTTCCCCGCTTTCAGTAGCGCTTTCCCACCACTGCCGAGCAGGAGGTTTGGGGTTTTTCTTTGTAACCTCTACACTCAGCAAGAAGAATAACACCAAAGCACCCACGCGGAAAACCACTTGAGAAGGGACCTGCTGTGGTGTGCACTGCCAGCACAGGTCACAGCTGGGACCCCATGGTTAGGGATGCTTAGGGAGCAGGCAGTGCCCAGCACAGCGTGAAAAGGTACTCACTAAGGGCTGGCAGCCGTAGGAGCCACCTCCTACTGGGCATGGCCGAAGCCTGCCCTCCCCAGCCCTGTCTCACCAGAGAGCAGAATCGGCCCTGGCCCCTCCTACGCCTGTGCAGGGCTCCCTGCGAGCCCGCCCGTGCGAGGTTCTTTGAGAGCGGGTTCGCGTTTTTGCCGTGACTTTTCTTCACGGAATTTTTTTTTTTTTAGATGGGGCAGAACGAACTTTGGCTTGTGTTCAAGAGTAATAAAGATAAGCATGAGCAGGGCCTCTGAACAGCAAGGAGACAAGATTAAAAAGCTATTGAGTGTAGTTCAGCAGTGTGCCGATACAGATCAGACTGTTATTTACACTCAGGTCTGTGTTTTCATTTCGGTGATGAGGAGCAGTAAGGGCTGCTCCATTTGTGGGGCTTTTTGTGGTTTCTTTTTTTGAGGCACCAAGACCCCAGAATGCTGACATAGAATGTAATAATAATTAAAGCCAAAATACACGATGTTTAGGCCAGACTTCTGGGCTGTTGGCTGTATCTTGGGGTTTGTTTAAATGTTCCAGGAGGTATTGGCTTTGAGACAGGCACATTTTTTAATAAAAGCCAAATTTATGCTTTCTGATTGTCATGATTATAAACCAGCTTCATCCTCTGTCCACATTCTGTTGATGTTGAACCTGGAGATGCAGCCTGAATTGCACATGTACAGGGAGAAAATGATACTGAGGCATTTCACTCATCATATTTTGAGACAATAAAGTTGGAGCCAGTGGGAATGTTCAGGAACCATCCAGGACAATCAAGTGCCCTCGGAGCCATGGGCTGTGAGCCATGGGCTGTAAACACTGCACGTGGTCACTGATTCTGCTGCAGCTCTGGCACTGGGATTCAGCAACTTGTGAGCCCAGGATGGAGCTGAACTAAGTCTAATTCCAGCCCTCCAACTGGAGAGCGATCATATGGAGCCACAGATCTGTGAGTGTGCAAGAGAGAGGCAGGTACAAGCCCAGGGCTGGCCAAGGATTTATAAATGATAGAGCAGGAACTGAGCAAGGAGATGGGCATGTGAGTGATGGCCTTTGCCATGCTGGGCCCTCCTGCCTCTGCCATCGTTGTGCAGTGAGCCCTGGGGTCACACAGTCTCCTCTGTCCCTGGCAGTGTGTCCCTGCTGGATTGCAGAATGCCGTGGGTTATTCTGTGGCTGGGAATCAGAGCTGCTGCATTTTCCAGTTCCTTTAGATAAGACACTGAGAGCTGAGTGCTTCACTGTGGATTTTTGTCAGCCTGTGTCCCTGAGATGCTTGGCACAGGGACAGGCTGGCCCTCCCCATTCTGTAGCCATCATTTCCAGCATGGAGCAGCAAGGCTAATGGGGACAGGAGCGTTACCTCTGGAGTCAAAGGCATTGGAAATATCGTGGGGCTTCCTTTTTCCCTCTTGGGAGCTAAACAAGACCTCTCTTGTCCAAAAGAGAAGATTTGTTGTCCTACTGCCACAAGATTTGTTGTCCTACTGCTACTGCTCTGTCGGGACACAGTGACACAGCAGGTCCCACTGTCAGTCAGCTCTGCCCCCTTTCAAGGAGAGAAAGGACCATTCCTCTCTGTTCTGCATCCGTCTCTGACTCTTTGTTTATATTTGCATGAGAATTTGCTTCTCTCTGGACTATGGATCTCTCTGGATCTCTATACAGCTGAGGATTTTAGGGAAATCAGGAGGGTGGGGTATGAAATGCCAGCTGACTCCATATTTCAGCCACTCTGCCAGGGGGTTGTTTTCTGCTTGGTTTTTTTTAAGGGGATTTGCTAAATGTGTTTCCCTTCTGATTTGCATGGCTAATAGGCATGTCCTGCTTTTTGTGCAGCAATTCCTATTTTTCCTTTATGGCTACCTGCAAGGTGGCAGTAAGTAATCCCAGAGTGAGGCTGCAGCACAAGGCACTGAAGGGATGCAGGTTGTGAAAGAGCCACAATGTGGCATCAGATTCAGAGCTTCTGCACGCCATCTCTCATCCTCTCTCCACATCTTCCTTGGGTATTGGATGCGTCACTGCCTGGATAAGGGCAAAAGTGCTTGGGTTGCTGGGGACAGGGCCTGAACAGAAAGGTCTGGAGAGAGCCAGGTGACAAATGTCTGCTAGAGAGCAGCATGCAGAGGAGGAAGGGCTGGGAGGAGCCCCGGATAACAAATACAGGAAATGAGTTCAGCACAACCACAAGTTCACCATTGTTTGGGCCTCCTCTCCTGTACAGTCCTGGAGCTGAACAAATGCTGGTGCATTTGCAAGACGAAGTCAAGTTTGGAGTTAAAATCCCAACACTTTACCACTGGCACTGGAAAGTTGAGCTCCAACAAGGAGTTGCCATGAGCATGGGAAGGAGATGTGGGTGTTTGGTGGTGCTCAGTTCTGTGAAGGAAAATGGCTCACAAGCCAAGAAGGAGCCATTTTAGAAATTCCCTTGTAGAAAATAGGCAAATCGTATTCCTTCCCTTCCCCACCCTCCAAATGCTCTGGGATTAAACAGGTTTCACCCTTGGAGTGGTGCTTTCTCAAAATGAGAGACAGCAGTTAGATGACCCTGAATTACAATCCAGCTCATCCTGTTTGTCTTAAAGATGCCTGTTTGCTACAGATGTGTCTAAACTGCAAATGCTCCAGAAATTTGGAAAATTGCAGTGGAAAAAATTCTGCAGTTCCTTATAAAATGTGTATGCTGCTGTGTGTGTGATGTGGTGCAGACTGAGACCTGAAGGTGCAGTCACATTCCAGCTCCAGTTTAACTTCCAAGTCTGACCTGCTCTAACAATCTCAGATTGGGGATTTTGCCCAGTTTCTAAAGGAGCAGGTGCTCTGACAGTTCCCTGTTTGCTTGGACAGGGATTTGTCCTGCACTTCAGATAATGGATTGGTGTGCTTTATTCTAGGAATGGAAATTTTTTCTTCCCATTACAAATAGCCCCATCAGTAAAACTCTGGGATACCTTGGATACCTTGGCTTAGTGACACCATGCATAGGAATGCAGAAAGTGCTGAATAATTTAAAGAATTCTATAAATACTTTCATATGGTGCTGCAATTCAAGTACCACTAATCAGATGAGCCTTACAGTTAACAAAACAAGTCTCTGGTGAGCCACTGCTGTAGGGGACTGGAATTGCTGTGGAAAAAACCACTACTAGCAACTGACAGCAGCATAAAATGGGGCTTGGAGGGAAAAAAACCCAGCTTTGAGGTGACAGGGGGTCCAAAAGCCATCTTTCTTGTGGAAGGAGCTTACACATAAGGGTGTCACACTAATACACTTTTTTAGTGTGTATATTTTGATAAAATCAACTGGTTAGACACCTCCAGCACAAGTAGGCCAAACCCTCCCATGCTTGTCTGCAAGTCCAGCCTGAAGTTTCAGAAGAAATTTTTTTAAGAGCAGTCTCCAGCTTTGACTTTTTCAGACTTGTGCAGGAGTGTTAGTTATGATGGTTTGTCCCGTGGAGGGTCCACTAGTGTAGACTCCAGAATAAAGATAAAAAATAAGGAAAGCCAAAGGGAGATTGCACTAAGCAATTTTGCAACCCTTGAGATGCTTGCTGTGAATTTGGGCCAATGTGTGTATTGGGGTCTGGGTTTTTGGGTACAGTTTTCCCTCATTCTCCAGTCACCCCCATCTGTTCTGTTTCTTTTGCAGTCCCTGAAGCTCCGAGAGGTTTTTAACTTGGATTACCCTTATAACACCTTCCTGCTGAAGACCCTGACGATTGTATCTGGCCCTGACATGGTTGACCTCACTTTCCATAACTTTGTGTCCTACAAGGAGAATATATGCAAGGTATTGGGGCCTGAGATTGTGGAAGCACTGGGAACCACTAAGGATTGGAGCATTCAGTGGGGAGCAGGAAAGAAGAGGGGGAGACAGGACCCTGAGCTCTGTCAGCATTGCTGACAAGGTTATAAACAAGCAGGTTTATGTTCCAGTCAGGTGTGGTATCTCCATAGTTCTAGAAGCTTCTACCCTGCATGGAGAAGGACAAGTAGAGAGGACTGGTCATTGTTGTCCTTCATGTGTTTTGTATGGATAAATAGGCAGCTGAGAAGTGGAAAAGTTTCAGCTCCTGATGCTCATAGGCAGGAGGAAGGTGGGAGAGTCAAGCCCAGCAGTATCAGACAGAATAAGGGTTTTTAACTGGAAGAGGGTGGATGTTGAGTGGATGTGAGAAGAATTTCTTCCCTGTGAGGGTAGGGAGATCCTGGCACAGGGTGCCCAGAGAAGGTGTGGCTGCCCCTGGATCCCTGGAAGTGTCCTAGGTCAGGTTGAATGGGGCTTGGAGCAACCTGGGATAGCAGCGGATGTCCTTGTCCACGGCAGGATGTGGGAGTGGATGGGATTTAAGGTCCCTTCCAACCCAAACCATTCTAGGATTCTGTGCCCTTTCTGTGTTTGCTGTAGACTACTTGGAGCAGTTCCATAGTGCCCAACTGTCTCTGCCCTGTTTGTTCCAGGACTGGGCTGAGGATATTATGGCCATTGCCCGGAATCCCCTCACATACAATGCTCCCCGTTACACCTTCCTAGAGAAAATGTAAGTCCTCTCTGAGAAACTTTGCTCTCTGAAACATCTCTGTCCTGCCCTTTCTGTCAGTACTGGGAAAAAAAACCCAACAAACTTCTAAGCATCCAGGTCACTTGGCAGCCTCCATACCAAGGCCTGGGTCATGCCGAGGTTAAGCTGATGGTCTGTAGGACCCTGCTTTTCAGTTTGCTGTTAGGTTGTTTTCCCAAATGCATGTTTTTCCTTTCTTCTTACTTAGTAGGATCTCTTACGATTGTACAAGTATATTTTTGTAATCTTGTTTGGGCATTTTTTTCACAGTCTGGTGAAGCTGAAGTTACAACTGAATGAAGAGGGGAAGATTCCTGTCCGCAAGTGAGTGTGGACATTTGTTTTATTGTGTTCAGTCAGACTACAGGTGCAGAGCAAGTGGTGAGAGGATGGTTGCTCAGTGGTTTCAGCTGTCTGCTCTTCCTGCACCTAAGAGGCAGAGACCTTTCCCTCTGTGTCCAGGCCATGGAAGGGCTCCTGCTGCACCTGGTGACACATAATTTGAGTCTGGAAAGGAGACTTTGTGGCCTTCATCTGCAGCAAGAAATGGCTTAAATAGCCACAGATACCACTTCCTGGCTATTGCCAAGAAAAAATCGACAAAGCAAAGCAACTTTGGTAAACTTCTGATCACAGATTGTTTTGCAAACCTGAGCTGATAGGTGGATGAGGTGTAGGATTGTTTTCCTTTCCTGTAAGGAGTTCAGTATTTGGAGAGCTCTTTGCTGGACTCCCCAGCTCACCTGCAGCAGGGCTCCCTTGCTTTTCTTGTCTCCTTTCTCCCCATATGACCACTTCAGTCCTTCCCCACTTCCTCTGTCCCTCAGCCTTCACTCTGGATGTGCATGAGAGCGAAGCAGCCTCTGGGCCAGTGCTTGCTGGTTTAGGAGCAGAACAGGAGACTTGTCCTTCCCTGTCCCCAGCTTGGCCTTGTGCATCAGGTAGGACTTTCATTAGAATGGGCAGCAAAGCCCAGCCTGTCCCTTCTCCCCTGCACTATGTGGCATGAATCTGGAATTGATTTTGTGCCATTCAGTGTCTTCCCAAGTAAAATTGCTCCAGGGCTGGTCCTTCGGTTCCTCTGTGTTGATTTACTTCATAGAATGACAAAAGGCAGCACTGCCATGTTGAATTCCCTTTTGGGTCCATACACTACCTTTTGTTTCAAGAATAAGGAGCTGCAGACAGTGCATTTGGGAAGTTCTGAACCGCTCTGCTCTAGGTCTGTGCTGTGTTACAGCATCACAAGAGGTGAGCACTAATCACCCCAAATAAACACAGGCCCCAGGGTGTGTTATAAGGCAGAATTGTGCTGGATTAGGGCTATGCTGACTAAATGGGCTCCTGGAGGGCTGAACTTTATTCAACACTAAACATTTTTTGTTATTTGTTTTCTAAACCACCAACCAGCAGAATTTCATTGTCAGAAACCAGAGTATTCATCAAAGGGCTGTTAAAAACGTGTAGGTCTGTAATGAATAACACACTAGGGAAGAGTGCTTTGAATTCATCTTTAAAATGCAAGCAAGGTAGCATTGCTGCAGGGAGAAACCAGCTTATTCCTCTGAAACAAGCTAGAAAAAAAAAACTGATACAGTATGTACCTCTCCTCAGTGCCCATTTCTTGCAGAATGGTAAAAATGCAGACCATGAAATAGTCCATATTAAGAACCAGGTTTATAAAAATACTCTATCTCAAGTGCAGGTGAATGTAAGGCTTTCAAAACTCCCAAAAATTCTGAAAATTCCCTGAGCATTTGTCTTTCCCTTTAAATGTGTAAATCCATTTGGAATCATACCAAGGCTGCTGCAGTTTTTGCCTTGCAAAGGGCAGGGTTTGCATGAGCTGCTGCAGTCCCCCCCAGCCACTCCCACCTGGCAGCACAGGGCACTCCTTGTTCCCATTTGCTATGAGCACCTGTGATTCCAGGAGCTTAACAGAGCTGAGGCTGGATTTATCCATGGAGGAGACCATGGTGCTGTTGACAGGGATGTTCTGAAAGGAAAGTTCAATTGTTGTTACTTCTCCACAGTGCCATAGGAAGCACCTCCAAGAGGGGCAGGAAAGGATGGGAGAGGGATTTTGAGTGACAGGGCTCTAACAGAGTCCATAGCAGAAATACAGAACTTCTGCTTTAAATCATCAGTCAAAAACTCCTGTGTAGGTTTATCAAATTCCATCCCTCAGTTACTCTCCTGGAGAAACAGTCTGTCTTTGCTGGTTCATGCTTACAGTTGTCTTGCCTGTCTCCCTTGCTGTGCATTTGGAGTGTCCTGCACTGCCCACAGCTCCAGCCCCCTGACCTCTCTCCTGCTCCATGGTGATGTTTGTTTGTCTGTCTGGTCAGTATTTTTCAGATGTTCCCTGCAGACAAGAAGAGGGTGGAAGAAGCATTAAGTGCTTGTCATCTGCCAAATGGCAAGGTAAGGGTTTCTCTGGATATCCAGAAGTCTCGTGAGCTTGAGAAGGATCTTTTTCCCTGCCCTAACTGGGATGCCCTTGGCTTGAAAAACCATCAGCTCAGATGCTCATAGTTGCTTACCTTACCCTACCACTGCCAGGCCTTAACTTTGGCCTGCTGGCATCAGTTCTGTCTTTCAGTAGCACTTGTGATTCCAGCACTTGCAGTGCGTGGCACAAGGAGCAGCAACACCTGGCCAGATGTTCCTATCACTTTGTCACAGCCAGGTGCTGAGCTGTGGGTGTTCAGTGACAGGTAAGAGCTGTAACAGGTTTGTGGTCCTAACACATCTTCATTGCATTCTCAGAACGATGCCATCAACCCCGAGGACTTCCCTGAGCCTGTGTACAAGACGTTCCTCATGAATCTGTGTCCACGGCCAGAGATTGATGAGATATTTACCTCACAGTAAGTTTTCCTCAAGCCACAGCCCAGAATTCGATCCCTTGTGGCAAAAGATTGAAAGGAGGGGATTTCATGCCGTGTGGTTTGTCTGGCCTTAAGCTTTAGAAGGGCAGGATGCCAGGTCACTTAATGCCTTCACTCACAGCCTGAATGAAAAGGATGAAACCTCACTGTGCTACAGGACCCTGAAATATATGGGCCCAGAGGGAGCATCAGCCTGAGGAAAGATCAACCTCTGCTATGTGAAAAGATTTCCTCAGTAATTCCCAGGCCTTACCTCTGCCCCTCTGTGATTCTCTCACTGCAGCCATCTAAAAGCAAAGCCCTACATGACCAAAGAGCACCTGGCAAAGTTCATCAACAAGAAGCAGCGTGACACCCGCCTCAATGACATCCTCTTCCCACCAGCCAAACCTGAGCAGGTGCAGAGCCTGATAGAGAAGTATGAGCCCAGCGGGTTTAACATCCAGAGAGGTGAGCCTTGTTCAATTAATTAAAGCTCTTGCTGTAGGGGTGGGATGAAAGAGCAGAAGACCTCATACCTTCTGCCATCCTGCTTCCCAGGAGAGCAATCAGCCTGGTTCCCACACTCCTTGTGTTGCAATGCACTTCCAAAGAGGTGCCAGAACTGTTCTGTTTGGGGACCATTAACAGCTCTGTTTGCTGTGCAGGGCAGCTGTCTCCAGAGGGGATGGTCTGGTTCCTCTGTGGCCCCGAGAACAACCTGATAGTGCTGGACAAACTGATGCTGTACCAAGACATGACCCAGCCACTCTCACACTACTACATCAATTCCTCACACAACACCTATTTGACAGGTACTGCTGGCATGGGGGAGGGATGCAATCAGCCGGGCAGATGTGTGTGCCCTGCAGGTTTTGAGGGTGTGCTGACTCTAAATGTTGTGTGACAGGAAGAAGTGTCACCCTGCAACTGAAACCTGCTGAAGGCTGGCTGGTTGCCCATGTTTGAGTGGGAGCTGTCCCGTGTGAGTAGCTAATGCTGAGCCTCTCTCCTGCAGCTGGGCAGTTTTCTGGGACATCCTCTCCCGAAATGTACCGCCAGACGCTCCTGGCTGGCTGTCGCTGCGTGGAGCTGGACTGCTGGAAGGGCCGGCCCCCGGACGAGGAGCCCATCATCACCCACGGCTTCACCATGACAACTGAGATCCTCTTCAAGGTAGGGAAGAGCTTTCTCCATGGATGCTTTCCCCTGCCTGCTTTTAGACTGACTGCTGAGGGAGACAGAGGGATGGGCTGAGGGCAAAGATGTTTGAGAGGAAAAGATTGATGGCGAGTTGACAAGTGAATGAATGTGTGGGTAGAATGAAAAGTGAACAGATAAGCACTAGGTTGGCATTTGTACATTTTTGGTATGGGAGGAGTAGCAGAGAGGTTGATAGCTGGATGAAGATGGATGGATGAATGAATGAGGGAAATGTGGGAAGTCAGGCAGAAACTATGGAGGGATGGCTGAGCAGAGGTGTCTGTACACAGGGCTGTGTCACAGGATGGATGGACAGAATGTGGCATGAGGCTGATGGATTTATAGATAGAGGCACATCAGAGAGGCAAACAGGATGGGTTTTAGAAAACACACGGTTAAAATGAGTTTATCTTCTTGTCTGCATCAGGTTTGTATGGCTGACAGCCTCAAGTGGAGGCTTTTGGAAGAATAGGGTTCAATTCCTTCCTAATGACCCGAGTGTTGGAATGTGTTCTATGGAGCAGCTGGCTTCCCTGAGGATTCAGCTCCCAGGCTTTGGAAGCACAGCACAAAGCCATGCAGTACAGGGCATTTATCCACAGCTTGCAGGTTACAAATAAAGGCATCACACTGACTGTTTTTTCTGCACTCCTTTACAGCTGCTGCCAACAGGTAGAGGCTCCTTAGATTGTTTTTTCCAGCTCTTTATTTTTCTTCTGTATCTTCTCCCCAGTTCCCACACTTCACTATTTCTAAAATATTTATGGAGGGGGCAACAACCAACCAATCCACTCCTTAAGGTCAGAGGTGTTGTCATCCTCAGACTCAGTAATTTCCAAAGCCCTGTGGTATCACTGCTGCTTTTTGCACAGCAGTTCACTGCAGATAGAACAGCAATAATGGCATTTGTAGTTGCTGTAATTGCAGAGTTCTGCTGAAGCCTGGGACCAGTCCTCAAGGAAATTATAATCTGCTAACACAGCATGTGCTGGGTTTTGGTTTTACATAACACACAGTTCTTCCTTCCACTACAATTCCTGTGGCCTTTTCGTAGCATTGTCTGAGCCTTCTCCTCAGAGCTTTGAGGCTTCTGTGACTCCCAGTGGTCCATGGAGGAGCAGCTGTGGCAGCCACCCTCCATGCTGAGCTCATGGCTGATCCGTGATTTGGGATGATCAGGGGACTGTAATTGCAAAGGAGCAAATGGTTCTTCTTTACCAATTAGCAACACCAGAAGGGAAAATAGTGAAATGTTTGTGGCAATTTAACAAGGGCTTGGGGAAAATATTAATATTTTTACTTACATCATTAATGCTGAGAAGGTTTCCATGGTATTTGCATTTGAAATGTCAGCACAGCTGGTGACTGAACACTCCATCTCTTTCTGCTGCCAGGCAAAAGGATTTTATAAGCAGTAGAAATGATAGAAAATTGGGCAGGTTCAGAGGTAAGTATGGATAGAGTTTGCAGTGGTTTAATCTGGTGCTGCACTCAACTCTCTGTGCCTGTTCAAGGTGCTTCAGGCAGGGCTTTGTCCTTCTGGCCAGATGCTCTCATGTGCAGTGATGTGTACACTGACCTATGCAGCAAGACCAAAAGCTCACCTGCTTGTATCTTCAGCTTCATTTTGTTTCACACTGTTGAGTTTAGCTCAGCATGGATCCTCTGGAGCTGGAAATCTGGGCAGGTGTGAATAAGATGACACTTCTCACCTTCTTCCTGGGAGAAGTTCAGTGACTTTGAAAGGAGCTCCTGAGAGATGATTTTGGAGTCCTTTCAGTGGGAGGTCAGCTGTGTGTCTGTTACTGAGTGCTGAGCTTCTCTCTGACCATGGCCTCTCCTTCAGGATGCCATTGAGGCCATTGCAGAAAGTGCTTTTAAAACATCTCCGTACCCTGTGATCCTGTCCTTCGAGAACCACGTGGACTCGTGAGTATTTGGTGATTGGGAGGATTGTCTGCTGTGTCCAGAACAGAAAATACACAGGCAAGGGCTGTTGGGTTTTAGGCAAGTGCTGAGCTGAAGTGAAGTATTAACTGAGGTTTCTGAAGCAACTGGAGGTGGGTCAGAGCTGAAGGATGAGCCTTAACCTGCAGAGTGGAATGATCACAGTTGTGCACCCTTTTACATTGGGGTTGCAGAGTATGAACCTGGGAGTTGGCTTGGGAATGGGACATGTCAACATCTGCATAGCTGAGATGGTTTTTTGGGTGGAGGACATGGATCTTGAGGTAGTTGTTCATGCCAAACTCTGGATTTGGGCATTTGCTTTCCTCTTCATTCCTGCCTGATCTCTCTTAGGCCCAAGCAGCAGGCAAAGATGGCCGAGTACTGCCGAACCATTTTTGGAGACATGCTGCTGACAGAGCCGCTGGAGAAATACCCGGTACGAGGGACCTGGGGCAGGGGGTCACTGGGGAGGCCTTTCTGGAAAACTTGGTCACTCCTGGTGCTGGGAGGTGCTACAAGAGACACAATGCCATGGACATGGATCCTGGTTCATAGGGATGGGTGGAAGACTCTGTCACAGAGGTTTTCTTGTTTAACACTGTCACCTCACGGGCTCTGGGCATTGAGCTCTGGCTGGCCAGGATGTACCAGTGGTTCCAGGTGTGTTCTGTAGATGCCACTGGTCCAGCTCTGTCTGCCAGCACTTGGAAACAGGTGCAAGGGCCTAATCCTGCTTCTAGCCTGGAAATATTCCCTTCCAGGCATAGGTGGGCAGGTCAGTGCTATGTGCTTGGAATAACTGAGGAAAGCTCCCCATCTGCTTGACCTCAGTCTTCATCTTACCTGTACATAGGTATTTCTGTGGGCTCAGTGACACAGCTGCCCTGCCAGGGGACATGGTTTGAAACATCTGAGCAGGGCCTGCGTTCTGAAGGGCATGAGGCAGGTCCTTGGGGTGTGTAGAGGAGGGGCAGCTGAGGCAGCTGGCCCAAGCATCTGTTTGAAAGTACTGAGACTCAAAGAAGAGCTGGTAAATAGCAGTGAGCCAGCAGTAGCTGCCCACTGTCCAGCCTTATGTCCAGGCAATAGCAACTGAGGGATGAGGCAGGGAACAGTTCAAGGGATCAGCTAAGCTATTAACAGGCCTTTGCTGTCTGTGCAGTCTGTCACATGTCCTTGTCTTGAGCCACCTCCTCTGGGATCTTTTTTAAATCTGCTGCAGGCAGTGTTTAAATCTGGCCTGAGTGTTGATGAGGGACTGAGGATCTGGGATAATGAGAGAGGTAGGTGGAATGTGAAGCCAGAGGTATGCAGATGCCTTCAGGCTGTGTAGGTGTTTTTTTAGCAGAATTTGTAGCTAGGCAGCATGGCAGAGCCTGAGAGGTGCAAAATGCTGGTCTGAAACCACAGGTGAAATCTTAGTTAAAATCTGCATTAATCTAGTGGGATATGCTGGCAGATGGAGAAAATGAGGTGTACAGTGGGTGAGAAATGTGTCTGTGCACTGGCACAGGAGAGGTGAGTGTTTGAATTCTCTCTGTGATGAAGTTTCTCTGTTGCAGCTGAAGCCAGGAGTTCCTCTGCCAAGTCCTAAGGATCTCTTAAGGAAAATCTTGATTAAAAACAAAAAGAACCAATCTATGTCTGGGAAGAGGCAGACCTCTTTGAAGAAAGGGAGGAATGTGGAACCAGAAACCATTGAGCAGCCAACCTCTGTGGATGCTGAAGATACTGGTATGTCTGAAGGGAAGTGGGACTAATAAAACCGATGGGTAAAGCTTCCAAATCACCCAATATGAGCTTGGGGCAAGACAGCACTAGTCATTAAATCAGTTATCCCAAGCAGCAGCATAAAATTGGAAGAGAAATGAAATCTTCAGAATACTTTGAACATTTAGTCCAACCAAAAGTGACAATCGTTTACACCCTGCCCATCATCCCTTAGTGATTCACTGATAACACGCTGGCTTCTGGGTTGAGAGAGGGGGATAATTTGTTACTACTTGTAGCTCTCTGGTAAGCCCAAATTCACCAGAGCCTAGTTCTTCACCATGAGGGTCTTGGAGGTTCATGAAACCTTCAGCCCTTCTCTCCTCCCTTCCTGTCCCCTTGGGCTCAGGGTCCCTGTCATGGTAAGAGCACATGAAGTCATGTAAGGACAAGGTGAGCATCGCTGCAGAACACCTGGAAATGGACATTTATTCCCACAAATATGTGTGATCTTGGAGGGGAAACAGCCCAGTGGTTGTCTCTCCTGGGTGTGAGGGGAGCCTGCAGCAGGAATGGTTTGGTCTCCTGGGTGTGTTCAGTGTACCAGTTTATTTGGATTTGGCCAATAAATTTGTAGGATTCTTCCCCTCAGTGTTCCAGCATTACTTGGTGTGGGAGGTTCTGGCAGTGTTCCATTGCCAGCAGCCTGCCGGATCCTGTCTGTGTCCTGCTGATCCATAGCACTGATGTGGGCCTGTGTGCTTAGTCTGGGCAGGTGATGTGGCTGAAGAGGAGCCAGAGGAAGAGGATGAACAGCTCAGAAACCTGGATGAAGAAGAAATTAAAAAGTTGCAGTCAGATGAGGTGCTGTCACTGTTGGTTCTTTTCCTTTTCTGTTTGGGTTTTTGTTGCCTTCCATTTTTCTCTGGGGCCTCACCCTGTTGAATAGAGATGAACCCGAGGTGCAAAGGGGAATGAACCTGCTGGGAGCTTTCCATCCCCCACTCAGCAAGACTTTTCCAGGAGAAATTGAAGAAGAGAAATTTTGTTGCAAGCATAAGGAATGTGGCTGGGGAGTTACTGCTGACTGCATGATTTGGAGATGTTTGCCTTGGGGTGTTGGACAGGCTTAGCCTTGGTCTGAGAAGTTGTTACTGTAAGTGCTGCTGCTGAAGGGGGAGGGAGGAGATCAGCATTCTCTTGAATAAAAAGTGTACTTCCCATTTCCATCTCCCTGGTATCCCTTGGAGAGAAGGAAAAACAATAACCCCACTTTGTCCCAGACTCCATGTTCTGATGAGTCAAAGAGGCCCTGGGCTTTGTACATCCTCCCTGGAACCTCTCCATGTGCCTTGGTTCCATTTTTGCCCAGCTGCCTGGAGGTTCTGTGCCCCTGCCTGCCATGGAACTGTAGGACTGAGAAGCCAGAGATACTGGAGCCCTCTGGTCAGGGCAGCCACCAGAGGTCTTTGATTGGGAGGCCCTGGTGCAGTTTATTTCATCTCCAGGAAATCTGTTTTCTTTTGGATTATTTTCTGCTCAGGGCACAGCTGGCCTGGAAGTGACAGCCTATGAAGAGATGTCCAGCCTGGTTAACTACATACAGCCCATCAAATTCAACTCCTTCGAGGTCTCTGCCAGTAAGTCAGGCTCAGTCCCTCTGGAATCCAGGCCAAGTGCTTCCTGGGTCTGTCGGTCCCCTACAGAACAGGGACTGGGCGTGCCTTGCTCCTCAATGCTTTATCATCTCCCGTTTCTAGAGAAGAACCGGAGTTACGTCATCTCTTCCTTCACCGAGATGAAGGCCTGCGATCTACTGAGCAAGTTCCCCATGCAGTTTGTAGAGTATCCTTTTGGCAGCCCTTTTCCAGTGCCACTGGGTGCTTGGAATGGGGGGGAGATTCTTGACAGGATGCATCCTGCTGTAGCCAATGGCAAGACTGCCAGATGCTTGTCCTTAAGAGGAAAGTGTATGGAAGAGGAGCCTGGGCCTCTCTGGGGTGTTGTCTGGAAGGCTCTGAGCATTTGGTAGCTCAACGGTTTTTATAAGGGGGCTGTGTGGGCTGGCCCTGGGGCACAGCAGGAGCGCTCCCGACTTGCTTCCTATAGAGCCTGTAGATACAACAAGCGGCAGATGAGCCGCATTTACCCCAAAGGCACCCGGATGGACTCCTCCAATTACCAGCCTCAGATGTTCTGGAATATTGGCTGTCAGATGGTGGCACTCAACTTCCAGACCATGGGTGAGTATCGGGGTGTCCTCCAGCCTCTGAGTGGGTGAGGTCCAGTGGGGCTGGTTTCTGGATGCTCCTGGTCCTCGTCTCTTCTTTTGCTGCCTTTTCCCAAGTGCTGTTCTCCTCTGACTTGATCTCCCACAGACCAACAGCACTTCTCCATGGCCAGCACAGAGCTGGCATGCACACACATGGACTGCTGTCACCCTGTGTCTGGGCACTGTCCCTGGCTGTCCTGTTCCACAATGTCACACTGAATCACATCCATGAGGGCACCTGCAGCCCCTGTCCCCCAAGTTGCTACCTCTACAAGGCAGAGGCACAACTCTATCTGGCCACAGCACTGATCTGTCTGTGCCATTATTTCCAGGATTTTGACCTGAACAGGGAGGAAGGGCCTTTCCTTGCTGCACAGCTAGCATAAGAAGGAAAGAAAAGCCTCAAGAGAAAGCTGTTCCTTACCTCTCTTCCTTCCTCTGAGAGCTGTGTTATGTATAGAGCATAGGAAACAAAAGGGAGTGCAAAGGTGGTTCCAAAGAGGATGACACAGTGCAGGCAGGTGCAGAAACCACCAGGCAGTGTCCTCTGAAGTGTCAGACAGAAGATGGACTCCCCAAAATGAAAGGGGGAAGGAGCAGAGGGGCTTAGGCACCTACTTATTCCCATCCAAAAATAGTGGGTGCCCCTTAAAGCAGGTTTTGATTTAGTTCTGCCCATGTCTTAAGGTGTAAGCGCAAGCAAACCACTTCCTTACAACAGCTGCTGCAATATTTTTCCCTGTAGGGTGCTGAGAGGCTTAATTAGTTTTCAAGATGGCTTTGTGAGCCTTGGGCTGGCAGGGGCTGGAAGCTTCCGGGAGCTTTCAGCTCCCTTGTAGCAGACAGGCTGCCTGTTCCTCCCAGCCCAGTCTCACTGTGTTGCTCTGCTCTCAGATGTCCCCATGCAGCAGAACATGGCCCTGTTTGAGTTCAACGGGCAGTGTGGGTACCTGCTCAAGCACGAGTTCATGCGGCGACCTGACAAGCAGTTTGACCCTTTCTCTGTGGACCGTATCGATGGGCTGGTGGCCACTACTGTCTGTGTCACGGCAAGTACAGCCTGGACACCCTGTCCTGTGTCACCCAGAGGGACTCTCAGTGCCCCATGAACCCGCGGAGTCCTGGGGGAAGGCGTTACTGTGGCAACTCCCAGGCTTGTCGCTATTTTAAATTAATCATAATCACATGAAAATGGAAAATGAGCATCTGCTGTGCAGAGGCAGCCAAGGCTGTGCTGGTGGGGAGGGAGGAAGTGCTGAAGCAAGATATAGGGGTGGAGGTAAAAGAAGAGCTGGAGCAGGAAAGCTGTTTTGGGGTGGGAGAGTGACTTTGGGGAGAAGCAATGTGTGAGTCCTTCTGTTTTGTTCTTCCCAGCAGTTACTGACTCTGTGTTCTTCACAGGTACTCTCTGGTCAGTTCCTCTCGGACCGCAGTGTGAAGACCTACGTGGAGGTGGAGCTCCTTGGGCTGCCAAGGGATGCCAAGCGCAAACACAGAACCAAACTGACCTCCACGGCCAACTCCATTAACCCTGTGTGGAAAGAGGAGGCTTTTGTTTTTGAAAAGGTGAGAACATTTGGTAGCAATTTAGACAGAGAATCCTTAAAGCTCCTGATGGCCATGAGCTCTGCCTCAGGAGAGGTCAGTGCCAGCAGAAGGGACCCACTTCAGGAGACATCAAGCCTGGCTTTGGACACACTCAGGTTACATTTAAACAACAATATCCAAAACAACTCTCCATCAATATTTCCCAGAATAGACAAGGGGTAGCGGGGAATGGTTCTGGAAGTAACAGGCATCCAAAGTCTCCCCTCTGTGATGCCCTCTTCAGACTGATGAGTTTGGAAAACTTCCAAATGTCTGTGGTTAAACTGTCAGTGAAAAACAGCCAAACTGGAGCAGTAATGGGACCAGTTTCCAGTTGTGCCAGAACATGGAAAGCTGCCCTGTCTCTCGCTAAGAATTCAGTGATCACCAATCCAGCTGCAGGGCACAGGGAAGTTAAGTCAAGTACACATTACACAATTAATCTGTCAGGCAAAGTATGAAGCTAAAGATATTTTCAGCCTAATTGGCTGAAATGTCCTCCTTTCAGAAACACTCTGAGACTTCACTCCTGGCAGAATAATTTTGAGTTCATTTTATGGCATAAGAAAACAGGAAAGGAGGGAGTCAAAAGCCCTTATAGCAATGTTACTATGTTTGCTAAATTATCCATCCCAGTTCATTCCATTCTCCAATGAGTTGCTTCCTGGATGGTGTGGAGGCTTTGTTGCCCTGTTTTTGTCTTTAGGTAACCTGTGATCCGGGGCAGGCTGAGAAGCCTGCATTTGGTGGAGTTTCTGGGCATTCAGCTGTCTATGGTAAACTGTGCCCTTAAATTACAAGATGCAGAAATAGGCAGTGCCATCCTTGAAGAGATGGAGTTGTTTGGTTGGAAGGAGGAAGAGGATGCTGCTTTCAGGAGTTAGAAGCAAGGACACTGGTGCCTTACTCTGCTTTTGCCTTAGATCATGATGCCTGAGTTGGCGTCTCTCAAAATTGTGGCTTGGGAAGAAGGAGGGAAGTTCATTGGCCAGCGAATCATCCCCATCATCGCAATGCACACAGGTAAATGAGTGGAAATTCCTTCAGCTTTTGTACCCCTGAGACCTGTCCAGTGGGAGCCATACAGATGATACAAACAGCTGCATACTTTGTTCCTTAATCTCCATGCCTGAGGCAGTGTAACCTTCAAATCCATCTTGTCATAGCCTTGGCTTTTTCCCATGATATACTCACCATGCCATCCTGTAGAGAGGGCCTTGGGCTGCTGGAGCAGGGAAGGGCAGGATGCTGTGCCAGCTCAGCTCCCTCTCCTCTCTGCCCCAGGCTACCACCACGTGTGCCTGCGCAGCGAGAGCAACATGCCGCTCACCATGCCCGCCCTCTTCGTGTTCCTGGAGATCAAGGACTACGTGCCAGATGCTTGGGCAGGTAGGGAGTGCTGGAATGTGCGGGGGGTGCTTCTGGCCTCCTCCAAACTCTGATTCAGAAGCATTTTTCCGGCCTGGGAAGTGCTTTCCTGCTGCGCCCTCAATTCCTTGTCAGGGTGGGACTTGAGCGCCTGCCAGCATCCTGTGACAGCCTTGCAGCCTTGGGAAGAGCTGGGAGGCTCCCAGTGTGGCTGTGCCTGGTTCCCAGCTGAGGTGCACTGCAGGTGTACCAGGCTCCAGTGTGGCATGGCTCAGCCCTCCTGTCATTCAGAGGCAGGGAGAGGTTCCCTTGAGGGAACAGGTGACATCTCTCAGGAGCTGTGGAGAACGGGAGGTTTTAGGAGGGATATTCTTCTATGTTGAAAGGGAAGGAGGGTGCTTGCTCGTACTGAGATAGGGGACCTTCCTTTGAGAAGGGTCAGAGCTGGATGAGACAGAAGCCTCATCAGAGGGATCAACAGTCATGGCCAAACCCACCCAGAGTGCAACAGCATCAGGCACAGGAGCTCTTGAGAACACTTCTCATGTTCTCTCCTCCCCCGTGTTCATATAAATGAACCTTATTCACTGGGGAAATTCTGAGAAAGTGTGTTTATCACATTTTTATAAAAAAGATGAGGTTTATACAACATGGAACTGGAATTGGAGCAGGGAGCTTTGCAGGTGAGAAAAGTCTTAACCTGGCTGTGGATTTTGGGAGCTGAGTTCCAAAAATCACAGAACTGCCCCGAATATCAGTTGTAAGCCATGGCCTTGGGCTGGGACTGAAGTGAAGGAGGTTCCCTTCCTCCCTCCCTTGTGCTGTCAGGGAGAGGTTGGTTACAAGCAGAGAACACAAACTATTCCTTCTTCACAGTGTCCTGTGCTGGGCAGGGAAAATGAGTCCATGAGTTGTTTGCTGTCCAAGCCAAGCTCTCCTCTCTGTTTCCAGATCTCACTATTGCCCTCACCAACCCCATCAAGTTCTTCAGCATGCAGGACAAGCGCTTGGTGAAGTTCAAGGATGCCTCGGAGGAGGTGAGTTTTTCCAGGTTCTGTTCTCTAGAGCACCTTGCATGGATTCAGCTTGAAATAATGGAGTTTTCATTTACCTCTTTGCTTTAGAAGTCTGGCACACCGACAAACCTCTCATCTGCTGAGACTAATGGGGTGGTAGGCTCCACTGGGAAATCCAGCATTCCTCCCTCTAATGGGTCCACGGGTAAGTTCCCAAGAGTTTTCAAGCATTCAGGCATCTTAATTCTTCTGTACTGACACCAACATTCTTCACATGGCCTGTGTTCTGGTGAGCTCTCCACTGGCCATTTCCCACCTGGACATCCAAGATGGGACGTTAACAAAAGCCTCTTTTGGGATTTCAGGAGCAGCAATATTCACCAAGGATGAAGCTGTGCTAGAAGTGATGCAGATGGCAGGTAACTCCTTGTGCTGGTCATGTGGGCTGAGGCCCTGCCTGTCATCTTACATTCCCAAGGTGTAGCCAGCACTAAAGACAAATCACAGGAATCTTGGGGCTCAAGGACAGGTTTCCTTCAGCACACTTGCTCTCCCTGTGCAATGTGTTGTTCACCTGCTTCTGGGTGTCTGAATGCAGTCTGATGCCAATTCCTGCAAGCATGGGTTTAATTGTGCCTCAAAACTGAACTGAAGGCACAAGGGGAAACCTGTTTGACTCAGGATATGTTGACAAGTAACTGTCAGGTACATTGCTTTTTTAGAAGTTATTCATAAAGGAAAGTGCTCCCCGGGACAGAATATGTACCTGGGGAGAGGCATCCCATGGTGTGGAGCAGAGGGGGCTCTGGTTTGGATGTGGTGATTAGGGACATGTTGGAGCTGTATGCTCCAGTTTCCTCACTCCAAGCCTTGGGAAGGAGCTGGCCCTGCTCAGCCTTTTTATTTTGTGTTTCAGAGCCTGAGACAATCAGCCTTGCTGAGCTGCAGCAGAAGAAGCGCTTCCTGAAGCTGCTGAAGAGGCAGGAGAAGGAGCTGAGGGAGCTGGAGCAGAAGGGAAGCAAACAGAGGGAGGAGCTGCTGCAGAAATACTCAGCGCTCTTTTCGGAGCTGGCCTGCCCTGGTGGCAAGAAAAGGACGATACGCACAAGGAAAACCCAGAAGAAGAGGTAACCACAGCCTGGGGGTCACTTTCCCAAACCAAAACAAGGACCCCCAGGGAAACATGGGCTCCCCTTCTCTGCAGGAAGATGGAGCAGTGCAGGTATCTGCAACCCAGGGGGGTTGTTCCCACTGAGGGCAGGTGGGAAGGTGGGAATTATATTGGCATGGCGAGAAACAGCACGGCCCCTGATTCTGCTCTGCAGGAGTGTGACCCCAAGTGATGCTGGTACCAGTGCAAATCCTGTAAAAGCAGCAGAGAGCATCGATTGCTGCTGGCTCGTGGAGCTGAGGGAGAGGCTGGAGATGGACCTCATCCACCTCGGGGAGGAGCACCACAATCGGATCCGAAGGAAGAAAGAGCAGCATGCCACTGAGGTGAGGGCTGTGAGTGTCACCTGAAAATGTATCCTGGGACAGCCCAGAAAATCCCATGTTATTCACTAAGCTGAGCTTGGGAATGTGGCCCCAGAACACACCTGACACACACATTGTCAGGTCTATGCGAGGTAACTGAGAACGAAGACATGAAACTTATTTGTTAGAAGCCCTAAAAATCCTGCAGAAACATTATTTTGTCTGCTATTTTTTAAAAAAAAGAGCAGCATTGCCCTGGAGCACATCAGGCTCCATCTGCTCCAGCTCTTCTGATGGCTTAGCACGGAGTTAATGTGGTGTTTAGTGGCTTCACACATTGCCAAGTGCCATCCCTCCAGGAGCTGGGGAGCCCTGAGAGCTGGGCTGATGGGGAGGTGGGCTGAGGGTTCACCAGTGGCACCATCAGAGCATGTTCTGCTGTTTGACTTGGTGGAAGTCAAAGAGTCCAGGTGAGGGGAGTCCTGCAGGTTGAGCTCAGCCAAGGCCAGCAGGACCTGTGGTGGTGCCTGGGGACAGAGTGCAAGCCATAGGATGGTGGTGGTAAATCCAGTATATGCGTCTGTTCCAATGAAAAAGGAGTGATTCCAGGCTTGGGAGGCCTTTTCCCAGTAGTGTTTTCTGAAGGAATTTGCACTGATACATCTTAAATCTCCAGTTCCCTGGTGCACCTTAGGGTTCACAAGCTCCTTGCAAACTCTCTGCAACCCTGAAGGGAAAATAACACTTGGGCACTGGCTCACCTTGGAATCAGGCTTCTTACCTGGGAGAGGAGCCAGGGATGAAACTTCCAGTCTCACAAGTGTCACTCCACTGGCACAGTGGGGCCTGTGTGTACAGCTGAGCTCACTGCTGTGCCAGTGTTTGCACTGAGCCTCACGGATTCAGAATTTGTAGCTCCTGGAATTCAATGCAGGGAGGTGTACAGCTGCCTTAGGTGCAACTTGATACAGATGGGATGCAGTGTCTTATCCTGGTTTTGTTCCCTTTTGGTCTTGTGTTCATCCCTTGAACAGCAAGTTGCCAGGATCCTGGAGCTGGCTAAGGAGAAGCAGGCAGCTGAGCTGCGGGTGCTGAGGGACACGTCGGAAAGGTAAACATGGCAGTGGGATCACAAGTAATGCTCATTTGTGCTCCAGGGCAGCACTTTCTGCTGCATCTCAAAGTTCTGCTCTGCAGCCAGGGAGTGAGGATGGGGGAAGAGAAGCCTTGTTCTTCCTTTGGCGAGAAATGGAAGCAGGGAGATGTAACATGGGACCTCACACAATGGTATGGGGGGAAGATGCCTCTTGTGATTCCCTAGAACAGCGTTCCTGCCACGAGATGTCAAGCAGGATATACAGTGTTCCATCTGCAGTGAGCAGCCTGGAGCCACTAATGGGGAAGGATAGGAATTAGCACTGCTGGTCCCTGGCTGCCACCTCTGTCTTGTGTAGTCAGGACCTCACATTAATCTCTTCCAGGGACTGATCTGCTCCATCCTCTAAGTGAATTGAGCATTTTGGCTCCAGTATTTAAACAAACTGGCAGAATCAATTGACCAGTTTCTAGCCAGACGTGTACCCATTTGTTCTTGCAAGGCTTCTGTCCTGAAGCTTAAATCCTCACTCATTCATCCTTCCCATTAAATCCTCTCTCAGTCTTTAGTTGCAAATTCAGATAAAACTCCCTCTTTTTGTGTCCTGTCCCAAGCCAGAGTCTCTTTTCTCAGCTATTCAGCATATTCAGGCAAGTCTAAGGAAGTAGGTGAGTAGCCAGGTAATGGTTTGCTGACAGTAGGATGTCATTAGTACAGTCACATCTGCAGCTGGCTGGGAGAAACTCCAGAAGGTTTTCAAGATCTGGAGCAACAGGCAGTTCAGTTCAGCAAGACTAAATATAAAATAATCTGAATTGAAAACCCTGGCCATGGCCCAGCTGTGCACTGCTGTTGGCATTCAGGTAAGAGATCTTCAGCTGTTGTGGATGCTCTTCATTCCCAGCTCTGCAGTGGCCAAAGTGGCAAACAGGATTTTGGGAATTGTAGAGGGGAAAATATAAAAAGATTGAGTCAGCCTTGTGCCACTGGCTCTGTCTGTATAGAGCTGTCCCCTTCTCAGTGTGCCATCTCAAACAAAAAAGTCTGAAAGAGCAAGAAGAACAGCCAGCACTGAGGAGGAATTTGTGCACAAAAAGGAATTAAATAGGACAGCTAGGAGAACAGATGTTTGAGGGAATGTGACAGGAATGTGTAAATCATGAATGGTCTGGAAGAGGGAAGTGATTGCTCACTGTTTCTCATAGGAAAGAAGGGTGGGACACCCAGTGAATGTCTTGGGTGCCTCTGTCACGTTGTGTATAAATTAAGTACTGTTCCACTCAGGGCAAGGAGAAATCCAAAAGTAGAGGTAAACTCCAAAGTATGAGTGACATCATGGAACAATGATTCATGCATAGATACTGAAGGCTAAACTGGGATCTGGGAAGGTGGAGGAGGGAAAATTTCCTGTACACTTGTTCTTTCTTATACTTGCCTTTAGCATGAGCTGCCTCCACTGCTGGGGCAGGACATGTCCTGACTCAGAATTTATAATATCCTTAAGACTCCAGGCCTCCTCTGCACAGCCTCCTACACTTGGTGTTTCTGGAGCACTCCAGAGAGCTGTGGATGGAGGACTGCTCTGCTGGCTGGGGCTGGTAACCAGGCCTGTAACTCCTCTCTTCTCCCCACAGCAACATTAAAGACATTAAGAAGCAGATGGAGGCAAAGAGAATGGAGCGGGTCCAGGCCATGCTGAGGAATACCAGTGACAAGGCTGCTCAGGAGAGGTGCGAGAGTGGATGTTCCTGGCCTCTGTCTGTGCAGGATACAGGGTCTCCTGCTGACTTGGAAGCTGAAAAAGTAGAATTTTGCGTCTAGTTACTTGCCTTATGGCTCAGTCAAATTTGAATGGTGCTTTATTTGTCCTTCCTAAAATTACAGCAGCTTCTCCCTGTGGCAGGACAGCGTGGGCATGTAAGGTGCCTGTTGATCAGTATGGCACTGATAAGTACTGACAAATGGGTTTTATGGTCGAAGAACAGCTGGATTTTACAGGGTCTTATACTTTTCTTTAAAGGTTGAAGACAGAAATTAACAACTCCCACATTCAGGAAGTAGTGCAGACAGTCAAACGGGTGAGTTATGGGGGGTCAGGCTGCCCCAGCAGCTCTGGGTTCTGCAAGGGGGTGTCAGAGGGAACTCAGTCAATGTGTCTGGGGCATTTGTAACCCATGGCTTGGGAACAACGGGAAAGCCTGGCAGGAGGAGAGAAACCTCTGCCCTTCAGAGACCCAGTGCCAGACAAAGCTGAGTCCATGTCTCTGTGTCTGTCAGTGAGTGTCCCTCAGTGAGTGTTGGCACGTGAGTCCATATGTCCATCCATGTCCGTGTGTCTGTGAGTGGCTATGTGTGGCTAGTTGTCCAGCTGTGTCTGTCTTTGCCCCTGCAAGTGTGTTTGTCTGTCTGTATCTCTGTGTGTGGGTGTGTCTGTCCATGTCTCTGTGGGTTCAATCCATGTGTGTGTGTCCCTGTTTTTGTATGTGTTTCCATGTTCATATGTGTCCATGTTTGTGTGTCTGTGTGTACCTGTCCCTTTTTGTCTGTGTGTTCATTTGCCTTTGTCTGTATGTGTCCCTGTGTCTGTCCAGGTGTCTGTATGTCCTTGTGCGTGGCTGCATGCCCATCTAGGTCTACATGCTTTTGTGTCTGTGCAGGTCTGTGTGTGTCTATACATTTGTCCCTGTGTCCATGCATGTCTGTGTATGTGTCCTCGTGTGTGTCCATGGGTCTGTGTCCATGTGTGTTGTGTCTCCCTGTATCTCTGTCAGAGATACTTTGTCTCTGTGTGTGTGTGTGTCTGCCTTGGTGTGAGTCTCTCTCCACATGTGTCTGTATCTGTGTGTGTGTGTCCCTGTGACATGTCTGTTGTTGTGTGCTGTGTGCAGTCCAAGTGTGGGGCTGTGTGTCTTCGTGTCAGCCTTTGTCCCTCTGTCTGTGTCCCTGAATGTCTGTGTGTCTACATGTTGTTCTGTTCCTGTGTGCATGTCCATGTAAGTGTCCATGTGTCCATGCAGGTGTCTGGTTCTGTGTGTGTCCCCATGTGTGAGCCTTTGTGTCTGTGTCCATGTTTGTCCTTGTGACCAGGAGTGTCTTTGTGTGCCTGTGTTGGGTGTGTGTGTGTGTTCCTGTGTGTGTCTCTATGTGCATGGCTGGGTGTCCATCTGTCTGTATCTATCCATGGGCGGGTGTGTTCCTGTACAGGTGTCTACAACCATCTGTGTGTCTGTCCATGGGTGTTTGTTTCCAGGTGGCTGTGTCCTTCTCTATCCATGTCCTTCTGTGAGTGTGTGTTCACACCCAGGTGTTTTTGTGTCCAGGTCTGTGTGTGTCTATGTCCATGCGTGTGTCCCTGTGTATTTGTGTGTGCTTGTGCCCAAGTCTATGTTCACATGCCTTTGTGTCCATGTCAATGTTTGTGTGTCCATGCACCTCTGTGTGGCTGTGTCTGTCCAAGTCTGTGACCATGTGTCTCTGTCCCCCCATGTCCAAGTGCATGCGTGTCCATATCCAGCTGTGTGTCCCTGCACCTCTGCCTACGTGTGTGTGCATCTGTGTGTGTCCATGTACCTGTGTCCGTGTGTGTGTGGATACCTCCGTGTGTGCATCCATGTGTCTGCCTCTGTCTCTTTGTGTGTCTGTATCTGTCTGCCTATGTCAGTATGTGCGTCCATGTCCATGTGTCTGCATCCATCCATGTATGCCTGCCTCTGTCCATATCTGTCTGTGTGCATGTCCCTGTGTTTCTGTGTCAATCCATGTATCTGCCTGTGTCAGTGTGTGTGTCTGTCTACACCTGTATCTGTCCATGTGCATCCGTGTGTCAGTGCGGGTCCGTGTGTCTGTGTCCACGTCCCGTCCCATGTCTGTGTTTCTGTACCTGTCCCTGCTGTGTTTGTCCTCGTGTCAGCGTGTGTGTCCATTTGTGTCCATGTCTGCTTGTGTCCATATCTGTGCCCATGTCCCTGTTGTGTCAGTGTGTGTCCATGTCCTGTGTCTGTGTCCCTGTTTCTCTGTGTTCATTTGTCTGCATAGCAGGATGGGGGGGGGCGGGTGGCAAGGTCTCTGTCCCTGCATGTGTCTGTGTGTTTGTCCTTGTCCACATGTCTGTGTCTGGCTCCAGGGGTATGTGTGTCCAGGTGTGAGCAGCTGTGTTTCTCCATGTTTGTATCCAGTTGTGTGTGTGTGTCTCTGTGTGTCCATCCAGACTGGTGTGTCCATGTCCAGGTGTCCATATCTGTGTCTATTTACATGAGCATGTTTCTGTCTATGTCCATCTCTGTCCATGTGCGAGCACGTGGCCATGGGTGTTTGTGTCTGTATCCATCTCCAGCAGTGTCCTTGTGACTGTGTGTCCGTGTCTCTGTGTGTGTGTCTACTGCCAGGTGTCTCAGTGTCCATGTATACCTGAACCTGAGAGTGTTTCTGTGAGTACACGTATCCCTCTGTGTGTCCTTATGCACATCTGTGTATCCACGTGTGTGTGTGTGTGTCCCTGTATGTCTGTGTCCATAGCCCTGTGTCCCACAGGGCTGTGTTCACTCACCTCCAGGCTGTCATGGTGTCTCTGAATCCAGGCTGGGGGGTGGCTGCTGCTCCAGGCCAGCCCTTGCTTATAAAACTGGAACCTGAGGGGGATTAATTTATTCTTTTTGAAGGTGACAGAGAAGACTGGCAGATTGCAGCAGAAACTGGAGGAGAAGCAGGCAGCAAATCTCCAGTCCATCAAGGAGAGAGAAAGCCAGGTAAGGACAACATTGAGGGTCAGGGCTGTTCCTTGGCACAACAAGTCCAAACCCCCAGAGAATCAATCTTTATTGCCACCCTCAGCCCGCCCCCTCCCAGGGGGTAAGAAAGGGGATGAGGGGCCCACACAGACCCCAGAAGCACCAACAGCTCTGCCCAGAGCTCCTGGTCTCTTGCTTGGCTCCAGTGTGTGGGAATGACCTGATTCTCCCTTTGCAGCTCCAGCAGCAGGTACGGGTGGAATACGAGGAGAAGTTGAGAGCTCTGAACATGGAGGTTCAGGAGATGGTGAAGAACTGCACCAAATCCAGCTTTCCTGGAGAGTCACAGACTGGGAAGAAAGCAGGTCAGAGCAGTCCTGAGGGAGAACAAGGCTCTACAGACCAACTGGAAGCAAACATCCCAGTGGCAGAGGTGTCCAGGCTTACATTGGCAATGACTGAGCCCTTGGGAGCTGGAATGGATGTAGAGATAGAAGAGAGCATATTCTGAGCTGAGTCCCTTCCTTACTGTTCATTGCAAGAAGATATATGGTGAAGTAACAACCAGCTTCACAAACTACTACTCTCCCTTTCCATTCTGGGGAGCTCCTGCAATCCTTCAGGAACATATTACATTATCCTGGATATCTGGAAGTAGTCTGGAGAGCTCACCCTTCAGAGTACTCCCCCCTCTGTCTTCCTGAGCCTGAGCTCTGAGGTATTTCAGCAGTGGGAAAGGGCCTGTATCTGCAGACCAGCTCCCTGTTGGCATCACAGCAGCAGCTACAGGAATATTTACTTTGCCTTCAGCCCAGTTTTTAGTCAGTTCCCTCATCATTCCTCACATGCATCCCTTCACACCAATCCAGCTCCTCCTACCATCTTCCACACGGTTCAATGAAACAGCAATAAACAAACCACACAAAACCCCTTAAACAGTCACGCAAAGAGACACCACAGGGGGGATATGGGGGTGGAAAGTGGGCTCAATCACAGCAAACCACACTAGGCTCTGTGTGCTACAGGGTAAGAGTTACACCTGAAGCTGCATTAATAAACAATTACAAATGCTGCTATAAAACAAACCAAACCCCAGCTCATGCAGGTATGAGACAGCATGTTCCCAGCCTAGTCTGACTACTGAAGTCTGCATCTCCCCTGTGGTGTCACCAGAGTACTGGAATTATGGATTGTACATTTCTGAGCTATTTATTTTCTAAAAAAAAAAAAAAACCAAAATTGCTTTTCTTAAACAACTGGGTCTCTTGTTACTTAGCTGCAGTTAATGTGTGTCTGTGTGTCTGCCCATGTCAGTGACTCTGTGTGTGTCTGTACCCAGGTGTGAGTGCATCTCCAAGTCTGTGTCCAGGTGCATGTGTAGGTGTATCCATGTCCCTGTGTGTCCCTCTGTCCCCCTGTGTCCAGGTGTGTATGGGACATGTTTGGGTGGTCTGTCCCCTTGTGTCTGTGTCTTCATCCATGTCTCAGTGTGGGATTGTGTCTGTGTCCATCAATCCAGCTGTGTTGTGTCCATGTGTATTTCTGTGTGCCTGTGTGTGTGTTCATGTCTGTCTTGGTATCCATGCATGTCTATATGTCCACGTGTCTGTCCATGTCTGTCTGTCCATGTCCCTGTTTCTCTGCATCTCTGTCACAGTGTCTGTGTGGCTGTGTGCATGTGTGTGTGCCTGTGGCTCTGTCTCTCTGTTCTCTGTGTGTCCAGGTCCCTGGGTGTTTGTCCCTGAGTGTCTCTGTGACTCTCTGTGAGTCCACATCCCTTTGTGTTTGTCTGTGCACTTGTCTCTATCCCTGTGGTGTTTGAGGCCCTTCCTCACCAGAGGACAAACATCCCAGCAAGGTCCAACTACAACCAGGGAGCAGTTGGAGATTTTACCTTAAAGCCAGAGGCAGTGTTGGCACAGTTCCATACCAGAGCACAGGGGCACTGAGCCCTGCACCCTACACCAGTCTGTCACCAGCTTTGGCCACTCAAACTCTCTCCCTCTGGAGAGAACCCAGATGCCAGGGTCAGACCAGAAAGTGGGCACAGGGTGGCCCCTTCCCCACACACTGCCAGAGTTCCAGGAGTTGGGTTTTTCCCTCAAACCCTCTCTGGAAATGAATCTCAGAATAAACCTGAGTCAGAGAGACATGCATGGAAAGCCAGGACACAACAGCAGGGTGGGGGTTTGCAGGAGTTTCCCTTCCCCAGTGCCATAACCTAAAGAAGATAATGTTGCACAGGGACAGGCAGGGCACACTCTGTCCCTCCCCAAGGCACATGACAGGACAAACACTCCAAGTCAGCTTGGCCAGGTTCATGCTCACAGGCTCCTCCTACCAACAGCAGCGGCACAAGCTGTGACACTGGACAACATCCACTACAGTCTCTCTCCCTCCCTCCAGCCTGCCACAATTCCCAAACAGCTTCACTTTCCAGCCTAGAGACCTCTAATTCCTGCCTTGTGGCAACTGCTCCCCTGGGAGCCATCTGAAAGCCAGCAGAACCCACCACTCTGCCCTTCTCAAGCTGAGCCCCTCTGCCCCTTCCCCAAGCAGAGCATCAGCATGCTGAGAGCTCTAAACAGCACAAATCCAGAAGCCAAAGCAAGGACTGACACAGCACCAGAGCAAAATGCTCTGCAGGGGGCTCCTTGAGGTGTGAGCATTTCCAAATCAACCAGAGCTCAGCTGGACTATAACACAAGGCTAAGAAAACAGAACTTCAGCACTTGGGATTTGTGGCATTAATGTCCTCTGATGTTTGAAACCTGAGCAAGGAAACCCACCATGACAACTTGTGCCCTTACAACCCCATGAGTTTCTGCTCTGCAACCCTTCTGTTATGGAGCCCAACAGTGGCACAGGGGATTGATGCCAAATTTCCTGAAAAACAGGTGTGATCTTTTACACAGATTTCACCTTGGTGCTAAAAAACACCTTCTAAATGTACTTTTCAGAGTGCACAGGTGGAAGCATCACTATAAGCAAAGCCAGTGCTCCCATGAAGCACAGACCACACTCTGCATCACCCACTTTCTCCCCAGGGTGAAGCCCCTCTGTGCTTGCATGTGCTGTGGTGCCTCCGGCACCTCCCTGTCTGCACAAAACGGGGGAAAGCTCTGCAAGATGGGAAATGGACAAAATTAAATAAAGGCACTAAACCAAATGTTATGCAAAGGTTCCCAAGCACACCATGAACCCCACCATCCCTCCAGCAGCACAACTCAGTCACACCAGGGTTTGGTTACTCACAGACTCCAGAGGGGCCATCTGATTTTCCAGGACTATTTCTTCCTACAGGATTCAGACATCCTCAAGGGTTCCTTCCTCAAGCTCCCTGCCTGTGTTTTCCCTTACCTGCCAAGCACAGGGAGATGGTGGTACTGGGCTCAGCCAGCCTCTCATCAGGCATTTACATGCAGAACTCCAATAGCAATTGAGACAACAACATCTCGACAGACACTGAACAGCAGCAGATTTAGGTACAATCTCTGATTCTTTCTCCGTTTTCATCTTTTAAGTGGCATATTCTAGATCTCATTCTCTGGCCCAAAATATTTAAGTGAGGCCAACCTTTGTACTATATAATTAAAAATTAGACTAGGGGATGGGGGATGCCTGAAGCAGAGGAGGACTCCAGCCCCAGCAAGGGACACAAACAGGACACACTGTACCTGAATGACCCCAATCTTTTTTACCTCTGTAAGAGAGAGTGCTAATGTGCCTAATGCACTCAGAGAAGGAATTACTGCACAGTAGCTATTCCATTTTAGAGACACTCTCCCTGGCCCACATGTATCCCACACGTCAAGATTCTCCAAGATTATCAAGATTACTACTTGTTATCTCCATTTATCCCCCGGACCCAAGGCACAGCCACAAGCTCTCCCCAGTCTGCAGGGAAAGGGTGGGGTTTGTCTCATCAAATGCAGCAATTCAAGAACCTCATTTGAACCAGGGTCCTTCTGTTGCCACTGCTTAAAAAATCGGGGTCTCTGGACAAAGATTTGTCCTGTTCCAAAATAAATGGGATAATAAGCTGCTGCATCCAACATTAGAAGCCTGTTGGAGGAAGACAGGCACCATTATAGATAAACCAGTGCAATTGGAATGTGACAGCACTGGCAGCCTCCCCATTTCATTGAGCAAATTGTTCATATAAATACCATGTGCCATCTTCAAAGGCCTCCTGGATGCTGATTGCCAGGGCTATGGCAGCAAGGAAAAGACTCCATACCAGCAAAGCTGACAGAAAGGAAAATAAAAGGGAAGGATTCAGGGGAAACATGACACAGAACAGCAGCAAACCCTGAGACATGAGTGCACCCTTGTAGAAAAGGAAAGAGAAAACATCATCTCTTAGCATAATTACCCACTGAGTAGGCTCTGAGCTCGTCAGAGAAGAGGCTACACCTTGTTGTACAGTCAGATCTCACTTAGCATACAAAATCCCAACCTGAACACTACTGCAATGCAAATTCCAAGCCTGCTCTGTATCCTCATTCTCCTGTCTGGCTGCCTGGTTCCTGGGGAAGGAGCCGTCGGCCCTGGAGACGGAACTTCAATCTCTCAGCTAATCTAGGTTTATCTTAGGATTTAGGTTTGATTCCACACTCATCTAAGTAATGGAGCAGTTAATTGGTGCTGTGCCATGCATGAACTGCAAAGAGAGAAACAGAAGAAGCAGGAATTCAATTCTACACTGGGCAGGAAGACAGATCCTTTCTGCATTCCTCACAAATATGGTAATGAGATTTTAAAATTTTATAAGATACTTGAATGCAGTTTTTCCAGGGCCTTCCCTCACTGTATTTAGTCAGATTTGGGCTAAAGTGCAAAATGATGTTAAATGCTAAACCTGTCATCCCTGTCTGCAAGAAATCTTTGTTTCAGGACTCAGGATCCAGGCTCCTGCCCCAGTCTCGTTTTAGAAGTCACATAGCCACAGAACAGGGACATTAGAGCAGACTCCAAGGTTCACACTCCCATCTCTGAACTACAGACACATTTTTAAGCATCTCAGCAGTGTAACAAGCTTATGAATAAATCAAGAACTACTTTAATTTAAAACACAAGTGCAAAGGATTCACAACTACAGATGAGCAGGACTGTTTGTTTCAAATTATAAATCTTTTCCAAGCCCTACTTTTTTTTGTATTAAAAAAAAGCAATATATCTGGAATACAGAAACATTTTACATCAAAAATTTTCCAGTGCAGTTAAGGAGGAGCTTAATGAATTAATTTCAACCAACTCCATCAGCCCCAAACTTAGACATCCAGCCTACAGATACCCCCTACCACATCTCTACCTGCCACGGGGGAGAGAGAGTGATTTCATCCTTCAGCCAGTGTCTGAGCCAAGGGGATGAACCACCTCCAGAGTTGTTCCCCCAGGGTTGTTCCTCTCCCCATGGGCTACAGAGCCAACCTACATGCTCTGCAGACTGGGTGCCCACTCTTTGATGGCTTGCAGCAGTGCAGATGAATTCCATCCCAAATTACTTCAAGTAATCAACTGTGGCTTCAATTTTGAAGCAGGATCTGTAGCTGGAGCAAATAGCAGAGGACAGAGGTTATGAACACCTTCTGAAGGAAATGCAGTTCTGAGGTCAGTTTCTGAGACAGCAGGACTGTCCTGAGAATAACTTAAAGTTCAATACCTTGGTATCTGCAGTTTCAAAACAAGATCCCAGTTCCACATGTAGGAATATATTCTTGAGACCTCACAACAATACACACCATCACTGTACAATGTTAACCCCAAACTAGAGTCCAATTAACCTTGAAGATCTCACTGATCAGAGAGTGCAGCATACAAAATACCTAAAACTATGTTAAAATAACTGAAATAGCTGTTTAGACAACCAGAAACCTTCCAGATGTAAAGGGATGACAGGAAAGGGCAGACCAATAGCCAGACAGCAGCACACAAACACAAAAATCAATCCTAGGATATGCAGGACAGCTCAAACTTTTCCATTCGGTCTCCTACAGCGTTCCCAAAATGCTACCCAATAACTGCCCCAGGGCAGCTCTTCTCAGCCTCTCCTGGGAGAAAGGACTGGGAAAGCAAGGTGCCTGGAAATCAGCCACAGGAACACGCTGTTCACATTCCAACCAGCACACAAGGTGTTGCAAATGGTGAAGTTTCAACCATAAGATTTTGGTGGCAAGAGCACCTGATCTTCACAGAGTCTGCTTTGAGGCCCATATCCAAGGGTTTCCCCCTCCAAAAGTTTAAAGTCATGAAATGGATTCAAGATTGACCACTAAACCATACATATTCTGCAGCAAAAGAGAAGCATGTTGATGCAAGAGATCCACTTAGAAACAAATATATACATATCACATCTGCTCCCTAAGGTAGTGTGTGCAGGTTTCTAGATTCACGTTTAACCAAAGGAAATTAAAATCATCTGTGAAAAGGTCTCAGAGGAAAAAAAAAAGTCAAGTCTTTGTGCATTGAGAGTTTAAAGGGACCTGTGTCCCAAAGTGAGTCAGCTCACGGCTCCAGTGTACAATGAAGGAAACAAAGATCACATTTCTAAGTGGGAAATACCATTCCAGCTCAGTAGTCAGTAGCCAGGGTGTGCAGAAACTCACAGCCATTCAGATACACAGCTTCAGACTCCACTTTCGAATGCCATCCTTTGGCAGCAGTGATCCCCAAGCCATGGAATACCCGCTTCATCCTTGAGACAGACTTGGTCTCATTTAGGTCTAGTCTGTATTGATTGTCTTCAGCAAATGAGAAGTCACAGAAGGCTGAGGATGCACGGACAGGATTCACATTCGTCCTCCAAAACAATCACTGGCAAGTTCCAAGCACCATTCACAGGTTGAGACTGCCTGGGCTCTTAATTTTTTCCATGTATTTTTTAATAATCATTCCTTTTCCCTAGAGTTTCCCCTCATATAAATTCAGCAGGTGGAGGTGCGCTTCCTGTACTGTTGGATAAGGGGCACCAAGCACTCTGGAAGTCCTGTCTGGAGCAAAAAGGGGTGATCCAGAAGTTCTTGTGCTGTTGCTCTTTCCAATGGATCCCGTGTCAACATCCTTTCCAAGAAGTCTCTCAGAACTGGGGAGGTCTGTGAAAAAGCAACCAACCAAGTCAACCCCACAAAGGGACCAGGCTCAACTCTGGCAACACCAGGCTGCCAAACTGGGTGTGGTTAAAAGCATCCTGCACATTCCCAATCCGTATCCCTGTTTGTCCACTAATGTGACATGGGTCATGTGCTTTTTATGCTAGGGACATAACTCTCTGTCACTGGTAGGCACAACACTTGGGTTGTTTTCTTTTCAACAGCATACAGCCAATTGAGATAAGACTGCCTGCCACATCCTTCCATTTGGGTTACTTCTGCTTCCCATTTTGTTACTTAAACTTTCCTGGATTTCAGCTCAAAAATTCAGCAGGATTCCTGCTACCTGGGCACATCACTTGGGTGTGAAGGAGGCATCAATCCATTCTTTTACTAGTCACAGATTATGGAAAGGTAGTTAAATAGGATTCTCCAACAGGTTCTGAGAGCCTGCAAAAACTCTCATGCTAATGGTACAAGAAGATGAAGAAGCTGCAGAATAAGTACCAAAAAGCTGAATGACCTCACAGGTTTGTCCTTTGGAAGAGGTGTAAAAGCCTAAGAGTCGCCAGCCCTCAAGCACTACTTCAAGACCCTGCACATCTCTGGTTGGTTTAATCTTCTGCATTGTTAAAATGGAATAAAAAATGAATTTGGCATATATTTATTTATTTTAATGCTGATAATTACATTCAGTTTAGACTGGGGGCATTTTCTCAGCTCTGGTTCACTCAGTAGATCCTGAAATACCATTTACACAGAGCTACTGCTCATCTTAGGAGCGCTTTGGATGACTTTCCTTGGGATTGCTGGAGAAGGCACCACACAGCTCAGGATGTGTGCCAGGATCCAGCCTGTATCCCTGTCAATAAATCTGCCCATGCTTTAGCAGCGCAGCAGAGATTATCCTGGGTGGCATCCCTTTCACCTGCTGCCCCCAGTATTGCAGTCAGTGACCACAGTGAGCCATAAACTGGCACCAGAATGGAGGGCTGGATCCACAGCTGGAGCTGCACTCAGCAGGACACTGCTGAGGATGCCCACTGGCCAGTAAATTGGGGGCTGCTGGAAGCCAGTTTGTGTCCCAGTACAAAGTGGAGTAGAGCAAGATCATAACCAGCTCTGGCTGTCAGAGCCTGTGGCAGGGCCATGTCACCAAGCAAGGTGTGACCCAGACTAGAATGGTTTTACACTGCCCAAGGAGAGCAAGCACCAGGTCTACAATGTGATCATGAAATTTTAATTAGTGTTGCAAAGGCAGAAAAGAAAGAACAGCTGTTGATGTTGGACAGTATGCTGTTAGTTCAGCGGTCTACTCTCTTAAATAATTCAGTTTTAGCAGCTGCAGATGCTCTGATTAATTGGAAAGGCTGGGTAGCTCAGGATGCTGCAGAAGCTGTTTCATCTCAGAGGCTGGGTATGGAATGAAAGGAGGACTGCTTTAAGAGGGCACCAAAAAGGTGATCGCTATTTCTTACGTCACTGCTACTTTTTCCTAAGAAACCATGAAGCCAAGTTCATCTTCTGAGCTGCTGCAGTGTCTTCACAAGTTCCTGTCTGTCCTGAGCTCTCCTGCTCTGACCATAATGCAGCCTTTGTAATCCTGAAGGCCATGAAGCTGGAAACTCCCAAGAGCAGGGACCCTCCTGTTCCCTTCCCTAGAAGATAAACTACTCTATTGACATCAGCAAGCTGGGAACTACTGGGTTCACCTGAAGCATCTCTGACTTGCACCCTCCATTTATGCCCAGCTGCCCTCACACTGCCAGGGCTGTTTCCCAAAGCAGCCACCAGCTGTCAGCAGCAGCTTGCAGCCACCAAGACCCTGGGGCCAAAGCTATTCCCCAAGAAACACGTCCTAGCAAGACCATTTCCACAACCAGCTGCACTGGGAATAGCTGATATGGATGATTGCCCATGATAATCATCAGGCTTACAAGTGTTTGGCAGCATGCTCACCCTGTGGAAGTTTTTCAGTTTGGGAGGAGGGCTGTCACGGAGTCTCTTCATTGCCTGGACCGGAGAATCACTGAAGTAGGGGGGCTCTCCATCTACCATCTCTATCACCATGATCCCCAGGGACCAGATATCCACCTGTGGGAGACAATGTCACATCAATACACACACTCCAGAGCAGCAGGTCCTTGTTTTGCTGCTTTCACAAAGACCACAACACCCCATCCATGACAAATGGTACCAAGAGAGTCCAATGCTGATGCCCTTAATGCTCTTGGGCTCCTTTCAGGAGTTTAACTAAGTCAATTTTGCACCCAGGACTGAGCCACGCTGGTGTTGCAACATGTAAAGGTGTGCAAGCAACTGCTTGTACCACACCTGGTTGGTTGGTAAACAAAACTAGTCACTCTGCTGCCACCTGCCCAGAACTCCAGAGCTCCCATGTCTGCTTTCCCTGAGGTAAGCCCCTCAGAGCTCACATTTCCCTCGGCTTCCTTTATGGAATCAATTTACTGATCCCTGTCTGTCCACAGCAGGTACAAGTCTAGGCCAAGCTTTAGGTGTAAGAATAGAATAAGTTGATGCCTTGTTCCTGGAAGCAGAAAAATCTGGTTTTCTACTGATTTAGGACATACTGATGTCATCACCATCAAAGCTGTAGTCATAGTTGGGTTTATATTTTAAACAGAATCTAGAGATTTCCTAGAAAAGCCAATAGTTATTTTCCCGTGACACTTCAGACTATTACTTGCTCTCTCTCCTGCTATTAGGGACGTGGTCCCTTACCTCAGTGGTGTATGGTATCCTTGCAATGACTTCTGGAGCCATCCAATAAGGAGTACCTACCAGGGATTTTCTTTTAGGTACATCTTTACTGATCTGAGCACAGAAGCCAAAATCAGAGAGTTTGACCTGTACAAAGAGAAAAGCAACCAACCTTAAAAATAAGCCTTAAACAACACAGAGGGAAACACCAAGACAAAGATGATAAAAGAGAGTAAGAAGATGAGGGGAAAAGGGATTGGGAACAGAAAGGAAATAAGAGACAGAAGCTGCAGCAGCAGAAGACAGGAAACAATTTGTCTGAGGAAACACACCCTGCCATCCAACGTCAGAAGAATGGAGTCACTCTTGATGTCTCGGTGAATGACCCCCTGAGAGTGGAGATAGGACAGAGCCTGCAGCACTGACTCACACACTGTGGCAATCTGCTCCTCGTTCAGTCTGCAATTAGAGACAGGGGACTTAAACAGTGCTCCTTGACAGGGGCACAGGGAGGTTAAAGCACAGACACTTTGGTTCCCTATCACAATTACCATCTCACCTTTACTGTTTTTCTGTATCTGTTACTGCAGAAAACATTTTTGACTTGATGGTTGACAATTTTGAGTTTTCATAGGTTTAACACAGAGAAATTGCACTTTAAATTCTGTACCTAAATTCACTCTGCAAGATGCTGTTTCAAGCAGTTCTGACAGGCAGCAGTGCTGCTTGATGCCAAGGTGCTGCAGTAACTGGTGAGACAGCTTTTTCTGAAGCAAATATAGTAAAGCCATTATTCACAAGGCTTATTGCACAACTGTGTGAATATAGGGATCCTTTCGGTGTTTCCTGCAGACACTTGGGGTACACTCACACCTAACTAAAGGTAGCATAGGCTACAAGCAGGGAAGACACACCTGATTTCTACCACTCTGTTAGCACATGGAATATGAGCAGCAAGAACCTCCTCTTTAAAAGCTCTTGCTGTTTAGAACAGCAATAAAAAAACCTTCACAATTGAGTGAAAACGGTAGAAATTAAAATTCTCTCCTGTACCTGGGGGTGGTGACAGCTCTCCATGTTTACACTGAAAAATGCTAGGAGTAAATTATTTCAAAGAACAGCTGAAGTACCCAATTTGAGTACTGTGGATTCTCAGCCTGTCTCTAGCAGTTGTTCTGAACAAGCCTCAGTTGAGGACAGAGAAATGAAACATCCTCAAATTTGGGTCTGCAAGTGAGCCTAAGGAGAAGAGAACACTCAGAAGGCAGAGCTGTGCAGTGAACCAGCACATTCTAAACCCATAATCATTTCCACACGATCAGATGAGAAATCTACACTCATGCTGCTTATCTGGCATCCCATACCTTACTCTTCCAAACCAGGACAGCTACAGGCTGTAGCTGCACTGTGCCACACTCATGCCAAGTACATCTGAAGGGTAGCAGGAGGCTACTTCTACCTTTATGATTTAACCTGGAAAGGGAGAAGGACAAAGGCTACCTGTGGGACTTCCCAGCACAGAACCCAATGTTTTTTGGAGCAGTGCATTTCATTTCATAGCGCCTGAGCTGATCCACCTGAGAGCCCTGTGGTTCCAGAAGATCACAAGAGGTGCACTTTCACCCTGTCACATATGGAATTTGGTTTCAGTCAAGTGACTGCATAGTGTAAAACAGATTACTGGAGGATTACCTTGCTCCTGGAGATGTAAATCACTTATCCTCCTCAGCAAAAGTTTAATGACAGTAATGACGGTATTTTCCTCCCTGGGAAAAACTGATAAAGGTTTGCAGCTTACTTCTGATAAATATTATGGTTATAACAGATCCTGCTTCCATCATATGGAAAAACAAGCATTCATTAACAGGTTCAAAGGAAGCTTCTTAAAACAAAATTAGGCTGAGGTCTCACTGGTGGATATAAACACACAGACCCTTCATAAACCTGTTCATCACTTTTTGTAATTTGGTACCAGCCAAGAGCTACAGGAGTTTCACTGGCCCTGTAAACTGTAACTCAGCACTCCTCAGGATTAGATGTTGGCTTGCAGACCCTGAGATGCCTCTGAACTCAATTCTGGATGGGCCTGCCCAGGTAAGTGTCTCCAGGACACTCCTTCCCTGTGGGCTTGTGGAGGCTACAGAGGATAACGTGGCTTTTGACGCCTCTCAAAATTATCACAGATGTGCTTCCAAAACACAGAACCCAACAGAGCAAGCTACATGCCTTAAATCCACCAAATGAGTAAGATACATGCCTTAAACCCACCACAAGACCTAGGCCAAGCACATATGTGAACTAAAGGTATACTATGATTTTAAAAAAACTGAATATAGTCAGTGCTAGCAATACTGCCTAATTGTAATCCAATTAAGATCCTGAATCTTCCAAAAAGAAACTCTCATCCTACAGACTTTCTTGGTCAGTCTTTCCACCGGCATTCCCTGCCTCAGTTTCCAGCCTTGCAGGACTGCTCTGAAGCAGAAGGACGGTGCTCAGAGTCACGGGTAAGACACGATCACCGTAACTGCATCATCAGAACACCTTGTGAGAGGGACCAGAGGCCATCTCAGAACAACTTCTCTGCCCTACAGAAATGCCTTGGGTACTGCTGAATACGAAGCAGTGTAGATAAGAAAACAAATTTAGGAGAGTGTCCAGTAGCTGCTATCTTTAGGCAATGAAATTTTGGAAAGAGTCCAGATCTCAAAGCTCTGCTGCACTTCTCCAGAAGAGTTAGTGAGGTTGAATTTGTGGCTAAGGTTGCACCACTGAAAACTATTTCTGCATGCTCTTTAATACTTATTCAGTGAACTTCCTGGCCAGGATTCAACAGATATAGTAAACAACACTTTTTGTGACTACTGTGTTTTACAGGCAAGGTCATCCAGGAGATGTCTAGTGGGTATCTAAAGGGATCAGTATTTTAAATTAGTCTACATCAGAAGTATTACCACATATTTAAAATGGATAACAGCTATAAACTGCAGTAGTTTCAGGGCACTGCAAACACAAGATCTCTGAGGGAAACTATTTGTCCCAGAAATGCCCACTCTGCTGCTCTTGCTCTCCCATGTTGATGTCTGGGATTTTGCTTTGTACCTGATCTGAGACACGATGTCTGTGAGGGCTCCTCCCTGAAGGAACTCCATCAGCACCCAGAGCTCCTCTCCCACGAGGTAGCTCTTGTACATCTCCACAACATTGACGTGTTGGTAGTCCCTCATTATCACCACCTGTAAAACCACAGCGGACAAGTGACCACTACAAAGTCACTCACCCCACTTATCCAATGCAGTGAGTGCACACAGCCCTGTGAGCATAACTCAGAGCCTCCATCCCCCCACCACTAGTTCTTCTTGGTACAACCACAATGCTACCAAGATCCCACTCTTCTCCTCCTTTTGCCACACTCACTGTTCCAATGTGGACAGCAGAATTCCCCTGTCTTCAGCACACTCACCTCATTGAAGAGGAGCTCCCGGCGCTGCTGCTTCCTCAGATCCATCATTTTCACAGCCACCTGTCGCCCTGAGTGCTTCTCCCGAGCGATGCACACAATTCCTGTGGAGCCCTCCCCAATCTTGACATAATTCTCCAGCAATGTCCTGGGATCTCCCTGGTCCACAACCATCCTGAGGGCAGCTTTGAACTGCTCATGAGTCACAACCACGGGGTCCTCGCTGGGTGGCTGCCCCTTCCCAGCAGAGTCCTGGGGCAGGTGAAGGTTGCTGGAACTGGTCTGGGTCTGCCGGTTCCTGGGGGACCCTGCTGGGGAGGGCCGGCCTGGTGGCACTGCCACAGCCTTCTCTGCTGTTGGGGACTTCTGGGGAGTCCCAGCTTCAGAGATCATCCTGGGGAACTCAGAGGCAGGTTGTTCTGGGGGGAGAGACTGAGCTTTGGCTGCAGGGCTGTGGGGAGAACCCCACTGCTGGGGCTTGAAGAAAGCATTAGGCTTCAAGAAGGACAGAGAGGAAAAAAGCGAGAGAAAGAAAGAGTAATGGTTGGATTAACAAGCAGCAAGGTGAGGAATCAGTTCTGTGTCATTCCATTCTGCCCCAGCACACCTTGAAGCTGACTGGAGTCAAGAGCTTCAGGTTCTTGTCTCCAGCTCTGCCCAGCATAAGGCTTGGATGAAGATATCCTTGGATGCAGATCTTCAAGAATCCCTTAGGGAATGGGTGCTACACTTTACTCCAAATTGAGGCAGTTTAAAGGGAACATGCTTAAAAAAAAACCCACCAAGACACAGAACCCACAGAGAAAAACCCCAGCTACTAAAAAGCATTCCAACCTTGCCACCAAAACTCAGGGGCAACCTGTGCTGCAGAGAATTTGAAAATCCTTTATCCCTCTGTGCCTCTGATCTTTCTTTGTATAAAAGGAAAGGGGATTCATGCCAAGGCTGTAAATCACTTTGATGTCTTGGCCTAATTCCCTTTGGGTAATTACACTCTGCCTACTGAAAACACTCTCTGCACTTTCTACTGGTACCTGCAGAGCATTCCTGTTGATCAGGCATGGAATTAACTCCCCACTTTGGGAAAAGCACGAGGAACCAGGACAGCTGGAGGCAGCCAGCATGAGACTCCAGCTACACAGAGCCACCTGCCACCTCACTGGCTTAAAACTGACCCACAGTGAATTTGGATTAGCAGTGCTCCAGATTTTTGGAGACCTCCCACTCAAATGACAAGCAGGCCCAATGCTGTTTAGTGTAGGAGATGTAGTAAGATCACAGCCTACAGGAATGTGGCTTCGGGATAGGCATTCCCATGCCAGGAAGGATAAATATTGTCCTGCTAATACTCCTGGAAATGTTGATTAATTAAAATTCAACAGCATTTAGCAGGTGGGGTACAAAATACATTATATATGTACATGTGTATATGTAAAATAAACATATTCTACATTTATAAAGATATGCAAAATAATAGTAGATCTGTCAAAGAAGCAACTTCAGAAAGAGCAAGCCCATCATTTATATTATAGGGTAAAATAAAAACTTCAAAGCAAAAAGCTTTTTCTCTCTCACAATTCAGAGCGATTATTAATAAAGTTAATAATATGGGCATGGGAACCAAAAATTGCCAATCGAGAATTTTTTACAAGAGCACTCATTTTCCCTGTCTCAGACAGAAAATAATTGTGTAGGATTTAATTCTATGCACTTTGGGTTTTAATCAAGGATTTTTGTCAAGAGCAGAATCTGCATAAGCCTCACACACAGAGAGGCCTTGGAAAACATGATTTAGTGGCATCAGGGCACAGCACAAACACAACTGCCTGTCAGGAGTTCCTTCCTCCCCATACACCAGCTCCACCCCTGCAGTCGTGTGCTGACATGCTCACAGCAACACAGAATTTATTTCCCAAATCTTGTTTTGTCTCAGGAGAGAGGAAAAAAAAACGTTTTACATAACCCAGAGCATGCAGAAGGGCACACAACATGTGTGCAAGCTCACACAGGTTTGTTTAACCATGCATAAGTCTCATTTCCTGCTCCTGTCATCTGACAGTCCCCATGTACATGTTTTCTGTCTTGGGACATTTTGAGGTGTCACTGGTTCTCCCACTCCTTCCCTTCATAAGGAAGGTGCACTCAAACTTCCTGTGGTGCCTTTCAAGGCACCAACTTCCCATTTCAGCCAGCCAAGTGATGGGTGCTCCATCTCTGGAAGTGTTCAAGACTCAGTTGGAGCAGCCTGGTCTAGTGGAAGGTGTCCCTGCCCATGGTAGGAGGTGGAACCTGATGGACATTAAGGTCTCTACCAACCCAAACCAGTCTGAGATTCCATGATTCAGTTATATCCCCGTCCCTTTCATCTGCAATTCCACATTTCTCACACATCATCAGCTCCATCAGAGCAAGAGACTCAGGTTTTCATCATCAGAGGCTGGTAAGAACATCTTAGATAAACCACTACCAGAGATGGTACAGATCCCTTACTGGAGTAGGGAGATAGATTACATAGTCCTCAAGGTCCTCCCTACTCCTCTCCTCTGACAAACAGCTGGAGTTCACACACTCCCAAGCACATCCACTTGGCTGGTAACTTCTGCTCCTGCTTGTGAAGTGCTGAGCCTGGCAAAGACACTCTGTCTAGGGAAGACAAGTGGCCAGTTCCAGGTACTCAGGGACAGGCCCAGTGTAGATCAGCCCAGAGTCACTGAGACAGCAATAAGTGCAGTTTGTGTTACACAAGGACTGCATTCTTTCAAAATCCTCTCCCTTGGAAAGGAAACACACTGTGCCCAAAACCCTGAGCCTGGATCCTTATGCAAACAGCAAGAAGCTGGATTGGAGACATCCCCTTCATGCAACATCCTTCAGAACAGTCAGGTTGGTTTGGACAGTGGCTCCTGTCATTGTCCTCCCAGTTCAGGGACTTCACAGCTGCTGGAAATCAGCCTGGCCCAGCATCAGCTTTGAAGCCACCAGACAAGCCATGCAAAGAAGATGGGTGCTGGGTCAGCCCAGAGTGGAAAAGAAGCAATGTCTGCATTTCCTATGCAGTACTAGGAATCAGAGATTTTCTGCAGTTTAACAAGAAATGAATCATCCATTCAGCTTTCCTGGGGGAGCTGTAGCTATGAGCTGTCCCACCCTTTCCAAAATCCAACAGTCTGACTTCCTGTGTGATAGCACCGTGGGTGCTGATGCAAACCCTGCTGCTGCAGCAGCCCGGCAGATAGAGCTATAACCAACACACTCTCCTGAGGTAGTTCTGGTTTGCACAGGCAGAAGAATACACTGTTAATGCAAATCATGGCAATTTCCCAAATGGCAAAGGCTCTTTGGTGCCAGCAGAATGGCACTGCAGTTATGCCTTTACCTCACAGAAGGTAACGACTAAGACCCCTCGTCCTTCCCAGCCCACGCTCCTGCAGCTCCGCCAAACCTTCTGCTGGAGCTCTGGCTGCCATCCCGAGCTGTGCCTCGCAGCATCTCGTGAAGCTCAGGCGGACCACACATTTCCCCTGCCCAGGACTATTTTGATTCCAACATTAATCATAACAAGAACAGATGGTTGCCCGATGTTTGCAATTAAATTGGCTGCATATGTAACCTCTGGAACTGTAAAGTCAACATTGCACTCCAGTGAATAACTCTTACCTTGATCTGCAGGGGAGGGCCTGGCTTGTTTGAGGCGCTGGCTGAGGGGAACATGCTGCGCAAGAGCCTCCTCTTCAGGCTGTTCTCCCGTGATTTGGAGTTGGGGCTGCCCTCCCCTGAAGGCCTGGCGTTGGGCTGTCGCTGAAGCCATCCTTCTTCCGGGCTCCTCATGGCCGTCTCGCTCTCCCCTGGAACAGCGGGCACGTGCTGCAGCCCAGAGGCGCGCTGCAGACAGCTGCCATCGGCGCCCTGGAACTCTGAGGGCCCCAGGGACTGGGCTTTTGTCACCATTCCGTTGGGATGAGACTGCCCTTCCAGGCGGGGCTTGTAATCCGGCCACATGGTCTGCCTCCGGGCCACCTTGGACCCACCATTGCAGTTGAGGTAGTTCCCATACTTGTCTGCCCAGTCTCCTTCAGGACTCTGAAGATACATGTCTGGGGGTCTCTCGTCTCCCAGGAGCCCAAGGGACTGGGCTCTCCTCCTGCTGGTGGGGCTCCTGCCCCTCAGAGTGTTTGAGCTGATGGCAGAAAGCTTCTGGATGTCATTGAGCAACCCAGAGATGTAGCCTTCCACTTCCACGGTGCTGCCCCGTACCACCGTCTGGGAAAGAGGGAAGGTGAGAAACAGGTCAGAGTTGTAAGAATTGAGGTTCAGTTTATCTTGTCAAAGGTTAAATTTTGTACATATAGCCAAAGATAACTCAAGGAGTTCAGAAAAAATTACAAATTTTTGTCTTTCGTTTCACTGTCCTTTACTGAGGGCAATAAAGGAGTCCTTGGGTTACATCCCACTGTCAGAGCAGCAGTGCTGTCAGCCAGAACAGTCGATTTTACTCTTGTGCTCACATTCTAAAAGCAAAACTGGGATATTTCAACACTCCTGGCTTTCTTGTGCTGAAACTGTGTGACACTACATCACTAATGCACTCACCAAGCTCCTGAAATACTAGTTCTCAGAAGTTCCAGCATGCTGCAAGCTCCATTAGCAAAACTCATCCTTGCTGTGCCAACACAAGGTTCATCTCTCCCCTGAAGCATGCTCAATAGTGTTATAATCAGCCTCCCTCAGTCTGCTTCTCCACAATTTCTGCTAATACATCTCAGTCCTGACCAGTGCAGACCATGCTGTTCCAACTCTGCCCCCCTGCTCTGCTCTGCCAAGCTATTATAATTAAAAACTATGAACAAAGGGTCACAGCAGCTCACAACTGCCTTGTAAGCAAACGTTGAAGAACAAGGCTTCCATCCAAACAGGCACCAGCTCTGTACAAGTAGGACATTTTAAGCTGTTGGTATATTATCTAGTGTTCTTCGTTGTTTTTTTCTGGAACTGAAAAGCTTACGGAAGCTTTTCTAGTGCTGGGAACCAAAATGTTTCATTTCTCCACAGAAATTTGCAGCACAGGATCACTCCTACACTTTCATGAACCTCTGCCTGAGGAAAGTCCTTCCCTGGAGTGACAGCAATCTCCTGTTTGCTAACTGAGCTCCAGGGATCTTCTAAGCATGCTGAATTAATTACACTGAGACTAATATTTAGCTGGTGCAACACAGTAGCTCCGTAATTTCAACAGAATGCCACCCCAGTGCACAAACAAGCACCTGGTTTGCTCAGTGTCTGAGAATGAAAGGCAGAACAGATGATTTTTGTTCAAACAAGATGAAGAAAGGACAACTCAACTCACTCCATGGCACACACACACCAGCTGCAGCAGGAAATTCTGGTCTTCACTCCTACTCCCTCACCACACACACATCCCTTCCTCCACAGCCCAGCTGCTGTCACGGAACAACGTGCTGGGGACACAAACTATTTTGACCAAAATGGACAAAACTCATTCCAGAAAGATATTCTGGTCTCTCCAGAAAATCCACTCCAGTGCTCTCCTCCCCCTCTAGCTCAAACTCCCTAGAATTAGACTCGGGTCACTCCCATGAAGTCAGACCTGGCCCCAGCAGACAGGGAAGATGTGAATTAATCTTGTGTTCCTGCTGCATTTAAGGACTGCATCAGATGAATGAGGAAACATCCAAATTTGAGCCAAATCTATGTGGAGTGCTCTTACACAGATCATGCCTTACTGACCAAAACTGAGAAATTATAACAAGAAAAGCACCTCTCAATAAGCCACACACAAACCAGAAACTACTCTGATAGCTGAATCCAGGACTATATAACGAGTATATATATCCTATATACTTGGAAAAAAAAAATCTAATTGAGTGGTATCACTGAACAGGAATTAATTCAAATGGTGTTTACCAGAAATAATCAGCTTTGTTATGCAGTCTAAGAGAGTGTTAGCACTTGGAATTACTGGGAAAAACAGTGTTAGTTTAAGATGATTCTTTAGTTTTTAAAGCCTGTTGGGTATTCTGTCCTTGTTCTCTTAAGGATTTGCATCTCCTTTCAGCTTTTACCATCTTTGGGTTTAGTAAGTCAGATATGAAAGTCCTGACCAGCGTAAGGCTCAGGGCGAATTCCAGGAAATCTCTTCACACACGTTTCAGTTTCAACAGTGATGCCTCACACTATTTTTTGAGCATCCATTGCCTAATACTTGAGGAAACTTGGTTTGCTCTGGGAATGCCATGGGTGCAGTGTCCAGAGCCTCACTGAAGTCAAGATACAGGGCAGTGCTATCACTTCTCCCTGACCCAAAGCCCCCTACCCTGTGATTGATGAAAATTGGGTTGCTTGACATGACTCTTTTCTTGATAAATCCATACTGGCTGCCAGCTATTACCCTGCTATCTCCTTGGAAGTGGCTGCAAATAGATTACTTGCTTATTTGTTCCAGTCTCTTTCTGGGGATAGAAATTATTCTGACTGATCTGCAATTCCTTGAATTTCATTAGGCCCAGCTGACTTGAAAATATGCAACTTCTTAGCTAAGTCTCATTTCTGTTCCTGTTCTTTTCTTTTTCCAGCCTGCATTCTCATCCCTTCATGCTAATTGTCAGCCCACTGATCACACTTAATAAAGACCAGAGAAAAATCATTAAACAGTTAGGAATTCTCAGTGTCATCTGATAACTTTCTTCCAAAATCAGCAGTGAACAAATTCTTTCCTTCATCCTCCTCAGTGCACTCATGATGTCTTCCTTAGTGCCCTTAATGTTCTTTGAGAATAACATCTCTTTTTGTGCCTTGGCCTTCCAGTTTTGCTCCTACATGAATTTCTTTTCTCTTTGCCCTTTATAACTTGACCTAGTTTCCACCCTTCTGAGCAATCCTCCTGCAGTTTAAACTCATTAAAGAGCTCCTGATCTAACCAAGTTGGTCTCTTATTACACATTTTATCTCTTCTTTGGATTGTGCTCCTATCCCCTACTACATTTTGAACCTCAAAGCACATTCAGGACACCAGGCAATAAGCTCCTGCCTTTTTTTTTTTTCACCTTTTCTTCCTAAGCAAGTTTTTCCTTTATAAATCAGCATCTGCTCAAAGATCCTGATGGGCCATTTCATTTGCAGGTTTGATTATGTACTGAAGCTTACACTATACCAAATATAGTCCCCTTTAGTGCCCGTGTTTTAAGCACCTGTACACAAAAAGCTAAATATATTCATCAGATAGACAACTCTTTTATATCCCTCCCAAACTCCAAGTAGCAACATCTCTATTTTACAACGCACATTCAGTTTTTAGGCCCCCGTAGAGTTTTATTTTAAACTGGCAACAAAAACCTCCCCCAAGCTAGCAAGACTTCAAGCACAATATTTCTGTCACTATCTTTCATTTCCTTTCTGGAGAGGTCACCATGAAGTTGCCTTTTCCCACTGTGTGTTCCTGCTGTCATTACACAGTCTCCAGGTGCCAGTATCAGCAGCCATCTAAAACCACTCCTCTACAGGAATCCTTTGTTTTTCCTTACTGAAGGACATTCTACCATTACTATGTCCCACTTTCCATTAAAATGCTGTTTTATTAACCATTTTAGCCCAGATCCTAGTTTAGTCCTTGTAATCCTTACTTGTCCATGAACAACAAGGCAGCACTACCCTGCTCTCTCTCCCACTCAGGCTTCCCAGGCTACTTAATTACCAGCCAAATTTGCTCACCCATGAGAACAACAAACCTGCTAAAACAGGTTCTCTCCATGAATTCTTCTCTTGGCTTTCCTGTACAACAGCTGAACACATCCTGGGTCCTGTCAGCTACCACAGGAGCTTTCACAGGTCCCTGTCACAGTGACAGGCAGCCAGCTGGTTATTGCAACACTGAGAGCAACAGGTGAGGATCCTACTGTCCTTATTCCTGATGAAGTTACTATCACCTAGGGCTATCAAAGCCTGCTATCCACTGAATTCCATACAGATACCACTCTTAGTCCCATTCATGGGGCAATGGAAACAGTACCTTAACTTGGAGGCAACTCCCCAAGGAACAGGAAAGAACAGTCTCCTTTTCTTACCTTCATAGGCTGGAGCTGCATCCTCGTGATCCTTGAAGGGTCTACCACCGGCTTGGGGCGCCTCAGCGTGTCCAGAATATTCTGCCATTGAGGTGGCAGGCCCACAAATTTGCCCTCCTTTGGGTCAAACGAGGTGTGGACACGGTGCTCAAAGTTCTGCGGGGCCGAGATCTCTGGGCGTTTCTTCTTCTTCTTGCGGAACATGATGGCTGAAGAGGAGAAGGCAACGCTGTCAGTGCCTGTCTAGTGCTGAGGTGCCCAACCAGTAAAATAATGTATCAATTCTAGGAGCTAATTATGTTGTATTGAGAACATTCTCCAGAGAAAAGCACTTTAACAGGAGCTGATCACCTGCTTTTATAGTGAGGAAACAAAGCCAAGAGAGTGATGATTTGCCCAAGGCCACCCCGCAGGCTCATGACTGAGATGGGATTTCTAGTGACTTCCTTTATTTCTACAAGTTCTTATTACCTGATAAAACAATTAAAACAATAACTTAGATAGATTTTTTTTTTTTTTTTACCTGTTTGTAGCTATGTTAAATGGCTGGGAGTCCAGCCAGTTAGACAGCATTGATTCCACTGCAAGGCTGGAATTTAAGGTAGCTATGAACAGGGCTCAGGTTTTCTTCTCACTGCTTACTCCAAGTAAGTAATATCCACTTGGTTCCCATTTAAAAACAGCAGAGCTGTTGCCAAAGGAAGAGCTGCCTGAGACTGACTCTGGATCTCAGTTTTTCTTGCTTAGACAGAGGGCTCGGGAGGGAGAGAGGAGGTGGTAGGTGGAAATCAAACTCTGTCAGCAGGTAGCTGAAGAAGCTAAAATTAAAAACTAAGATTCCTTTCCCTTGGGGGCTGAGAGAGACAGCTTGTGTGAACAGCCAGCACAAGTGCAACAAGCCAGAAGCATCTAACACTGAAATATACCCAAACACAGGAGACATTCAAAATCAGAATTAAGAATTTATAACCAAAAAAAATAAAATACTTATATAGAAAGCCAAGAGATTGGACCTTTTTGAAATTGGGAAGTTTTGAAGGAGAAGGAAGAACCAGAGTTCCACATGCAGTGAAGAGGTGGGAAAGCTGGAGGACTGCAATGGATTGACACAACCTCTTCACAAAAAACAGACAGTGAAGGTAGGGTGAGGTAAGGAGATTTTTTATGGAGAGCCAGGTTTTTCACAGTGGGGAGAGTGAGAGACAGGCATAAATCAAAACAGGAGTGGTCCTGACAGGATAAAGGAAAAGCGTTCCTGTGACCAGGAGAGCCCAGCATCGGAGCAGCCTGCCCAGACAGGCCAGGCAGGCTCCATCCTCAGGGGTTTGCTCTCAAAGCCAAAGCCCTGAGTAATCCAGCCTGACCCTCTGAGCTGACCCTGCCTTGAGCAGGGGGGTTGGGCTGCGCCTCTCAAGGTCCCTTCTCCTCTGAAATGTTCTGTGACTGTATTCACTGCTTTGGGGAAAAGCTGGACATGTTTTTTAAAGGGATTAACACCCACCAATAAACAAATATAACATTTATATGTTCTTCCTCTTCCACAAACAACATTACTATTGGCATTTGCCTCTCACTAACACTGCTTACAGCCATGAATACCACCTCTTCTCTGACACCAGACTGAGGATTTTTCCCACTTAATCTTCAACTTTGTAGCAGTCACTCTTCCCCTGTACAGGACCTCAGCTTCCAACTATTTCTGCTGCATAAATATTTATAAGGGTCAGAGAGACAGACCGCATAGAGAGATAACCCGCTGTGGTGTAGACATGAACACACTTCTAGATGACACCAGTCTCCAAAATCAGCACATCACAGTGAAACCTGTGTCAAACATTTTCCAGGTTGTCCCACTCTAAACTTGTTTAGGGAGCAAAGTGCAGGCACCAGCTGAACAATGACTTTGCGCCCTGGTGCTAGACTGGAGTCTTGAAAATCCAATACACACTGGCTCCCAGTTTGGTTACCACAGTCCTGCAAGTCACAGAGATAGGAAGTGTTTGTATGGCAGAGAAGGACCTTTGCTCCATCTAACATCCCAGTCATGCAATCCATCCTTAGTGAAACACCAGCTTCACACACATTGCCCCACTGCAACTAAAGATACTAAACTAAAGCCTACTAAAGATACCTCACAGGTAAAAAAGAAAACAAAAGGTTAGGAAACTCAAAAAAAAAAAAAAGTACTTACAAAAGAGGCTGGAAGCAACTGCTCTGCCTAGAAGAGATTTTTCAGCCAGAATAATCTTTGCTTAGAACAAGCTCCAGTGAAAGCCCAAATACATCTTAATGGAGAGCTTATGGGAAGGGTGTCTGTGCTCCAGGTCTGTATTGCAGCTCCTCAAACACAGTGATTCATCTCTCAGGCCCCTTAGGTGCTGCTTATTAACTAATAATCAAGACTAAAGTCAGAGAGCAATTCTTTAAGGAGAAAAAGTGCAGACAATCCCAGAAAGGAAAGATAGTCTAATAGCTTGTGGTGTTAGTGCTCAAACCAACAGCTGGAGCTGCTGAGGAGCTTCAGAGCCTCCAAGGAAAGCAGGGAGTATCTCTGTAGTATTACAGCAAATGGTTCAGTTCTGAATCCTTGACTACATGTCAGTTATGACAGCTCCTTGATCTACCTTGACCCAGCCAGAGCGATCCCAATGATCTTACTATTTCAACCAGTATCTCTCCTGCTCCTACTCTCACAGCTTCACAATGAGAATATACCCAGGCCACAGCAGTGTCAAGTTTGCTCTTTTAAGTGCTTCATGTGGCAAAGGGTCCTGTAAAACAAGGTGTTACAAATGTCACAATCATTAGCACTTCTAGCATCAATGGTTTTCTGAATATGTCAGGTATTTCCCCATAAGGAGAATGATTCTGGCTTAAGTGCTTCAAAATGCAAATTTTTAAAGCCCAGGTGATATTTTGGCCCCAACCAGAATGGTGGCTCTATTTCACCACCTCAGTTTGCAGAAGCATAAACACAACACTACATTTGTATATTTACATAAACCCCCCATCCCTGGCAATCAACATGTGGACTACACTTGGATCCCACAGCCAAAAGCATGCATCCAAAACCCAGAAAGGAGCACCTACTGAGTTCATGGTCAGTTTTAAGTGACTGGTTGGCATGGCCTGCATCTACCTTATTGGCTTAAAGCAGACAGCTTAAAAACAACAAAATGTAATCAGCTCCAAATACAACACACCCCTAGGCACTCAATGGCATTTGCTTTATATGGTCAGCATCAATCCCTGATTATAAAGAGATCAGACAGGTGGTTTAAAGGTAAACTGCATCAACATCAAATGAAATACATACACTAAAAATAGTTATTTGAAATCCAATGAATTCTAATAATCTTGCTAGGTTTTGCATCTCATTGAGGAGGTCTGTATTTAACCAGTCTCCTTTCACTTTGTGGTTTTCATGCAAGAGCTATTTACTTGTATTTCCAATACCCAGCTAAAGAATGTTTATTGTTAAATAAAACACATAAAACCAGGCCTTTTCTAAGTCAGTAAGAAATTCATAAGAACATTTTATGCACACAAGATTTTGTAAATCAAGCCAAACCTGTATTTAAACATAGACAGCATCCCTTTAATATAACAACACAAATACTGTGACACTGATTTTATAATAATCTACTACACTTTAATCTTTCATTCAGTGCTGACAACTGTACTGTAAGAAATGTCACAAACATAAATAATAAAAGTCACTACCACAAGACAAAAGCAGTCGGAGATTGAAATTCTCTCAGCGATCCATTCCTGCTGCCTGGGAAACCACGTTAGGTTTTTCAACTCCAGATATAGCTGTTCCTAGATGATACAGTTCCAAAAGCTGTCACATCTGCCAGTGAGCACGAGAAAAAATCCCACAGCCAGCAGATCCAGAGCAGGGGGAGGGATCAGCTGGGAAGGAGGGGCAAGAAGAGAGAGGGGTCAGGCTCAGATGAGAGGAAGGGGTGGGAAGATTAAGGATGGAAAGGGAACGAGAGTTAGTAAGGAAGAGAGGAATGGGTGGGAGACAGGCAACCCGAGGAGGAGGGCACAGAAAAGAAGCAACACCACCGGGAAAGAAAAAAAAAAAAGGCAAAGCAGATAAATGTTATCAGGAGTGGCTCGCTCCACCGCCCAGACAAAGGCAGCAGCGTGCACTGCCTTCTCACCCGACCTGCCGCCACGCTGCTCGCGTCCAGCCACACGTTCCGCCGGGACTCCGCGCCGTGCTCGGAGCCTGCCTCGCTCACACATGCACTTGATGATAGCACGGCAGCACAGAGCTACTTCAGGCTCACTCGTGCAGTTTCCAGTTAAAAATAAGCTCTCCCTCCCCCTCCTTGCTGCAGCACTGAACTCGCTCATCAGCTCATTGCGTCGCTATCGCAGATCTGGACGCAGCTCCCGACATTCCTCCTGCCCCGGACGAGAGATAACGCTTGGTCTCTGAGCTCAAGAAAGCCATTCCCATCATTTCCAAGTCCTCCCACAGCTGATCTGCCAAACTGCTCTGCCCAGCTCCAAGAGGAGAGGGAGAAAAGGAGAACTCTTCCTACAGGACCTGAGGAACTGCAATATGCAGATTGAGTTTGCAGCAGGAAGATGAAGGTCCCAGAGAACCCGCCAATTAAATGAAAAAATGTATTATTTCCATACTCTGCTACTCAGGTAGCTGTCATGTGCTACATTTGAAATGGATTACAGGTTAACTAGGCCATTATCCATGCATGTCATATGCATGTGTTCACACAAATGTATGTGTGAATATGCACACGTGGAATTTCACTACATCCCATACCTTCTAAAATACTCATGTTTGCCTTCCTGAGGTTTGCAACACTCTTATTATTTATAACAAGCCATAAATGATTACAGCAGTTTGCAAACAAAGGGAAATCACAGGTTAGGTCCCTGAAGAGATGACAAAACCAAATGTGACTTCACACAGGAAGGAATGACAACAAGGGTCAGTGAAAGGGAGAAAGAAAAGCCAAACGGTCCAAAATCTGAAATGGGATCTAAGAGCACTGCCCTGACACCTTCCACATTTGTCTGCAATTCTAGTTTTAGAAATACTGATTAAAGTACTTTTTTTCTTCCTAAAGGAAGAGTGGATATTTCCTTGGTGTACTATCCCTTTCCTCATTTCAAGTCCTTCCCTTCTTCTTCCTCTCCACCAGCCCCTCATGGCAAAGCTGTGTGTCAGAGCAAAGCAAGAGCACAGCAAACTGATGTAATGCTCTAAATCCTGCCCAAATGCACATGAGAGCACAGATTAATATTACATTAGAAATAAGCTTAGGGAGAGACATATTTGTTATATTGGCAGGTTTGTTTCTGAGAAATGAGAAGAACAGCACAACCAGCTTGACATTTTTTTCTGTGCCTCCACTGAGCAGGGACTAAAGGCTTCGGTGCTGCCTCTCTCCCCTGTTCCAGTGCCTTGCTCATAATTTAGGACTAAAACCTAAAACCTAGTGAACGCCTATTTGCTCAGCTTGTTTGGGACGCTGCTGGGTTACATACTTTTAGATGCGTTTTAGCTATACCATACCAACTTCATTCTGGGACATATATAAAAGCACTTGCAAAGAAAAGACCTCTTGAACTTTCCAAAACCAGCACAGACATGTCCCAGATGCAAATGGGCTTTATCCCTTGACAAATAACAAATTTTTCCATTATTTATAGTCCCCTAGAAATCCCAGCTGAAGTCACCATCCCATTGTGTCTGTCTCTGAAGTCAGGCCCCACCCTCTAGAGGTTTCATCTAAACAGATGAAAGGTGAGGAAAGGGAATTATTATCCTCATTTGCAGATGAGACAGAAAAAAAATATTACTAGCCCTGTTTCTTCCCAGCTATGTCTACATTAGCAGATCTACAACATCTCCCAGGTATGTCTCCTGGCTGCTTTTTAACTTTATATCAAGGCCAGATCCAGGCCCAACACAGCCTGGCTTCCACGGAGAGAAAATATGGGTGCAGGGCCCCAGCAGAGGCCAAGCCACACTCTGACTGCAGGTTTGATCTGGACACCAGCACATTGGTCCAGATGCCTTGACAGAACCCAGCAGCACAGACAGAAATCACACCCAAACCTCAGCTGCAGTCCAGTGCCTTCATTACAAGGCCAGGTTTTCCCACCTGGGCTCAGCATGGGAGAGGGTAGAGCCACCAAATGCTGCTGCAGCACCAGGGAAGGGCGGCTCACTCATTGTGGCCTCGGCATGCCGAGCCAGCAGGACGTGTGCTGCAGGTCACCAGGCTGAGACCTAAGCCACAACAACTCTGAGCCTTTTCTGGCACCTTTTAGGTGATTCATGTGGCTCGTGTCCTGTTCTGGCTGTACTGAACCACACAGCACTGCACTTCTGACACTCACCTTACACCTACACCCCTCCCTGATCCCGGTACAAAGAGCAGCTGCGTTGTTCCACATGGATTTACTGACATTATTTTGCCACAAAGGATGCATCAGGGTTAAAAACAAGTTGCTGTATTTTGCTGTTAATCCAAAGCACCACAGAGCTTCAAGACAGCCCTTGAAAGATTCAGGACTTCAACTCTCCACTGTCTTGTGTGACAGATCCATTGAAAATCAGCATAAGAGTACTACTGAGATTAGAATAAGTACATTTAAGGTCCTGTCTCCAAAAATTCACATGAATAGCAACATCTAACATATCAGACAAGAGGTTATGTTGGGACAAGCCAAAGGGCCACATCTGGCACGCAGGCTCACATGGCAGGGGAATGAGCCAAGGCACTGGGCACCACATCCCATGGCTCCATGCAAGCGCTGGAACCTCAGCATGCTCTTGTATGGCTCACAGATCTGGCTGCCTCTGGCACGTGGGGTTCTGAGAGGGAAACTGCAGCTCTGTGCTGCAAATGGGAACAGCACAGATTTTACTGTATGCAGGAGAAGTCACACACTCAGGGAGCAGGATTGAATTCTCACAAGCAGATCTGTCCCAGCAGAGATCCCCTCTGTCGTGGATCAGCATTCTCACTCCAGCAGCACAGCAAAGAGCTGACAGAGACACCCCAGCAATTCCCCAGGTCAGCCAAGTATAGAGATGCAAGAGTTAAATGTCCTCCCAGCCAATACCAAACAATCTGAGTCCTCAGTCCCTAGTTATGCTCATCATGTTCTCCCAAAGAGAACTACAAATATATTTAATTGCTGTCAGCAGCCTGCAAGGCAGTTTGCTTGTGTTATCCCCACAGGATAATTGAAGGGAAAACTGCAGCCCAGGCAGTATGCCCCAAAACATGGAAGGGACAGACTCACTTAAACCCATCAACCTGCCTGACCCTCAGTGCCTTCCTGCTCACTGCTGCCAACACTGAGATGCAAATTTAAATTGCAACAGACAAGTCTTCTCCCAGGGAATATCGGTTATCCTGCTCTGTTTGCCACGACTGTGAGTGTTCACACAGTCCTCTGTACATCAAAACCTGAGGTGCACTCCTAACATGAGATAAATGACTGCTATTGGCTACGGCTGCACTCCATCAATTAATTGCAAAATAATCTAACTACTAACACTACAAGTTAAACAGCTGAGCCCTAGGGAAAGTGTAATTTCCCAAGACATTTTTGAGGGAAATAGACTTCAACTTTTAGTCTATAGGCACCCTCCATTCCCACTGCTCTCTTTTGCCAGACAAATGGAAGGTCAGTCACAGAGCAACAGTATCATTGCTAAGACGGAATGGCAGTGCATTAGTTAGTCCTCAAACCACATGGTAATCCTGCAACTTTAGAAACCATAATGAGGAATTCCTTAAAAACAAGACCTGCAGCAGCCAAGTGCTGATTTTGTGCTCCATTGCACTAAGTCTATGCCATTATAACTCAAAGTCAGTGAGACTGGAGCAGGGTTGGTGCCACAGACAAGGCAGGCAGTTCTCAGCCCAGAACCACCCCTACCGACGAGGTATCAGACTCTGCTGTGCTCTCTGCAGCCCTCAGTGCTGAGCAGCACAACTCCTGGTGTGCCTTCAGCTGCTCCTGCTCACACATGTCCTGTCTAGGTATAGAGTTCATGTGCTGCTCTGAATGTGATGGAACTTCAGCAGGGTACCCATATGAGTACCCAAAAAACCCTCAAGTGCAATACAGAGCTCAGAGCCTGGCTGTGTTTTCACTTGCAATTGGGCTAAGCTAGTCCAAGCTGCTTCAAGCAATTTTGTTTAAAGCAATTTACACAAATATTTAGCTCTTTTTTCTTCTTGTGAATTTCCCTAAGCATATTAGAGAAGTTAAAAAGATCTCTTTTTTTGTAATTGGAGGCAGGACAGGCAAACTTTAAAGAATTCTCCTAAATTAATTTCATTCTCCTTGGGAATGAAAACCATTTTGTGACCAAGCAAGTGTTGTTTCTCGCTTTTGCAAGCCTTAGCAGCAGGACTCAGGGTGGCCTTCCCAGGTACATCCATACTCACACCCATGTAGACAGAAACAATCCCTGTGGCAAGGAGCAGGCTTTCCATCTGGGAGCACAGTTACTAATCCAGCAAGCTATTTGCTGATAGCTCTTTCCACTGTTTGATCAACTTTACTTCTAGATTCATAAACACAGCATGCAGGACATACGTACCAAGGCAGCAACGAATGTTAAGATCAATATAAAGCTTCATCACACCATCAAGAATGAGACTTTTCCATGGGATGGGGCTGGAGAGAGAGCCAGGCAGCAGGTTCCCTTTCCCAGCAGCTGTGTTAGGGGCTGACTCAGGTTGTACCCAAACAGAGAACTCAGAAAAGCAAAGACTGGGCAAAGGTCTCTTACTCTCCATACATCCCCCAGCCTCACCTGAGAGCTTGCACTCACCAGACACAAATCGCTCTTCTGTTTTTTCAGTGCTCTGTCCCCAAATACATTAAAGCATTAATGTCCTGGCAAAGAAAAAAGCAAATATTAACAGACAGGACTGTTTTCTCTCACTGCAAATACCTGCCTGTATGCACTGGTTACCTGACAAAAATAATTAAGTACAAATGCCCAATAAAACCATATATTGTAACTTAAATAGGACGAGATTAGGCAGCTTTCAGCCAGCCAAAACGCACTCACACACCCAGTCCCACACGAGTACTCCAGCATAGCTTCAGGAGGTATTCTGAAAGGATCCCGGCCAGCACAGCAGCCAGAAGGTTGGGAATACAGACAGGAGGGGTTTAACTAGACCTCTCTGTAAGGTACAGTGAGGGTCCTTGCAGATACAAGCTACTTAAGAGCAGATATTGCTCTGTCTCCTGTAAAGGCAATGAGTGTGCATGTTCCTGACATGCTGTCTGCTCTCTCAAGCATCATCCGTAATAATTTTTAACCCCTTCTTCACCCCAAGGTTTTAAGATCATCACCCTGCAAGATTCAACAAGGCATTTTCCCTCCACGTTCCACATCCTCTTGAGTGTCCAGTGGCCGAACCACTGGACCTCAGCCCCACACATTGTCCCACCTCATAGACCCTGGAAAGTAAAAACCACAAGATCTTACTGGCAGTCCTGCTGCAACAATGCCGGTGGTGGACAGTTCCAAGGGAGAGAAGAAGGGTCTGGAGGTAAACTCTCCCACTGTCATGCAGCAAAGCCGATTGGAGGACGGTGTTGCTGGGCTATAGGAGTGAAGATGAAGCAAACTCCTTCCCAAAGGAATCCAGCTCCCAGTTTTTCTTCCCTTCCAGAAGCATCCCTTGAGAGAAAAAATTGTATGACCCCCCTGAACTATTCCACTCTCGCTTCACCCCAGGCTGGCACTGCCAACACATGTGTGATCATTACGCTAATCCTTGGCAGTGGCTCTGAAGGGAAGGGGTTAAGCCGAGGCAGCAGAGCCACTGGGAAGTGGAGACTTAGTTTAAACTGACAAACCCAGTCCTCCGTAAACACAGGGAACAAATCCCACAAAACAGCGGCCATTAGGACGGTTGTTACAGCTTTAAAGCAAGCAAGCAAATCAGCGTTGATCCCCAAATCTGCAGGAGGGCCCTTACCCCTGACTCCTCATTGCTCCGTGACCAGAGGTGAAGTGAGAATGCTCCGCCACCGGAATCCGCTGACACGTCGATAAACTCGAGAGAGAAAGACGGCAGGAGAAAGCGGGAGAAGAAAAAGGGGTGGAGGCAAGTCTGACATGTTTGTACAGTGCCTGGTTCACCTAAGCTGCCGAGTTTGATTTCAGGGTGTGGTAGCAGATGGGACACAGAAGCGTTCAGCGGGGAGAAGCCTCAGATTCCTGTTCCATGGAAAACGACAGATGTCGACAGCAGAGCCTCTTGGGACCATCTTGCCTTCTTCTCACCATCTCCTTTCTAGGTCCCTGGAGGGGACAAGAGAGAAAGAACTCAGAGTCACATCTGGGCACCCCAGTGTGCCGGGTCTCAGGCAAGAACCTTGGGGAGATCATGCCCCATTCCCCTCCACCCTTTTTCACCACCTCACTTCACTGTGACTTATTAAAGCTCGACTCCTCAGCTCTTCTCTCTCGGCTCCACAGCCTCGGGGCCAGGAGCTGCTGCAGCTTCTAAGGAACCCGACATCTCCGCCTGTGTCGCCTGGCTGCAGATTTCAGGACCTGCTACCAATCCCTTGTCATTCCAGGAAGGAAAGCTTTGATTGCTTGCTTTATGGCTCGCTGTAGAAGAATTCACCCCCATTTATTTGCATTGCAGATGAGCAGCACATGACCTCGCGCTTTTACTTTTCCCCTGTCCTCACCATGAGTCAGTGCTGCCAGGTCTGGAGTCTGGGATCACCCTCTAATCCTGTTGCGCTGCCTGTGCCTCAGGGTTTACTGACTCCTGGAAACAGACTTTCCACAAGCAACTGTACTCAGCAGGACACCAGCTCCGGCAGTGCCGGCTGGGCTTGGTGACTGGGCCATCATCAGAGGACACTTTGGGGATTACAGCCCAGAGCAGTCAGAGTTCATGGCAGCAAACCCATCAGCTGCCCTTGCTCCATTGCAAATAAAGAGGATTCTTGGCCTCTCCAAACCACTGACAATGCTGGCTTAACCCTCAGATAGTTTTAGGCCCAAAGAACAGAGATGTAAACCATAAAAACCTACCCCCTGACTTTTTAGAGGTTTTTTTTTAACATTGGTTTTGTTGAACCATTCTTAAAATAAATAAATAAATGAGTGACATGCTACAAATAATCATTAAGCTCTAATTATTATTGGTGAGAGAGGCTTGGCCAGCAGAGATGGGTCAGCCCAGTGAACTTTTAGCCATGTTCTCCCCATTCCCATTTTCCTCCCTACCTGTTCATTGCAACTAAAAGAGCTGCAGTATCTTTGTACAACCACCAGAGTCTCGGCTGTAGCTGGAATTCATAAGCTCTACAGCACTACCATGGAGAAGGAACAGAACCAAGGTTCATAGAGAGAACCTTTTGGAGCTGATGGTCTGAGGCTCTTAATCCTCATTTCCAGACCTGCTAGCTAAGTTCTGGAAAGCTGCTTCCTGAAAGTGCAGTCACTGCTTCTACATTACACTGCAGGTCCTCCTGCCTGCCACAGTGACCCAGGTTTCCTGCCTGTTCCCTCTCCAGGGTATAAGGATATAGAGTTAGCCAGGTTCCTTTCTGTCTGGGGATTAGCTTCTCTCTCCTATGGGGCAGGCCCCATACACAGATGTAATCAAAAAAGCTAAATTCCCTTTAATAGTAACAAATCATAGTAAATAACAAAGCAATTTTTCCCAAAGCACTGGAACTCACAGGGCAGAGCAGCGTGGTGGAGGATCAGGGATGAGGAAGCAGAGCATGAACTTGGTAGGTGTGGATGGCAAACCAACCCTGTCATCTGTGCACCTGGGCTTTGCTGCTGTGCCAGGCAGTGAGGAGTCATCTGCACAACCATGGCGTGGGGAGTGTCATACACAAATGGCTTTTACAGTCTACAAGGAGTCATCCAGCCTTCGAGCTGGCTCCACATTTGCATGAGTATTATGTATCCTGGGTTACATGCTAGCACAGTCTTCTAGAATAAGACTTGAGTTCATTATAAATGGCAGAGCCTTATTTTACTTGTCAAGGCACAAGCTTAGATGAAACCAAGGCAGTTCTGAGTCAGTGTGAGCCTCTGCTGCCTACAGTCTTAATGAAAAATTAGGACACTTTCCAGTCTTTATATTCACAAATTTGGTCCCAGCAGTCCTGCACATTTTGAAGAAAAATTTCCCAGTAAAAGCAACACATCTCTTATTTTCCCCAGCAACTGTCCCTTCATTGCAAATTTTACTGCTCCTTGCCTGCCCACTGCTCCCTTCTTACCTAGAAAATTGCACAAGACAATATAAATAATTATACTGGCACATTTATATAAACACGCGATACACGCCCCACTCCTCCTACAGCTGCTCTGTGCTGCTCACTCAGGTCCCGTCGGTCTCTGGGACAGCCATTCCTGGCAGCAACAAGTGCTGCAGGGTACGTTGACTAAACGTTTGCATTGCAGCCTGCCTGATTTATCTTCCCAGCAAAGGACATTCCATATTCCATGTCCCCTCCCCAGACACAAAGCAAAGCAAATTTCAGATCCAAAGTGCTGATCTCACCTTGTTCCTCAGCCTGTCCAGCCACATCATTGTGCTAGGAGGGCTCCAGGAGCTCACACCTTGCACTGCTGCTGCAATGAGTTCCATTTAATTGCTACAGGAGGAGGATTTTGTGATGAAAACCCCACTATTCAATGTTTTCCTATTCTAACAGGCAACACTGGGGACTTTTAACTTAAAAATAAAAGGTCAGAGACACCCAGGACAACCATACCATATACAATGTCTGTCTTCTACCTCAACCAGGAGAAGCAGGAGAAGCGTACCTGCCCACCTGTCTGAAGCTTGTTCTGGGCAAACTGCCAAGGAAAATGGATCTGTATTCAACAAAGCATCCAGGAAAAGCCTAACATCGAGGCACAGGAAATCTCATACATTCAGGAAATCCCAGTAAGAACTACAGCAATTCCATCTATGAAGCCAGGCTGTGGTTCAGGACCAGCACTTCCATCAAGTCTTCTCTGTGCTCAGGCATCTGATAGGAGGCAGAAGTGCTCTTCCACACAGAATCCCTTCCATCTTCTCTTTCATAGTTCTGGAAATCTAGAGAAGCTGGTCAGGGAAGTGAAAGAATACACTTCAGGACAGGGGCAAAAGGGTCACTAGGAGAAAGGGTGTGTTGCAAATCGCACATCAGCACCAACCGGTGGGAGGAAACATGAGATAGGAATCAAGTCTGGGAGTCTCATAATCAACACATGACATGAGCCAAGACTGGAGATAAGGAGGGAGCAATCCAGAGGCAGTTTCGCTTTAAATAAGTGCTTGCAGTTTAGCCACCTTTCCCCAAGGGTATCTCATTCAGAGGTGGGCAGGACATTCCAGGAGAACATTACTTAGATGGCCAGCTCCAGTGTTTGGGTTATCCTCCTGCTTACTATGCATTGCTGCCATTATCCAGGTAGTGTCCTGAGATGCCAGCAGGACAAAGCCCTGCTTGCAGTCCAGCTGCATGAGCTCATCCAGTGTTTTTATCCAAGGTTTACATTACAGGGGAGGTTTTCTCCAATTCAAAACAAAACAAATGGACCAGAGCTGAAGAACTGGAAGTTGGTCAAGCCAGTGCATTGCCTCTGCCAGGGCTCTGGGTGCTGTCGAAGATCCGGACACATCCGCACACTCCAATCTGGCATGGCAGTGGGGAGCTCAGAGTCCCTTCTTTACCCTGTGCCAAACAGTGCAGACTGGGCCACATGGAAGAAGGGAATTTGTCCTGCTTCAGGCTTGCATTGGGTTACAGCCAGGTTCTCCCAGGCCTGACAATGCCTGTGGTGACGCAGAGCATGGCCAGCAAGGAAACAGCACAAGGACGTGCAAATTCTGCCAAACTGAGAATGCCAGAGGCAAGAAGCACAGAATCATTAGGTTGGAAAAGACCTCTAAGGTCATCAAGTCCAACCTTTGACCCATCACCACCTTGTCAACCAGATCAGAACACTGAGTGCCACATCCAGTCCTTCCTTGAACACCTCCAAGGTGGTGACTCCACTGCTGCCCTGGGCAGCCCATTCCAGTGCCTGACAACTTTTTCAGTGAAGAAAGCATGTTTAGTTTAGAGATAGTAAGAAAACAGCAGACTCAGAAAATTTTAACTCCTGCTCTGATGAGAAATTGAAGTTAAAGCTCAAGAAGATCACCTGAACACAGCACATGCTATTTTGCTACTGGTTAAATTCCTGTGGCTTGGTAGACATTCCCTGCAGATAATATCAATACAGCCTGGAACACAGCCACCTCACACTTCTGCTAAATTTTTTGCAAAAATTCACAGACTTATTTGGTTAGAACAGAAGAAACGTCATCTTCCACCAGACAAGCCTGTGCCACCCTCTAAAAAAGGTGCATCTTCTGCTTCCCACAAAAGTCAGGATGATCAGTTCTGCAATGGCAACATCACAGCAGAAAGCCAACATTGCCTACAGATTCCCAGGTCACCTTGGGAAAGGCATTCTGCAGGCTGGTAAAATGGCTGTGACAATGCTCAACTCCCCCAGAACAGAGGCGGCTTAATCTGTTGTTTTTCCAAGCATGCTGTGATCCTTAAGGATGCTATAGAAATGCAGATTGAAATCCCTCACTGACACCAGAGGAATACAGACCACAGCCTCTATTCTGAATAACTAGGTCAGTCAGCTATCGCTGAAGTATTAGCCAGAATCCAGTGAATTCCTAGTGGCTAAAATAACGGTTGCAAAAGTCTAACATCATTTGCTGTCATTAGTCACTCTACCTCTGGGTACATTCAAACCCAACTCTCAAGAGCTTAGAATAATTTGAGGGTTGGAGCTTATACTTGTCAAAATCCAGGCACGTGCCTCCATGCAGCACAGGTTTCCCATCCCACTTGCAGCCTCGTGGAGGCAGGGAACAACTGTCCTCGCAGCCAACTCAGCCTTACCCTGAAAGCATTCAAGCCCAGGAAAATCAGGAAGATGAACTACTAATCCCATGCCAGGGAATGGGCATCACCTCCCAGCAGCAGCTTCCCTATAGCAAGTGCAGGCGGGGGCTTTGGCCCATGGTTGTGAGTGGGTGACATTTTTGGGGGTAAGGCTGATAGAGGCAAAGCATCTATTTCTCTTCGTGGAAGAAAAGAGGGGAAGGGCTGACAATTGCAATGGGAACAAGTATCCAAAATTTATTTCAGCCCCCTCCAGCTGCCAAGGCTGGATCAAGCATTTGCTTTCCCCTCCCTGGAAATAGGAGGCAGCTGAAGGGTTAAACTTGGTTTGGTTTTTTTTTTTTACTATTACTTTATTTTCAAGCTCTGGTTGTTTCAGGAGCCTGGCCTACAGTTCAGCCACACAAAGTCATGCCACAACACAGCAGCCATGACCTGCAAGGCAGGAACTGGAGCTTCTTGTTCTGCCACTGAAGGCAGCATGTCACAATACTGTACCCTCGGTTTCCCTTATCTCCATGAGCTATGAATGCTCTGGAGTCCACAGGAGGGGTAGCAAAGGATTAAGTGATTATAATCCCCACTTAGAGATTTACTGATATAGCCTAGAAAAATGGTAGCTGAGACATCCTTGTCTTGCATTCTAACTGCTATGACAGAGGAAAAGGCTAATTCCTGCCTCCCCAAGAGTGATTTTCAGTCTTTCCTGATAATAGTTACAGAATTCTCTTACTTTCTTCATCCTTAGCAATCTCCTCCAGCCTTCATTTAGGCTGGAATTTTTAATAGCCTGAATACTGCCTAAGACAGGAGGCACTGCTTGTTCTGAGACATCCAGTTTCAGCACAACACAGAGTAGTGGGCAAACAATAAAACTCCAACTAACACTTGTCTCCATTAAACATAAATTTCCAAACTACCCAAAACATCTGTACAACTACTAAGGGTGTCAGATTCCACAATAAGGAACTAAAGCATGCAAACAGTCAGGCAATGCATGTTAGAGAGAACTGGAACACACTGGCTGTCTCTAGTACTGTAGGAACATTTTTCTACCACAGCCCTACCCTATGATTAAGGGAGGCAAAAGTGAGCACAGACACAGCCTACTTGAACACACGGACCTGCTGGCACTTGGCAGAGTGAATGCCTGTCCTTTGGAAGGAGTCTAGATCCTGCTGGCTGCTGAGAGAGGGAAACCATGGTGGAACAACTCAACCAGAATCCTCTTCAGCACGACACCAGAAACTAGTCCACTGATATGCATATGTGTGTGTGTGTATATATCTAAAGAAAATCTCAATAATAACAGTAATAATAATACTTAAAGAAGAAAAGAACAACATAAGTCATAGCCATTTAAGCTGTAAATAAGGTGCAATGTTTCCTAACATTTAGAAATTCGGAGGCTAGCATTCTTCAAACTACTAATTCAAAAAAACCCTTTTTCTTGTTCATGTGCTCTCTGAGGTGCCAAATAAATTCTATAAATCAGTGAATTAAAAAAAATACATTCCAATACAAAAAATATTAACTAGTTCATTTCCACATGTGACCTTTGGAAAAAAAGAAAAATGCTTGTTAACACTTAAAATGGCCATTTTCTTATTTAGTTCTTCAGAATTTTAATGAAAACTGAAAGCCTGGGTAACAGTTGTGCCCAAAGATGTCCTACAGAAATACTTAATATTTATCTGGAAAACTCCTTCATTTCCTTCTTTCCAGCAAGTAGCAGTCCCAGTTTAAGCACAGCCACAGACCACTGAAGGTGATCCCAGACCACAGGTTAGGAGTAGCCAGAAAATTCAGGTGAGCTCAAGTTCTATGAGACTCTTTTAAAAATGTGTCTTTAAATGACACAGGAATAAAAGGTAATGTTCCTTAAATAAGTTATTGGCTCAGCTTTATGGCACTCAGGCTGCTGTTTTGAGATGCTTTAGGAGAACGTATTTAGAACTTAGAAGAGAACACAAAAGCCCAAGGAGCCTTGCAAATTTCTGGTTTGGGAGCAAGCAGAATTACTATTTTCTTTCCTTTAATACCAAACAGTATTCTCTAAGAAAGAGGCAGAAATCAGGAGGTTTTCTCAGCAGCAGTCACAGACAGGAACATTTTGTCTATTGACATCATCTTATGGTTGAGGAGGTGCCACAAGACTCTAAGCTATTTGTGCCATTAGTTAATACATTTAGGTTTCTAATGAAATAAAAACAAGCCAGCATTTTTCCTTTTATGGCCCAATTATTCCATCCCACCACTAGGTTTGCAGTCTGATTTTCCCCCCTTTCTCTGCACACTCAGGAACTCTGATGGCTGCAAACTGTGAGTGTCCCCAAAGCAGACAGCTTGCTGCAGCATGACCAGCTCAGAGATGACTTCCCCAGAGAGATTTCTTCCCAAAGTCAGCTGTAACATCTGTTCTTCAGGTGCAATCCAAAATCCCTTGAAAACAGAGCTTTTTTACTGATTTCCACAAGTGCTAGAAAGATCCTCATTCTAGGCTGGATGTTACAGGAAAGAAGTTAATTTCTAGCATTATTGTATGCAGTGATGTACTTTCTTGGCCAAGGCCCAAAGTACTCATTATGAAGTGTAACACCCTGCTTAATTCTCCCAGAAGCCAATCATAAGGCTACTATGAATTTTAATGAGCACTGAATCAAGACCCAGATGGTTTTTTAAGCCAAATTATCCTGTTCTTAGTTATTTTGAGATTTGTGTAGTGCCTTTTGGCCACTACATGTTAACTCCTCTGTTCCTGGCCCAGATCAGGGACACACTTCTACCTCTCTTCTCCCCCTCTAAGCACAGCTCTCCAGCTGGGCTGTGAAGACCCTCAGCTCTTTCTGTGCCTTGAAATGTTACAGGTTTAGAAGACTCAAAGGCTGACACAGGTGGGGCTAAAAAGGTACCCACAACACTTGGCAGGGAACAAAGTCAAAAATCTAGGTGCCTATCAATAAGGTAATGCTGACCCTGCAGACAGTCCAATTTAACCAGTTCTCAGGGACAAACAATTGAGCTCAGAGCCATTAAGTTGACATTATCAGTTTAGGGAGTCACTGTCTCTGCTGAACTTTGCTTTCTAGTTTGCAATTCCATGTTTCATTTTGACAACTAAACCATCTTTTCTACATACTCTCTGCATGCCATATCAGCAGGACACCTGCTCCTGGCCAGGGGATGCTGCTACAGTGCCTCAGCAGGGTCTACTGCAAAGCTGACACTGCTCAAAGCCACAGTTTGGCTACATTGATTCTTCAGAGCAGCTTACAAATTACCTTCCACATCTACCACAAACCACTATCATCTTACTCTTTCCTTTTACTAAACTTAGGGGTTTGGGGGGAATCTGTGGGTGGTAGGTTGGTTCTTTTCACAGAGGGGGTAAGAGGGGAGGAAAGGAAAAAGAACACAAAAGGAAAAAGGCTCTGCTACCTGCTTTTCTGGTCCCCAAAGTACCCAGGATCTTCTCTCACTGCAACAGCAGTTCTCATTCCAGTGTTCCAATGCCTCTGTTCTTCATTAAATCACCTTTATATACTCATAGAATCACAGAAATCACAGAATAGTTTGGGTTGGAGGGGAGCTTAAAGATCACCCAGTTCCAACTCCCTTCCATGGACAGGGAACCTTCCAATAGACCAGGCTCCTCCAAGCCCCATCCAGCCTCACTTGTATGGCTTTTTCTTTTTGTATTCTGGGACTACTTCCACACTGCCCCCCCTGTCCCCCTTGTCTGGTAAACAGATGGATGTCACAGAAATGAAAAGCATGAAAGGGAAGGAGTAACCAAAACTGAAATGCAGCATTATGCAAGGCAGCTATGGAGAAGAAACAATGTTATATCACTGGCTGTTACTGAGTCAAGAGTTAATGATTTTTTGCTGTTTAACCACCTGCCCAGAATAGGCATCACAGCTTGAGGAATGGAGACAGAGCTCTGAGATGATCAGAAATGAGGAGTAGGAAGGAAATGAGGAAGCAAAAGATGGTTTAATGTCCTTTTATGCCTCCAGATGCATGACATTTAGCACAGTTGTCCTAAGTCTGGGTCTGAAATATGTATTTTTAATTCACTGAAAACACCCTGCCTGAGCAGCAGGAGTGCAAGTGACACACAGAACTTGCCATCATTTGCTAAAGCAGAGAAGGAGTCTGGTCTCTGTGCTGGGATCACCGAGTCCAGCAAGAACATCCAGCTCAGGAACTCAGACAGCTCTGCCTTTGGAAGCGGCCCAAGGAGTGTGTGCTTTAACAGGCACCAGTGCCTTTTCACTTGAACCACATTTGAACTTCTTAGCAGTGAAAAATCATTCTTCCCTGTTCCTATTCCTCTGAGCAATTGCATACAGGCCCCTCTTATTACTACATTAGTGTAATTTTGTCTCTGACATTCCCCCTGAGAGGAATTAGTCATGTCCTGCTACTATTTATTTTACTGCTAAGAGCCTAGATTTTAGGAGTAGTTTTAATTAAATACCAGTCCTCCTCCTCCTCAATTAGGATCACCTTTATCTAGGTTGCTGTGCATTCTCTGGCAGCAACTCTTGTTTCCTCTTATTTATTCCTCCTTCTGTGATTCTATCTGGAACTGGAGAAAGCCCCCCTTTACCACCAAATCCTATCAGCCAAAATATAAGGTTTTACCAGATATCAAGAACTATCCCATGGAAGATAACCTGACATTTAACACTGGTTATGCAGAATTTCAGTTTAAAATGATGTCAAGTGGCACTGCCAAAAGCAGCTTCCATAGCCCCCTGCAAAGTCAGAGGCTGATGTGCTGCCCTGTCCACCAGTCCTCAGCATGTGGCTACCACTGTCCCTTTCTAGCTTCCCTGTTCCTCTGGGCCCTTGCTTGCACTTTCCTTGCTCCCCTACCCTTTCATGTTGTGGGGTTTTTTTGGGAGTTTGAAGTGCAGCATGTCCACCTCATGGATAAACACCTCTTCAAAGTCTTTGCCATCCCTGGATAATGACTTGGATCACAATGTATTCCAGACTTGGGTACACAGGATTCTTGGAAGCTGCCCTAGATTAATGATTTAAGAGTTATTCATTCATGTTCCCCAAGTTACAGAGGCAGAACTGATGACTCCTGACTGGGAAGCTGGCAGGAATATCCTCAACTATTTCTACAGAGCTGAATCAAGCTGCAGCGACTACATCCAAGTGCATGAGCTGATCCAGCGCCTGGCAGCACCAGCTGCGGAGACAGCACAACGTTACACAACCACTGCTGGCACCAAGGCCCTCCTGGCCACCAGCCTCTGCCTCAACAATGGGCACAGGTGCCCTTCCCCAGGCAACCTCACCCAGCCACTCCGCAGCCTGCCCAGAGCACAATTTCCTTCCAGGCACCTCTTGGTTCCCACCTTCCCTAGAGAAAAGAGGAGGCAACAAAGTATTTTGATTTCACTCCTCACAGACCTGACGAGGATTTTTTTCCAAAAGTTTACTGATTACGGTTACTTCCCCAACCAGACGGTGGTCTTGTTTTATGAGCACTTATTATTCCTTTTCCAAGAGAAAAATGGAACTGCATACAGGTATTAGCACCATTAGTGTGCAAAGTGAAAGTGTGGATGCTCTGCCCTGCACTTCTGGGCTCAGCAAGTGCCTTCCCTCCATGGCTCCAGCAGCTTTGCCAAATCTGTGCTCTGATGTACTTCCATCAAGGACTGTAATTTATACCCCACAACCTAAGCACACATTTCTCAGTCTGGTGGGTTCCCAGCTAGGAAGAGTTTCAGTACAAGGAAGGGATGCTGATGACCAAACATTTTTTAGGGGTTACCACTTTTTTCCAGAGCCATTTCTGTACTTGCAAGGTATTTTTTCCTCCCATAAAGAGGCTTTTCCTACAGCTAGGACAAACTCTCAATTACTTTCTGGCCTCTCAACCAATAGTTTTCAATAGCAATAAACTGGTTGTTCAACTGTCATTCAAATTAAAAAAAAAGAAATCTTATCTCCTTGGTCTTGGCTTCAACAGCATTTCTGCAAACCATGCCAATTAAAAACCTTTCAGTCCAAGTTTGCAAGGCAGGAATCATCTTCATTTTGCCTCCTTCAGAACAACAAATAATCTAGCAATGTTGAAAACCACTAAATTAATAATAAGCTGACGTCCAATTACTAAACTTTGCTTTCATTCACCTACTGATTTTTCAACGCCCATCATTCTGCCACTTAAATATATGTTTTAGAGGCACAGTCCATGGCATTTATTCACCACTAGAACACAGACAGGCATAAGGCAATGTTAAAAACATTCTTCCTCACCCCTTTTTATAGCTTCAGACCTCAGAAAATTAGCTCTTATTAGCTGATTTTTCAGCCTAAAAAGGGAGTACCAGAGACATAATACTTTTATCTGACTTCTACAGCTTGGGAAGGTAACAAAAATGCAGAAGTCATCTCAGTTTTAGTGTACAGAATGCTGAACCCTGTTGTCCCATCTACCTCCCACAAAAGCAGGCTTACCTTGAAAAAAGATCCTGGAGAAATACTTTTGGAGTGAATTCAGTCCCTTCTTCCTTCTGACTGCAGGTTGCTGCTTGTCTTAAACACGGGAAACATCCCTTGCTTCAGGCAAAAATTCTCAGCAATTTAGTCTTAAGGCTTCTGCAGAAAACTCCTCATGCACATGCAAACCCCCCCTCCCCCCCGGCTCCAGCTGCTTCCTCAGCAGCACTGCCCCGTGCCAGGTGCTGGGCAGTGATCCCAGTGCTCCCACCCCTGTTCCTGGCAGGCAGCACAGGTGGTAGCACAACTCAGGGAAGGTAAAACAGCCTCACAACCATCAATTGGATTGAAACCTCGCAGTTCCAGCTGAGGAGATTTCATTGCAGACACATAGCCCTGTCAAGATGCTGGGATGCAGTGAGTCAATGTTTTCTGGGACCTTTTTTTATCGTGGGCTGATGCTGTGAGCTCAGCAAAGAGGATGGCACAGTGCCTTGAGTGGCATTTTGCACAAAAGGCAAGAGCAAGATACTAATCAAGATTCTGGTGTGGAGAGACTCCATGCATTTTCCCCTCAACCAAGCCTAGAAATCACAGCCTTAGCATCACACTGGAGTGGGGAGAGAGCTGCAGACGTAATAGAGCCTCACACTTCAAAAATCTGTGATTAAAGACTCTCACGCTCTGTAAACTGCAGGCCACGAGTGGCAAATATACTGTGATTCCATCACAGACTTCCTTCTCCATGTGGGGAGCACTGCCATGTCCCTTTGTGGATGTCACTACTCTGGGCATTGTGCTGGTCTTGCATAACTTGCCTGGGTCCATACCATGCAATTTCAAAAAAATGCAAAAGCTAATACAAAGTTGACACTTCTGCAGGCTAGGTTTCAGCAGCAGTTCTCCTGGCACCCTGAGAAGGAAGGTAAACTGTCTTAAGGCTTCAGACTTCATAGGGATGTAAATGAGGATAGATTTATTAAGCTGATTGAAACAGCTTATACTGACTGAAACTCTGCAGCTGTAGCCATTATGTTCCTGATCCTTGAGTCCCAAATGCAACCAAGCAGAATCCAATGCTGTAACCAAGACAGCAAGGGCCATGGCTTCTCCCCACTGCAGTCGGTTTAGAAATCAACACCAGCAGGGCAGCCAGGGAGGCAATTAGCTATTTTCCATAGGTATCCTGATAAAAAAGCCAGTTATTTACAGCTTCCTGGCACATCAGTTATTTTAGTATTTCCTACGCAACATTCAGAAAAGAGAAACACTTTTCTTTTCCCCCCACATAAAGGGAGGTTGTATCCAAGAGCCAATTCATTTTTCTTGCTCTTGGAGCTGGCTTCTATTTCCTCACCTGGATAACCACAAGCACATTTTTGTGAACATTAGGTAACAAGAAAGCCTGCTGCTAATTCTTCCTCATCAGGGCCTGGGGAAAAATCTGAGCTGTTGGGTGAAAGCTAAAAAAACAAACAGAATAGATGGGAGGGGGAAGAGAAGTGGAGTGAGAAATCATTCAGGAATGAGTCAGTGCTCCTCCTGCTTAGTCACCTGTAGTTCTGCTCTCCAGACACACTGGAGATCAGGAATAAGATGCCTGCCTACCTTCCATCTACCTCCTCCTGACAAGGACTTGGAAAAAGAGCACAGAGTTTGGGGAACTAGCCACTAGAGGTGCTGGCTTTCCAGAGTAACAGAGCTGCCAGCAGCCCCTGATGTTTGTTTCCCACCTCCTTCTTTTGCCCCTGCACTATTTTGCAGTTAAATCATCTTGATTCAACCTGTTCGTCTGCTGGTTTGAGTTCCTCTGATGGTGCCCTGCAGTTTTGACATCGTAGGGGGTTGCCATGGAGAAGAGGGTGATGTCATTGTCACAAAAAGCATCGAACTTACAAATACAACAGGAACTGAGCTATTTTTAAGAGCTGCTTCTCTTCCCCCACTCTTTGCTGGGGTGGGTGGAGGCAAAGGCAGCACCTTCATTCTTTATGTTTTTGTCAACAAGTCTCAGAAATGAATTTTCTTGTCAGAAAATATCCCAAACCCATGAAATTACTGAATGCTGTCAACTTTTGGTCTTCATTCATTAGAGCTAGATTTATCTTTCCAGCTACTCACTGGGTTTGAGGTTAAATAACATTCATGTTTGTAGAGTAACTTCTACCCTGAAAATCTCTGCAGCATTACTGAGATACAACCACTTCTGGAAGAAAGATATGCCACAAAAAGTGAGGGGACAGAAACCTTGGTTTATGTAAAGGCTTCATACTGCTTATAATCACTCAGCAATAACTCATGGAATCACTGGACAGCCTGAGCTGGAAGGGACCCCCAAGGATCCTGTGACTGTTGGTTTGGCCTTGGCTATGCAGGGTGCCATTGCACATCAACACANAAGGTGAGTTTCAGAGCACACAGCTTGTAACTGCAGGCAGGTGTACCTTAAAAAGCAATTAGGTTCTGTAACATCACTGGTCACTCCACAGCCACTAAGGAGGTAACCCGGGCCACCTGTATTCCACAGCTGTAGGCAATGAGCTCCATGAGCCCTTAGGAACAGAGAAGTCAACTCCAGCTACAGCTTCTAGAGCTTAAGGAGAAGAAAATGGCTCACACCTGCAGGGTTTGCCTCACTCACAGCTCAAGCACACTTGATCAGCCTCCATTTTTTACCTTTAGCATTTTTGGGTGCTCAGTGATTTCCTGCAAATATTTCTCAATCCCTTTCCAGTTAACACCATGGACATTAACAATTTGATTCTTTCAGTTTCTGAATCAAAGCAGCTGAAGCCCATAGGTATCTTCCAGACATCCCTCTTGTATCTCTGGACAAGTTTTGTTCTCAAGCAAACTGGTACAACCATGATCCATCACATTTCTATATTCCTTTGTGCACTTTTATTTATATAATAGGCAGTAAAATTTGCCATACCCCAGATTCCATCGCTTCAGTGATGACCTCACTAGGACTTCCACATCTGGCTGTCACACAAGTTCATTCTACCCTCTCCTGGTATGGAACATTTTGTCATCTCAGGGTTTATAGAAGCCTCTTTTCCCTCAGAAGATGCTAAGACAATTTTCACCTCCAAATATCCTGTGAGAAAGGCTGGTGCCTCTCCTACTTCATGTCAAGTCTATGACAATCCCAACCTGCAAAGCCACAGAGCATCTGTGTGTTACACAAGGATTCAGAAAACGATGCTTAGGAAAAACTTGTTTAAGGCTGGAGGCAGTTACTTGAACAGACAACAGGGATGTCCAAAGAGCTCCCTGACCTCCTGTTGGTGCAATCATCTCATGGGACAGGGGAGGCAGAGACTAACCTGTGCAACAGAGAGGTAGAGTTCCATCCAAGCAGAAGTGGGAACAAACAATAGAAGAGATGACTGCTCATTCTTGTTATACCTGCTCACTCTTCTTAATTTCTCCATAATTACTTGTGTTTATTGCAGAGAAATTTATAATGCCATTGCTGTGTTTCTTATTTTACAGTACCGGGCAGCAGTTTTGTGTTGTCTGGGAAGAACATGAAGAGTAACTGATCAAGGGCAGTCTTATTAGATGGAGAAGGATTAGCACACATTTTGCTCAGAAAGAAAACAGATGCCAAGTCAACAAACAAGTAATAGTGGAGTACTGTAGCTTTGATTTAGATCTCATTTAAGTGAAGACAAGTAGGTACACTTACATGTTTTAAAGACCCGAAGAATAGATTCCCTTTACTGAACTTCTGCTGAGAGCTCTTATCTCTGTGTCCAGCCTGTTCTCAAAAGCTTTCTGTGTGAATTAGACACAGTGAAGTTCTGTACTGACTACAAACATGTCTGAGAAGTCCTTGGGATGACCAATACTTTGTTAGGAGCCTTCTTTCCTAATCTACCTGGTATTCAGCTTTGTGCTGCAGGATATAAACTGAAAAAGTTGCAAGTGAGAGGAACAGCAAGTGAGATTTCCCAGGTTTTGTCTAAAAGGCAGTTAGAGAATCAGCAAAAGCAAACAAATTTCAGCTTAAGTAAAAAACAAACACGCCATCTTTTTAGAGCTAGAAGTGAGCTATGCATTGGACTCCTGGGTGCTCTACCAGCGATTTTGGCTCTAAACTCTGGTTAGAGATAGATCACTGTTTATCTGCTAGCTCAACAGATGACTAGCTAATGTACTAAAAGAAGTATCATTTAAGGCATTAATGGACCAAAATAAATTCTTCAGCAGCAATTTACATTCAGTATTAAAGCTGGTCTACCATTTAGGTCCTATTCCTGAATTAGAAGAATATATAACCCTCTCAGAGGAAGTGTGAAAAAAGGCACTATGAATCTGTGAAAGCAAAAAAACAACAGGATGAAGTAAGAGGAATAGTGATGGAATATGCAGAGAAAAAAGCAGGAAAGAAGGTGGCTTGAAGCAATGTGGAAAAGACAAAACGAAGTTCCACCACAAAATCTGTAGACAACACAAAAGGGGAGAACCAAGCAGAATCATGGCTGGAGAATTTAACCAAATGAAAAAGCAGAGCCAATTTAACTTCTTAGGGAGAAGAAATGAATAATGATGCAGTTGTCTACTCTCTCTTTCATGTGTGGGAGAAATTGCAAGGAAGTAAATCCCAAGTCTGAGAAGTTTCCATATACTTCAAGTACAATGTACCACCTTGGGTTTGAATCCTGTAAATTCTGTAGTCTTGAATAAAATGAAGCCTTTATATTGGTTTCAATAATGCAGTATACAAAAGGTTAACACCTATAGCTATCCCCAAAACCTCCCACAAAAGCCTGCCAACACTTCACTTAGGGCAAATTGAGACTTCAGGGATGCTCAGATCCAGTAAGGAACTCCAGCCCTTGTGAAAGTAAACAAAACTTTTGCCTTAAGAAGCATAAAGGTTTATGTGCCCAACTTTTCCACTTGTGACATCATCTACTACTTCTGACAACTTTCTACGAGAGCACATTCCAAGTAGAATCATTCAAGTTGTATTCAAGTGTCCAGGAAATCCCATGTGGTTATGAAAGCTGCCACCAAATGAGGGGCTTTTGCATCCAGCAGCCACAAAACATTCCCAGTCATGCAGCAGCACTGCTTCATGGATTCTAAATAAAGTCTTTTGAAACCATTTGATAGCAATGTTAAATATGACACTCACCACCAAAACACAACTTTATTTATTAAACACTAATTAAAAGACCAACTGAATGCAGGACAAAGACATTTCAAAGAGTGTGGCACAAGTTAGGTGTTAAATTTTTAAGGAGCTGTACAAGAAGGGGAGGCAGCAGTGAAGACAAACATTTTTCTCTCACAAACTGCTCAGAAAGGTTCATGTAGAGGCTTAGGAGGTTGTCCATGCACTCATGCAATAGAAACATTCTTGAACAAGTCCCATGTGAAATATTGCAGAAATGGCTCTAATCACTCTCATGTTTACATTTGAAAACATAAGAAAGCAACAACAAATTCTTCTCTAGAATACAAAATGTGTTTGTCTCCTATGAAGTCACTGGAAGTTCACCAGAAGGAAAGTTTCTCCCACAGCAATTAAGGTCAATGTAAGTCGTTCTTTGAAAGAGCTGTCAAACATTTCACTGATTTCTTCTCTCAACTCCCTCAGCAGAGGTACTGTGGACTTACCATCTGCATTCAGAATTCTCTCAAAAAGTTTACTCCAGAAATCACTGCCAGGGGTCCTAAAACAAATAGAACAGTGTTCAGTGGAACAGTATACATACACACATAACATACCTATCAAGGTCTCCATTTATATTCAGCACTCAACATCCTGGGAGAACCATGCCTGAAATAATAATTTAACTCACATGAATAAATATAAAGGAAAATCTAGGAATGTGCTGTTCATTTTATATGTGTGGACCCCATCCTCTTTCTCCAATAAGTTTCTGGATAGTAACTACTCAGGTCTAAATCGACTGTTTGTACAGTTACCTCTTGTAGTACACCTGACCACTACCACCATTCACACTAAGCCATGGCAGTTTTAGTTTAAAGGAATTATCAAGAACATTTTTGAACCAAACAACTTGGGAAACTCCTTTCATGAATAAAGGGCAGAGGTAAATCTTATTTACCTACTTGCAAGCTAAGTTAAAGAGGCGATATTAAAGGAAAGTTGCAAGAAAAAAAAAGAAAAAAAAATAGAAAAAGGTGGTTTAGAACCACCTTCCTTTATTCCCTGCCTTCCATCTGCCAGAGTTCTGTATAGATAATATTTTGGAGACAATTAATAGTAATAAATCCCCTCTCTCCCAGATGTACTCACACAAAACGAATAAAAAGGTTAAGTGACCCATTTAAGTCTCAGAAAATTGACATTAGAGCTAACCCTTTGTTCTTCAGTTTTGCACTGCTACTGACTGCTTGAAACACTTTTCTCCCTCGAGCTTGGAGTTACAGTGGCTTTGAAACAAATTATCTGCCTTTGCTTTATCTAAGTGACTCACAAAACAGCAGCAGCCAGTCTCAGAATGAATCCAGCCTGTACTATTACACTGGTAACTCTGCTAAAATAATTAAGTCAATGCAAAGGCAAACCAAGAAAAAAATATGCAAGACTTGAGACCATTTTCTCTGTGGGATTAGATGAGCAAGAGGTGTAGCAGAGATGAAGTGTTGCTAAGGGGGTGTAAGGAGTTCTGAGTGACAAAAATAGTCCTAAAAATTCAAATGCAGCTTCTATATCCTGCCTCACATAAACCTGCACAGATGAAGATTCCTAAAATAATACAGTGAAAACAGAAAAAAAATCACCATATCCGTTCTTTAATAATGGTAAAATTCCTCTCCTGAAAAACAGGCTGTCAACATTATACCCAGAGATGAAAAAAACAACTTGATCAGAATTTATATTCTACCTTCCCCTAAATCTCTACCACAATGTTTCAGTGTTTTCCATTTGTTCTGTCACTTTTTAAGTGGGTTCTTTTTTATTGAGGGCCATTGACCTTGGAAGAATAATTTGTGCTCTACCCTGCAATTCCCAACTGCTTTAGTATTTTGCTGAACTGGTAGTAAAATCAGTAGCTCTTCAAGTCATTCTGCTATATTTAGATTGGTTTAATATTTAAAAACAATTAAATCCTTTTAAAAAAGCTTTCTTAACATAAGAGGGTCATGGTTGTATTTAACACCAGTCAGCCTTCTAGTAAGAAGCCTTCTTTCTAGTTGTCAATACATGAATTCTCAAAAACTTTTTTGAGGAAAGTTATTCTGTCAATACAATCCTTGAAAAAAACCCAAAAATGAACCCAAACCAAAACAAACCACCAAACTTAAATAAACCTCAAAGATATAAATAAATAAAAAAGAAAATCACTTTCCAAATCACTTAGAGAACTTTGAACAGAAAGGATAGAAGTAATGTCACCTTTAAAAAAGTAGAAATACTAAAAACAAGAAGAATCCTGTGTCTTCCTGGGTTACAAGTGTCCCCAGCACATGTGGCTGTATGCAAAGGATGAAGACCAAGATTCATCTCCATCAGCTGACTCTTCCTCCCAGGGAATACTTAATTGTGGAGCCTCTTCTGGTGGATGAAGGTGCCCTGCAGCACTGAATTTGCTTGTCACAGATTACTTGAAAACTTCAAACTGACTAGAGGAAATGTCATCAATCAATAAGAACCAGACACACTAAAAGATCCATATGTGAATGGAAACAGATTCAGTGCAAATTCCTCATTCCCACATAATGAAACGCCTCATTTACACTGTTGATAGAAGACTTCAGTACAATGTGTAACTAAAGCACCTATGCAGACATTTCTTGGAATAACTGATATTGAAAAGTAAGTATAGATGATGATAAGTCTGTAACACTTTCAGAAGCAAAGCAGGAAAGGTGGAAAATAGCAAGTCCTTATTTGCAGTCTGAACTCCCAAACGATGAACTGATGCACACAGGTGAGTGAGAAGCCATTACAGCCTGGTTCCAGCTCCACAGAACTCATGCCCAGGCTTTACCTTCTTCCTGCTGTGGCTCCTTTAAGCCTTCACAGGTCTTGCTCCTCAAGTCCCCCTCCAAGATCTACCTCAACCCCAAATCCTAATTTTTTCAATCTAGCATCCCCAGCTTTGACTACAATTCTTTTCCAATTAACCCCTCCTTCCAAATTACACAGGGACAGCCAGCCCTATATTTCCCAACTCAGACTTATTATTCCTCCTGCTCCAGTTATCCAGACAGTTATTGCTCTTTTTCCCATATCCATATCCTGATCAGGTCCCTGACACCATATCCCAACCTTCTCAACTCAGGTCTTATGTAGCTTCATCTGCAGCAGCTCAATTTAATCTCTTGCAGCATTAAGGAAATGATATCATAGCAGACAACCAGATATATATCCAGTAAAAAAAAAAAAAAAAAAAAAAAAAAAAGGCATTTTTTCCTCTGTACACAGCTTAAGGAGATGGGATTTTTTCCAAAGGCTGAATACAACAAACTGAGAGATGTAAGCAGTGCAGGTTGCTAGGGAACTGGACAACTCCCACGCTGGCAGTAGGTTTTCCTAAAGCAATGGTCCTAGGAGTGATCCATGATCCTGAATCAGATACCTGGTCCAGTAATTAGTGTCATGAGTGCAGAGCTCTGGAAAATCCTTATGAAATGCCAAGGCAAAAAAATCTGCAGTATGTGCCAAACAAAATGAACAAGTGCTCAGTCTAAGAGCAAACAAAGGGCACAGGAAGGCAGAGCAGACTTACAGCCTAAACACATGGCTAAAAGAGAGCAGTAGAATTTAATACCTGAGACAAACAGCAGCTTCCAAAAAGCAGCTGTTTGGAGACTTGCATCTTAGATGGCAGTTATTAATTATTTTCTTTGCTGTGCACATGTACTGCTCCTACAACTGTTACACCCTGCCATCAGTGTCTTATTGGAATGAAAAAAAAAGGCAGAAAGCCAAACTAACCCATTTCCGAAGCAACATACTCATGTGATCTTTGCCTCCCCCACCACCCACCCACTTACAAACTTCTCCAAGCTTGATCTGTAAGGTGAGAGATATTAAGTCAGTCTCATCTGAAAGGATGGAAAAAGCAAATACTCCCAATTGGACTATTCATATTCAGCTTAAAATTGTCTCCTACACAGCACTGAGGCTACTAGTGAACAAGTCCAACAACTTCACAATTTCACTCCCCACAAATCTACCACGTTTTGGCAAAACCAGCCCCAAGTTGTATGTTGTAAGCTCTGAAGATAGTACCACTACAAAGAAAATGAAGTTAGATGTCTCTTCTTTCCCAGCAGACCCCTCTGCAAAAGGACTTACTCTGATAAGTTTTGGCAGATTTTCCAGATGGAATTCTCCTTATAGACCTGGATATGATCCCCAAACAACATCAAATGGACTACATCTGCAATGCCAACCAAGTCTACCTGTAATCACAACAAAGATGACCAAGTTCAATATCTATCACTTTCTGCTCTTATTGCTTTCACACATTTAAGTCCGAACCATCTTTGCACTAGAATCTTCCAGAGATCTGTTAAGTAAGAAAACTTCAAAAGGTAAAATTCTGTTATTATTGTAGGTTTCTAAATAAATACACTAGTTAAAATCACTGAACAGCACTGCTAATCCTTTCACTTAATGCCAAAGATTCCATCAGATGTAAACTTCTCTTTATTCAGTATTTATTGATCAGAGCTTCCCATAGCACTTGTAAATTTTAATGTAAAAAAACGGGTTTTGTAAAGGAACACAGAAATTAAGATAACCGAGGAAATAGAGACTCACTTGATAAGGAAGAGAACTTTCTGCCAGAAGCTGTTGTCCATGAGGAGTCTGAGCTGTGGGAAAGTTGTAGGGCAAGCTGACTCGAGGCAGTACCCTCAAATCCAGGCTGTGAGAGAAATCCACCATCTTCAGAGCATTTGGAACCTCCTTACCAGAAAACGCATCGCAGATCCTGAGCAATGGAAGCACGTGAGGCAGAAGACGATCCCACAAACTTTTTCTTTTTTTCAGAATTAAATTTAACAGCACAGCGAAGGTGAATCTTAGCCATGTCAATGCTCCCCTCTGATGGCTGCTGTCAGAACTACTGCTGCAAGGGCTGCCCTGGATGGCAAAGACTCACAGCAGGGAACTTAGGAATGATACTGCTGTCTCCACAGTAAGCAATATGAAACTAAAGGATTGAGGATGATGCTGTTTTCATATCTCTAAGTTACCTGAAACACAGTTTGTGGACTGTGGGAAGAGTGTGATGCCTTTTCACTGGTCCTGAAATTATGAGCCAGATACAGGTGATACAAAGGGGTTCCCTTTACAAGGATCCTTATGGTGCACAACATGCTGGATGAAAAGCACTGAAGATGCACACATAACATAAAGTGGATAGAATTTTAATATGTTTAGCAAATTAGCATAACTGAGAAGAATCCCCAGTTAGAGTCATAGGTGATGAGGTAATTCCTCCCTGGTTCTCCCCTTTTCTAGCTCCCACTCACCCCCCACTTGGATAGGAATTAACTTTGTTTATGAAAATGTGTCTCAAAGAGCTGTTTTTCAACCTTGGCTCCCAGAGAGCCTAACCTTGTACCCCAGGGCTTGGAGCTGCTGGGGAATTTATTTTGTCTTTCTGTCTAATGGAGTAGGTAAATGCTAGCTACGAATGCAATAATAGGCTACAGAGCTACAAATATATATATGTAAAGAATATAGAGAATAGATAAAAGCAAAAAGGCAAAAATCAATTTGGCATCAGTGTAATGTTTTGCACTTCCCCCTCTCCTTCTAAATCTCAGAATATTTAATACAAAAAATAATTAAGCTTGATAATATTTCTACAAACTTTTCCTAGTTTACAGGTGAGGGAGGAAAAACAGGAAGGAATAGCTCTATTAACGGCTGCCAAGCCAACAATATCCACATATCACAGCTCTCACTCCTATTCTTACATACTTGTATGCTGTGAGCTTATTTTGTAATTTATACTATGCACTTGGCCTTTTGCAATTTGAAAAATCCCAAACTATTATCCTAACTTTTTGGCAGTTGTTTGTTTTGTATTTGCCACAGAGAAACCCAGCAGGAAATATCCAAGTCCATCAAGCCACTATTAGATCAGTGACTTCCAAAATAGGATGCAGCACTCTAAGGGATGTGCAAGACAACACATTGCAGGATGTGAAGAAAATATTAGAACTTGCATAGTACAGGTATGTAATTTATAAATAATTACATAAATAAGTTATTAATAAAATAATCACAAAAAATAAGTAAAATATATTGTGAGTATGCATGTAGGCTGTAGGCTCAAAGCAAATTTAAATTTAATAGTTTTTTTTAACATATCGGTGATAACTAAGGACAGCCCCAGTGAATTTTTATGTAATAGAATTATATCCAATCCATTAGCCATTCTGGTTACTGGCTTCCTACTGATGCCTAAAGTTTTTAGCTTTTAAGCAATCTTCATATACTTGTAGCTTTGTAGACTGTTAAGTGCCTTGGTGTTACTTCTAGTACTTTCCCACCTTGCTTCCCACAGTGAACAGGTCCTTATTGGCACATTCCTAAAATTGTGTTATGTCTTGCCTGTTACTTCTCCAAGGACATTTTATTTTGCACCACGCAATAACAGGCATAATAAAGGTAGGGTAGGAGAGCAGAACCCAGGGTGGGAGATTACCTAACCAACTGCTCCTCTAATTGGACAATACTGGCCAGATATTCTAATTGCCTAACCTTATCAATTGTAAGGATCTAATTTAGGGCATTATTTTTCACCATATTGTGTACCTGAAGGCTTTCAAGTAAAAATTTGCTTTTATATTATCATTCTAACATGGTCTGGAAAAGTTTGTATTCTATTTCCAGGCATCACCACACTTAGTTCACAGATCACATTCTAAGGGATACATGACTTTGTTAACATAAAATGAGAAACAGCTTGAAGAAGAGAATTAGGTCTATGCATCAAGGTACAAGCTGGACTGCAGAGGAAGCTGAACACTGTGTTTAAGGGTATCTGCATATTCCAGTCACACCTGTTGCATGTCTTCTAATTTCCTGGGCTTCAGATATGTAAAGCCAAAGGCAAGTTATGAACCATATTGAGTTAGTGGTCCAGAACCTTGGTAAAGCAGAAACTAAAAAACACAGGCAATATCAAAATTATTTTGTTGAGGATAAGTTTTACAACATCAATATATACTATTTCTACAGGGAATTTTATTCCTAAATCAAGTGTTTTCACTCTTATCAGAATACATTGGAGCCTAAAAAAACCTGGACTGCAAAATCAGTATCTGTTTTGCCAGTGGGCAGGCTCAGCACAAGAGGCACAGAAACCAGCATAAGGAATAGCGTAATTTTCTATAATGTGAAAGTATAAAGAATTACACAAGGAGAAGCTCAGCACTGCTACCAAAGATTGCCTACAGGGATTGAGATACAGTACCAGTGACCCCAAGACTTCACCATCCTTCGGAGCCACACAGCAGCTGGGGACCCCTGTCACAGCCAAGCACTGGAGAGCCCCTCCCAGAACTGAGAATCCCTACAGGTGTGTCCACCCACAGGCAAAGAAGCTTCCGACTGTGCTGGGACAGGGCCCAGCTTGGAGAGGGTGCAATAAACAAGCCCACACAACTTCCAGTGCAGGAACATCTGGGGTCAGCCTCCTCCCGAGTTCCTCCCAAAGCCTGGTCAGGGCTCAAGGAACAACTCAGGGAATTCCCTTTGCTCCTACACCCCCCAAAACCCAGGTGTGGCTTTATCTGGTTTCTACATACCTTCTAAATACACCTTCTAAAAGGAAGGTGAATACACATTTGAACAATGAGTGGATACATAGATCATATTGATAATGATATTTTGTTAATGAGTGGATACAAATATAACATTTGGTTGGAAGGTTCAACTAAAGGCCAACTGTGGCTCAGGGCCTATTTTTCAGGCCTCAGTACTTCAGTACCCCAGCTCAAGGGTAGAAGTTACAGCAGCCCGGGAGCTGTAGCTGAAATGACTGTTTGGTACCTCCCATATTCATAGGAAGGGACAAACCTGTCTCCCAGAAACAACACCTCTGGCCTCAGATCTCCATGGACAATCTCTGCTTTGTGCAGCTTCTCTACCATGTGCAGAAGATCATGCACAACCAAGAAAAGGATATCCTTGGTGATGAACTTACGGTCACGGAGAATATCCTGAAAAGAGAATAAACATCTATATCTGTACCCTTTTACTTTAGATTAGGTGAAATATTTATAGCTCACCTTCTGTTTCATTATTCATCTGTACAGAGGTAACTGTCCCACCCTAAATTCAGTGTAATCAGATTTTGCCCATGATTAGCCCAGACAGAATAACAACAACAGTAAACCGTTAGGAAATATTATTATTCAAAATTGGACAAAAGATCAGGAGGGGGAAATTGAACTGAAGACTGAAATCACTATTGAATTTCAGTGCTATTGCATGCCACAATTCAAAATGCACTTCCAAGACTTAAAGTGTTAATCATTCAGCAAGACATTAAATGCTATGACCTTGCTATAGCTGACTGGAATGTACTGAAAGAGGTCAAGTTAAACAACAGCTTTAGATGCCATTCTTGCTGTGGAATTACACATGGTTCTTGTCTCCAGTCCTTTACGACTCACAAAGACAGAAAATGTGAAAAATTGGTTCAAGATTGTCTCTGAGAAGCACATGATCGACGAATGAGAAAGCAGACCCAACTGAGGCATTAACAGACAGCTGTAATTTGTACACAGATAAAGACCAGAGCATCTGTACTGCAGGATTAAACAGGAGCAGCTCTTCAGCAATGAGCATAACACCACCCCACACTCACTACTGGCACCCAAGCAGAAGTTAGCTAAGAGTTGGTTTGTCTGTACTGACCCTGAGCGTGAAGCAATGTGTATCTCTGTGCACAATGGCACAGCCATCCTGGTACAGGTAACAGCTGCAATTCTCACTGAAGCTCTGGTCAAAGTCAGAATTCAAACGCTTCTGTAACTCAACGGTGATATAAAAATCCCAAGGCACAGGCTGAGAATACACCTACAAGAAGGTACATAAGAACATTTATTTTTGGAATAAAGTGAAAATTGCTCATCTTCATATTCTTCTCATCCTCTTTTTTTTCTACTCCCACTTGACCAAGGAAGACATTTTTCGCAGTCAGAATCTAGATCCACAAAGAGGAAGAGGACTTGAAGTAGCAAACTTCATGCACGGAATTCAGAAATTAGGGGTTTATACTAATGGATGAGATTTTACCATTTCACACTTCTTGTACAATAACCATCATGTGTGTTACCTTTATTGCATATCCCTTTGTATCCCCTCGGAAAATGCATTCAGCAGGAAGGGCAAAAAACATCTTGTATTCTTCATTGTTCCAGTATTCCATTTTGATGCAGTAAGTCTCATTTCCTGTGATGAAAGTTTACATTCATAATCTGTCACAGTAAATAGCTGTTCCCAAGTCATTCCCCACCTGCACCACAAAAAACTAAGAGGGTGAACATGAACGATAAATCAAGCTCATCAGAACACAAACTCTGCACTGCAGAGGGTCTAGCACACCTACCCAGCTCAACGTCCTTCTTGACCTCCATGTGAGGCAGAGCTCCAGTCTCCAAGTGAAAATTTGGAGAAGCAACCAGTGATGCTAGCACAGAACCTAAAAGCTTTTTACGCTGTTCAGGGCTCCACAGGAACGGAGCTACATCATCCCCTAAGAAAACAAACAACATGAAGAGATGAGCTGAAATTGTGTTAACTCTCTGCAACTTGGTTATATCTGTCAGTAAAAGTAATCTGAACACTGGAAGCTTTCAATCCACATTCTGATTTACTACCTCTTGGCAAGTTAATTCATCTCTTTCCAATAGTTCTGGGAAGGCAGTGTGACCCTTGTTTTTGTAACTGCCTTACACACTCTTATCAGGAGGTCTCAAGAGTTCTACTGTAGCATCATGCAAAATGCATCTTTCACAAGAGACAAAGCTCTGAATTATTTCAGCCACAGTAGAATTCTAACTCATGCTGCAAACCAACACTCCTTTTTTTTTAAATCCATGCTCAGAGCAAGTGATCGGTTTGGGGTTTTTACATTATGAGGTTTAGGGAAATGTAGTCCTTTGATTACAGCAGAGGTTTTATGTAAGAAAAGGAAAACACAGTCAGACTCCAACTCTGCTGGTCACGGCAATGTTAAGAATTTAATGGCTTTTTATCTCCTGGAAGACACCCAAGGTAATTTCCTGTAGGACTGGACTTAATTTCCTTCATAACATCAGGTCATTCAACAGATGAGGTGATCAGTAAAAAACTGAGGTAGCCTCAAGTGTTTACTCTGCCTGATCATTTGAGATAAAACACAAGAACTAGATGGCCCCTACTGCCTTGTCCAAAATGTCATGGCTGTAATGAGAGAGAACATTTTAAACTTTTACAGTGCACAGGTAAGAACCAGAGTATCTACTGTTATACCCATACTTATTTAAAAAGCATTGCAGTAAGTACTGCTCAGGAAGCAATTCTGTGAAAGCAGATCCAGGAAACAGAGTAGACTGGAGGCTACAACATGTTCCAAGCTTTTGCCATCACAAACCTAGGAAATTTACTGGCATATTTTGCAGGATTAAACTAACAGATATCTGATTTTATTCTTTACACAGTATTAAGGATTACGACATCCAGGGTGAGAGCTGCAGTTCAAGGGAGATGTGCAGAAATCAAGAAACAAAGCAACAGCAAGGATCCAAAATTTAAGAAAGGACCATTAAAACATCTGAACAAATGCTTTCTTTTTCTTCTGAAGAGATTTTTTGTATCGCTCTAAAGATTAGTACATATGACAGAAGCAAGTCAAAGATGCATCCAAAATATTCCAGCTATTTCAGTGACATCACTTCTAATTGTATTTTCTTTCCAAGTCCCAAGCATGCTTCATCATAAAATAGTCTGCAGGCACATGAGAACATAATTCTCCAGATACACTGCAAATTTTCAAATACGCAATTCTAAGCGCTATAAACCAAAATCAAAGGAGTTAAAACAGGTTAAACAACTTGAAAACCATCATTCAACACACATCTAATTCCACAGGCCAGATTTTGACAGCTTTTTGTGGCCATTTCTGTTCTAACTGTAATCTAAATATTGATAACAGAGAGAAATAAGGGCCTTTAACTAGAAGAAAAAAACCAAAGAAATTGACTGTTTAAGTACCAGTACCATTTTCCCTCAGTAGGAATAAGGATGATACTGTGAAGCGACACAACAGTTTACAGCATAGTTAAAAGTGCAGATTTAAACCAAAATTATACAACTTGCACTAGACTCCAAATTTATATTCATCTTTTTCAAAGTAGTAGGTTATCAGCACATCAGGAGACACACTGTATGATTACAGAGAAAAAACAAAGACAAATCAAAATAAAGCTGTCTTACAAGTTATTACTGCCATTCAGTCCAAATTTTTAATTTTGGAATTTGACCTTATTACTCCTACAGACTGCCTGCTTTACTACCTTAAGTAACTTCTCTGTCACCTTAGTATAGACATGTTTTGGATGCTGACAAGCATCCTGTACTGCACCTCACTTCTGCTTCAGACAAAGGAGACAAGTTCAGTCACAAGTCATAGAAATGGGAAACATACAAAGCACAGTGGAATACAGGAAGGACAGAAAAAACCCCCCACCTTAAATGAATGCTGCGAGTTATTTGTTGTGAGTGAAATTCAGGGTAGTACTAACCAGTAACGTTTCCACCTCCAGAATCAGTAACCACTTCAGCAGGGAAGCTCTGAGCCAGCTCCAGTCTCTCAGTGATCTGCAGACATTTAATAGCAGATATTTGTGTAACAGAGGACAGAGAACCTCCTGAGACTGAAGAACCTGAGGAGCGAGTATCTTCCAGGCTTGCTTCCATGATCGGGCTGTAAATAAAGCCATCAACTACTCAGTCTTCCCAAAGACACAAGTTGTAGATAATGTAAACCCGGGCACTAGGAGAGGATACTGTTCACACCCAGATTTAATCAACAAGAAGAAATTCTTTCCCAACCCAAGCAGAAAGCTAGTAGACATGTCAAAGCTTCAGTTCAGTTTTGATGATTGATTATATTCAGAATCTTAGTTTACAGATGATCTTCTCTTCCGCCAAATCTGACTGCTACAACAGAAGACAGACTGAATATTTATCACTCCCTTTGGTATAAAATTTCAGTGCTTTCAAAGCACTGAAGGGGTAGATGAGAAATAACTCCTCTTAATTGTAATCAGCACAGTTTTCAAGAAACCTCCTAAGTAAAAATCATCTTCAGCATGGTACACAGGTTTATATCCTAACAGATAGCAAATCCAACTCAGCTCTGGATTAAGAAACTCACATACAACAGATGTTTTTTCTTTACAATAAAATGTTATTTGCTAGTTTTTTATTCTGTCCAACATTTTTACTCTCTAGAAGAACTAAAACAGAAACAATAAGTGTATTTCATATAGTCAAAATAAGTACAGAAGCCCATGAAGATAAAAGGAACCACTGACTCTGCTTTTCAGGTCTGATAATGAAGACACAATGCATTTATTAATTTCTCTGCAAGTTATTTTGTTAAAAACCCTTGTGGTTAAGTCCCACAGCAGTAATGCTGAAAAGCCAAGTGGGTTTGCTATTACCTCTTAAATCTGCTCAAGGTAAAGTGGACCCTGAGCTAAAGAAATGGCTCTCTCCAGTGTACTCTGGTCTTTTCAGAAAACTCCTTCCTTAGCAACACTGAAACCACAACCGTGAGAGACACGCAGCAGGAGGGGTTTAAGGTCCTTTACTGTTGATTACCTCAGTTTTTTTACACACAGAGCTTCAGTGTACGCGCCTTCACACACCAGAGTCTCCTGATTCAGAGGTGCACTCCTGGATTCTGGACTGTCTTCCTTCAGCTCACTCTGTGAGAAATCAGGAGCTGGGACTCTCTGAGCCACCACCGCATGAAAGGGCGTTGAGGCCAGGTGGGCAGCCCTGTTGAAGTCACACGTGTCTTCTGGGTTGGCACAAAGGGTCTTGTTCTTGTAGGAGCCGGTCACAATTGCATCCTCAGTCAAACGTTCAATTCCATTCAGCTCATCCTGAAAAAAATAAGGAGAGACAGGGAAAGGTTGTAGGCTTTACGACAAATTTTTCTTAATTTAAAAGATGAACATTTCCCTTTCTCCAACTCCAGCACCTTCCAACATGAATAGGACACTCAGTCTTCATGAATACTACTTATTATACAATCCCACAGGGGTCTGGGTTGGTTGGAAGGGACCTTAAAGACCACCGAGTTCCACCCACGGCCATGGGCAGGGACACCTTCCCCTAGGTCCAGGTTGCTCCAAGCCCCAGCCAGGCTGGCCTGGAACACTTCCAGGGACGAGGCAGCCACAGCATTACATTTCCAGTATAACTTCAGCATCACCCCGTTCACTCATTGCCATGCCAGACAGCACTTTAGAATCCTTGCTTTTTACACATGATGCTAGGCCAGCCCAGCTCGGTCTGACAGCGGCACAGGCTGTGTTGGTGTCTCCTGGGCAGGAAATCTGCCGTGGGGTGAACTGGCTCCTTACACAGGCTGGGGCTGCTGCTGTGTTTTCCTTGGCAGTCAGAGAATCCACAGGCTTACGAACAGCGAGAGGCCGACGGGCACTTTTCTGGCTACGACCTGCTGAACAACTAAGAAGAAGTTACAGTCAATTACAAATTTATTAGAGCAGCTTCTGATCTCCAACACATTCCTCTCCAGAACTGAAGCCTATTGATAATTTCAATCAACTAATTTCTACTACAGAACTACCAGTATGCAATAGATACAGCTCTCCAGAATGAAGGAGGTTTATAGAGCAGCTTAAACAGTTCCAGGTTGAAGATGAAAAACAGGAGAGTAGTTCCTCATCATGGACTCTCAGTAAGGAAATAAGAATACCAATATAAACAAAACAAAACACACACCCCCACACAACCCTGCAAGAAACACTTATTTCAGCTGCTACACAAAGTGCTTTGATAATTCAGTTTCCTTCCCTCTGAAATCTAGGTCTTGAATAATTCTACCTTATATTCTGATTTGTCAAAGTAGAGGATTCGTCAAATATAGAGAAAAATGGAGCAGCAGCCGGTGGGGGAAGCAGACCTACATCTGTAAAGAAAAACAAAGAGGCTCTACCATATCCACAGTTTTTCCAAAAGAGCATATCCAACACTTCTTACAATGGTTAACACCAATCCTAAAAGTACTGCTCCTAGCAGGAAGTGACAGAGCTGGCACATAAAGAAACCCATTAAAAGTGGCTTGGGTTAGTCACATTAATGAACCACCCATTCACCCCCATATTATGTGAGCCAACGTGCTGGTTTCAGACTACGCTTCAGAATATGTACCTGTTTCTGCAAGGCTGCCCTCATTTCTCTGTTCCTCCTCAGGCTTCACAGATGTATTTCCACTCTGGGTATCTGGGCACACATCAAGAGTCGGGATAACCTCTGTCAACAGCAACAGAGTCAGGTTGGATCAGAAGTAAATTTCTTCAGGATGTGACCTTCCCAACACAACTTAACAAAAGCAAAAATACACCATGTCTGTCTGTATCCCACCACCAAAACCTCCAAGGAAAAAGGACTTAAGGAAGTATCAATCTAAAGGGAGCATTAAATGCTTTGGAGATTTTAGTAAGACTGCAAACAGGAAACATGGATGTAAACTTTCCAGCTACTGAAAGGAAAATGCTCTTCTGCGTGGAACTTCTTTCAGATAGTGACAATTCTCAGGTGCTTCATGCTTTGGTCAAGATGGTAAAAGGCACTCCTAGCATACACATTCTCATTCTTCTAATCCACCCAGGCTTTGGGTTTTACTTTGCTGCCATCTTGGTACTCATGGAACACTTCCCTTTAACCAAACCTTCTCCTTGGTGGTAAAAAACTTGACTACTTACCCTCGGAACAAGATGGGTTCTGTAGTTGAGTATCTTCATAGACCTGGAATTCACTGACAAAAACATAAAAGAAACAAGTTTGTATTCTACAGACATTCACAAAATGTAAATAAACCCTGTAAAAAAGGCAAGCCAGGCTGACAAATGCTACTGGCAAGAAGATCCCTCAGACAAATAATCAAGCACATGGAGAAAGAACACAGATCCTGGTTACAGGCTGATGCCAAGGCTTTACTCCATTCCACCTGCAAAAACAGGCTCTTGGTGATCCATGCTACTACTCATACCTAAATATCCTCACAAGCCTTCTCACTGCTGGCTAGAAACCCCTCTCTCACCTTTGTGACCAAGGCTGATTCTCCCCATATTCTGTTGCTCTGGAAAAAGGAAATCCTTGAATTCCCAAAGGTGCCGAAGCTCCCGCTCTCTCTGCCGCCTGTGGAAACAAAGCCGCACGTCGACTCTACAGTGGTGGAAGCGCAAACCAGGCAAAAAGGTTCCAAAAACATGATGATAATCACACGTAGTCAGTAAAACCCTGATAGATAATGGCTGTCCTTAGCCATTTTCAATTGTTCTTAGCTTACTTGCATGAACAAAGTCCACTTTCATTGCATACTGTAAATGCATCATTTACTCTTTGCAACCATACAGAAACTTCAACAGTTGCAAGGTAACTAAAGTCTCCTGTGAAAGACATGCAAGCAGTTACAGAGCTTACAACAAAGCTCTGTTTCATTAGTTAAAGTAGTTACTACGAAGACATTGCTTTGGAAATGGAGAAGGGAAGCAGAGAGTGAGAGAATGTATTTTATTAGTGAAGAATTCTCTCACAAGGAGTCTAAAATGTGTTAGAAGAATATCAGATATGCTTCCTTTTGGCTTTCTGGGGTACTTTTATTTAAAGTTGCAGCTACTTGGAAAAGAAGAGTTACATGAGGACAATACCGGGTCATGTGATTGTTGCTGCTTGTCATCTTCTTTCTTCTTCAATTTCTTTTCCAGCTCCTCAATTTTCCTTTGGATTTCTTCCTTCTTCCGTTCTATGGCTTCTATTTCGTCTAAGGAAAAAACACCTGTAAGGCCCAATGCATGTTTCACATCCAGTCAGTGGGTACAGCCTAAATGGTCAAGGAGCCAAAACTTCTGTGGTCTTTCCCTGTCCCACAGCTTCCACAGAAAGCTGTTGAATAGTTGCTGTCTCTGTACCTCAGAGCAGTTAAACAACTATCCCAGTAGAAAAAGAGAAGCAGCTGCCATACCGACAGAAGCAAATACAATTTCATGATTCCAGCAGGAAAGCCTTACTTGCTTCAGCCCACTGTGAAACGTACCTTTGTCTTTCTTCCTCGCTTTCTTCCTGTAGATTTCAGCCCGGATCTCTTCAAAAGAGAATTCGTCAACTCCAGCATAAACTTTCTCTTTGCAGTACATCACCATCTCTTTCTTTTCCTGAGCATCCTGCTGCTGATGCTGCACTCGCTGGAGTGGGTCCTCCGGCTCCTCAGGTTTGCGAGTACTTAACACACGGTTTATGCTGGGCTCAATTTTGCAGGGAGTCCTGAAAAAACAGGATTTTATTACTTGGGCTTTGTCTACTTCATTGGAACACAGAAAAGCAGGCACGGGACACAGCGGGGCTAATTTCAGAATCTGGTTTTGGAGTAGTGCAAAGACATTCTGTTCTGTGCTTAGAAAAATACACAAGAAAATTGGAATGAGAAACAGCAAAGGCCAGCACACTACTCACAGTTGACTGATAAATAAATAAAACAAGACAAACAACAAAATACAAATCCAACCCAAAGTGTTAACAAGGTCCAGACAAAAGCAAATAAAATTCTTATGATGTCTGAACTGCCGTGCATCCCGAAGCAGGATCTGCTCAATTTAGTTCCGTCGAGCTGTGTGACCACAGGCGTGGCAAGTCCCTAAACTCTGGCTTGTAGCATGGTTATCTGGGAGCAAAGGGACACAGGAGAAAAGGGACTTTAAAAAGGGAAGCTCTTGGGCCAGATGAAACCTACATGCTAATTTCAGCAGAGAGGAAGCAGCACTGGTACACCTTCACCAACACCAGCAATCCAGCTGACTTCAGCAGGATTAACTCTCATCTGGGAGGGATCATGAGGCAAACAGGTGCTCTTCATGTTTGAGTTCTAGAGCTTTCTTCAACGAGTGTGGGGACTCATAACTAAGATCACAACAGGGCCCTTCTGCCCAGAACTCTGGATGACAGCTGATGTCAGCATTTGCATCACATTTACAAAGTTTCAGCACAACACTTCCAGACCAGTTGGCAGATGATCATGGGAGCATGAGAAAACGGATTCAAAGGCAGGAAAAAACCAAACCCTCTACTTTTAAGATTTCAACTACATAATCTAAACCTACCTAGCAAGTCTCTGCCTAAGTTGCTTAGAGCTAACTTAGCACAGTGTTCAGTTCTACCCACTCCTTCCCTCTCCCTGGTATGAAAAGCAGCTGCCTTCAGTAAGTAACAAATCTTCATCCGAGAGACCGGCATGCCAAGAGGTGTAACTGTGCGGCATCACTGACTTTCAGGTGCAAAATACAGAGTTTAAACAGGAACGCAGTTTTTTACCTATTCTTCAACTAAATGATGGCATAGCATTGGTCAGAGCTACTCTGCAGTCCACAAGTAATCCATACTGCTCACCACCTCTCAGCATTCCTCCATGCCATGCAATTCAGAGCTGTGCGAACTATCTGTAATATCCAAGTCTTTTCCACTTCTCTGTCAGAAAGAGCCTCTCTATTTCCTGGCCATCACTAGCCACAGAAAGGTAGAGCAGCCTTGCAAAATAACGTGTTTTCCTCTGCTCCAACACAACCCCCCCATCTCCTGGGATTTATCAGCATTTCAGGGAGCACTGAACAAGCAGCACACTCGCTCCTCCACAACCTAAGCAACACTGTTGGCATGGCAACTCTGATAGCTTATTTCAGAATAAAACTCCAGATATGCTGAGCACAGAGTTCCCAAGATAGAAAAAAAACAGCCACAAGTCTGCCTCAATTTGGGGCTGCTTCACAGCAAACAGCACCCTAAGACAGGTAGCTTGTGCTTTTGTGTAAACACACTGAGTGAAGCTATTACACTAATTAGCATATTTAAATAGGATATAGGCTCCCACACCATGAGCAGCTCTGAACACTTCCCATGTCCTTATGCAACCTCTGCTGAAGCCTCTGTCATCAAGCTGCAGCACTAATTGCTTCCAGGCGGACAGATTTTCAAATTCTTGTAGCTCAAGAGGCTTAAGTACTTGGCAAAACAACTCCAAATTTTAGCAAGCAGCTTTGAGAATTCCAAATGCAATCCCCCATCTCCAACTCTTAGACTCACATCATTTGTGGCTCTACTGACTCATCCATTTAGGGGGTGAAACTGGGCACTGGGTGGGGCACTTCTTCCATGCCAGAATTCACGGCTCTGCGAGGACGCTGCGGAAGGAAAGGCAAATTAAACTTGATGGAGACTTTTCCAAGACCAANGCTCTTTTCTGAGCTACAAAGAACATGGGAACACTGCAGGTCATCTGAGCACCTGTGAAACCAACCTGATCTCACAGGATTGATTCCCTTCAGACAATGCCTTGCATCACTTCTCCAGAACAGTCTAAACACTTGTAGCTCAGCTGCTTCTTTTGATGTTTAGTTTAAACCTTTCCAAGCTCCTTTCTGTGATCCTGTTATCAGGATAAATATTCCACTGATACAGCAGTTGAATTCTTTTGATCTCCACTCTTCTGTTTTCCTCACAAGCACTTCAAAACAAGACTTGCACAATGCTGTACATGAATTATTTTCACAAGACAGACAACAAGTCCTTCCTTCAGGTTGTATTTTCCAATGAAATTTAACTCTTCCATTTCTTTCTTACAGATTTAACGAATGCCTGGCTTCTCTCCCTTTCCTTGGCTAATGCTTTCCCTCTTACATTCCTTTTCTGCCCTCCAAACAGTTTAGCAGGCCACCTCTGCCAATTCTTCTGGTTAGCCAGAATTTTAAGTCCTTGATTTTAAAACTCCACACAGTTTTTAAACCTTAGTCTAGCAATATCAGCTTGCTAAAGTTGAATAGAGTACGCATGGCCAGGGACTCTTCAGAAGGACAGTGACTGTTCACAAGGGCATGCAGTGACAGGACAAGCGAGAATGGCCTTAAGCCAAAGGAGGGTGGGTTTGGACAAGATATTGGGAAGAAATTCTTCCCTGGGAGAGTGCTCAGGCACTGGCACAGGTTGCCCAGAGAAGCTGTGGCTGCCCCATCCCTTCAAGTGTCCAAGGCCAGGTTGGATGTGGCTTGGAGCAACCTGGTCTAGTGGAAGGTGAAACCGGATGATCTATAAGGTCCTTCCCAACTCAAACAGTTTCATGATTCTATGATTAAATCTGTATTTACAATAGACACAAACCACAGGCAATGGAGAAAGACACGACCTCTGTCTCAGGGATCAGAAGTCATCAGCTTACACACACCTTCCTCTCTTTTCCGAGTGTATTTCGATCCTCCTGACCCTGCCAGAGTTCCAAGCTCCTGCACTGAGCTTGTTCTGCAGGCTGGACATCACCCGCCCCTTCCTGAGGGGCTGCACATTCTCCCTGTTCAGCTCCCACTCGTGGCTGCCCTCCTGGGACAGGTCCCCCTCTCCTTTAATCCTTTATTTAGCAAGAAATGGACACCTGTAAGCCTGGGTACCGACCCGAAACCTGACAGAGCCGGCTTTCCTCAGCTCATTCCACTGCGAGCTTTCTGCGCAGCCAAAACACACCGCTGAGATAACCAGCTTTTAGAGGGACGCGAGCGTTTAATTCTCCTAACACGAGAAATATATCTGAAAAAAAAGAGCCAATCTTCACAGTGAAGAACTGCAGGTAGGCCATGTTAGCAGGAAAGTGGTCACCCCGACCCCACAGGAGCGCACCCCTCACGTACCCCACAACCCTCAGTCCCGCGCACCTCTCACCCCACAGCGCCTCAGCCCTCACGGACTCCACAGCCCCTCCGGCTGCTCCAGCCCCGCGGACCCTTCCCGGACCCGGGCCCGGACCCGGGCCTCTCCCGGCCGGGCGCACCGCACACAGACCCCAGCGGGGCGAGCCGCCCCGACCGACACAACATCCCGGCACCGAAAAGCCCGAGCGAAGCTGCCGCCTCAGTACTCAAGCCCCTCCCGCACCGCGCACCGCCCTGCCTGATTGGCGCCGTCCTGCGTCGCCCCGAGGCATCACGGGAAATGTAGTTGTCGCCTCACCCGCGGCGGCCCGCGGTCTAATAGAAGTAATTAATGCGCTCGCAATTAATCTCATCCGAAAGGCACACTCCTGTTCCTCCTAGCGTATGTTCTCGCCCTTTCCCTCTCCTAACTGCTGGCACCCGCTGATTCTCCACGTTATTTCTCCACCTTAAATCCATCCCGTTATTTTTCCTGAGCTGCTCACTTCCTGCAAGTGGCGTTTAGTCGTGCTTAGATGTCACAGAAAACCTCACTTTTTGGGTATCCCTGGAAAATACATAGTTTGACACGCCCAAAAGTGGCTCCCAGAAGTGTATGGCTGTGGTAATATGATGCTCAGTCACATCAATTACCTGCTCTCCTGCAGAAATACTAATTAGTCTGACAGGCTGCAGTAATTTACAGGAGCCTGCGGTGACTGGAAGCGTCCAAGGCCAGGTTGGGCAGAGCTTGGAGCAACCCGGGCTTGTGGAAGGTGTCCCTTGCCCATGGCAGGGGGTTGAGTGGGATGGGCTTTAAGATCCCTTCCCACCCAGAACATTCCAGGATTTTATGAGTATCTCTGCACTGGCTTCCAGTGCCGGCGCACGATCGTGCAGGGAGACAATTTGACAGGGCAGAGGGAAGAGCTCCGGGCTAACAATCTGAGGAGAGGGTGAAGTACTGGAACAGCTCCACACGCTCACACCCTGTTCTCCAGCATCCCCTCGTGCTCCTGCAGGGAACTGCAATGAGCTGGGATTGCTTGTTCGCCTCCCATGGGATCTTAATAAAATCCAACATCTGCAGGGTCTCAAAAGTACCGATGTCTTGCTCCCTTTTGCATTCAGGGTGTGCAAACACTGACATATAAGGCAGCTGAAAAAAAAAATTGCCATAGACTTGGACAGGAATATCCGGTCAGGAACATAGATTAGCTGCCTGCTGTTGTTGGGAAGACAATCAATAAAATACATTTGTCAGAAAGAAAAACTGAATGAGCAAAAAGTGTTTTTTTTTTTTTTCCTTCCCAACTGCCCTTAACTCAGACTCTGAAGGTCTTTGTGATGCCTATGACTTAGTAAGCTTTTGTAGGCACAGAAGAGATGAACTGTGACCACGGTGTTGATGGGTGCTTGGTTCTCTTTTAACATGGGCAAGAAACTTAAGACAGAGGCGGGAGAGGAGAGAGTGGGCAGGGTGGTGCCAGATGGGGCTTGGTAAAGCGGTGCAGGGCTGTGATGTGAGTGCATGTGTGTGGGCACGTGTGTGTGATGAACAGCGACAGATGCTGCTCCCAAGAGGGCAGAGGGAGCTCCAACTCAGAGTCAGCAACACCCAAGAGGGTGGCCTGAGCCTGCAGTGGCGAAACCATTCAGACCTGGCTGCTGCCAGCACACAAGATGGTGGGTTTGGGCAGAACTTACATGATAACACACCTAAGACAGCAGCCCTCACATGAAGTGGCTTCTGAGAGAATGCAGGATGGCGGAGTTCAGGCAGAAGTCACATGGACAGCACCTAAAAGGGTGGCTTAGGCTTGTGGTGCCCTGTCCAAGATGGTGGCAGCTCACACACGCGCTTGGGGAGGGACAACAAAATGGCGCTGTGAAAGGACCCTCCCCAATACAGACGTCTATCTCACTGCCTGAATCAGCCACGATCACGACCGTGACCCTGACGGCGCACTCGCAGCGCGATCTCCCACAGCAGTTCCCGGTGGGGACATCCCGGTGGGGACATCCCGGTGGGGACATCCCGGTGGGGATGCAGGCAGCGGGTCAGCGGTGCTGGGGCGGGTGGAAGACGGTGGCAGACAGTGGCTGGACAGCCTCTGTCGCTGCGGTGAGAGGGCCCCTGAGCAGGCCTGGCTCTGAGGGGGCTCCTCGCCGAACCCCGAACCCCGGCCCCGCAGGGCAATGGTGCTGGGGCTGCGCCACCCCGATCCCCCCTGGAAGCAGTGGGAGCGGCTGCTGCGTCAGGCCCTCACGGAGGTCATCCATCGTCCCGGCCCGGGAAAAACACATGGAAATGGAAAATGGTCGAGAAAATAACACAGCCTCTTACAGACACGTTGGTGTCAGTCAAGGGGCCGGCGTCACTGCAGTGCAGAACAACCTTGAAAGGAATGAGGAGGTGTCTTTACAAACAAACTGTGGGCCTGCTGGTAGATAAAGCCAGATACTGAGAGGTGAAAGAAGCAATGGGAGGAACCATAAATTCCATAGGAATTCCATGAATTGACACAGACTGTTGCTCACCCAAAGTCATGCTAAATTCCTGGACTTAGAGAAAAACAACAGAGACACAAAGAAAAAGAAGTGGGGGGGATGCACATTAGAAGGGGGTCTGTATTAAGTGATTTGGGAAGTCTGTACCTCCCAAGTACCTCAGCCAATAGGGAAAGATAGAGGGAAATACGACTGGGAAATTAGGATAAAAAGGAGGTTGTGTCCTCTAGCAATTCCAGAAACACCCACGGCCTCTCCCTTTATTCAAATCAAGTTACAGAATTCCTCTGTCTCCTTTTAGGACATAAATCCCTGACATCGTGGATAAATTTTCCTGACAGATTCATCCCTGAGAACCGTAACACCGATATCCTTGAACGTTCCAACTTCAACGTGAATATTGCTGGAAGCTTCTGCATTCCATTCCCCAGTACAGCAACAAGACAAAGTCCTCAGCCACCCTGGATCTTCACAAAACAGTGTACAAGGTTTAAACAAGCCTCGTGGTTTAGAGGGGCACCATCTGCTCAAAAAGCCCAACTCTGCATCCAGATGAAATAAACATCACAAACAGATCAATGAACAACAAATGCACGGGACATTGTCCCATTGCATTGGACCTGCAATTAACTCAGCAATGGAATAGCGTAGGCCTGGAGGTCTCAGGAGAATGCAAAATGTATTGAACACTTTCTAGAAGGGCCCCACATCATTATTTAAAGGTGTGGCTCGACTAAGGAGCAATACCAATAAAGCCCACAGACAAAAAGCCTGGGATTTTTTTTCTTTAAAAAAAAACTCAACTATCTAAAGTATGGTTGAGTGATTCAGGTGACTTCAGCCTGCCACTTTCTGTTGAAAAAGGGCCAACTACGTCTACACTCCAAGATATAAAGATATTAAGGAGATGGAACGCAGTATCACTTTCCCACTGAACCTCAGCCACAGGAGAAGCTTCTCTCAGCCCCAGGAGTTGCAGGGAATTTGGGCAGGTGAAATGACATCAGTGAATTGCTGTAAATTCAAAGGCAGAAAGAGAAGATCTACCATTAAAAGGAAGAAAAAAGGGAAAGGTTTCAAAAAACATCTCTGCAGTCAAATTAATAATTATTTCCAATTCCCCAGTGAGAAGAACAGGAACCTTCAGCAATTAAGGCCGCTCAGTCCACAACAGTGAGAGCTCAGCATATCCAGAGAGGCAATTCCAGCATCTAAAATAAGAAAAGAAGAAAAAGTTAATTTATTTTAATAATAAACTTTATTTTAATAATTTATTTTAAGTGTTTTAAACCTACTCTAAGTTCTTAACACCAAACCAATCTTTGCTCTTGATTTTGGCTCACTCACACACACACACAAGAAGCCAATGGTCAAACAGGCCCTGCTTGCAGAATTCCTGATCCAAACCCTTGCCTTTCCTGCCCAGCACTGAGGGAAATCTGACAGAGGATTAATAAAGAACCTTTGCTGAGAGCAGACATCACCCCAGGCCTTCAGGCCTGGCAAGATTTTGTAGTGAACGAACCCAAATTCAATTCCTAAATCTGAATCTCTGACAAGTCTTGTTAGAAAGATACCAGACAGTCAATCAGACAACAGAATTAAAAGGAAGGAATAACAGAAGCTTTTCCAAGAACTGCACAAGTTCCTTTTCTCCCTCACCAGTCTGGGACTGTAGGACCAAATCTTTGCCACCAAGAGACAAGAGAGTTGTTATTAACCCTTAAACCTCCCAAACGTTGTTATTTCTCAGAGAACTGTTCCAGCACTGAGCTATTCCCATGTGCCTGCAGTGCTGTGGGAAGGGGCAAGATGATGTCCTACTTCTGTCTGGAAAAATTTCAATACAACAATAAGTCATTTCCCTTCTCTCTCTCTGACCTACAGCCAAAGCAGCTGTGTAGAACAACAAGGGGTATTTATGGAAGGGCTGATTGACTTGGGAAAAATCCCCAAACCCTAAAGAAACTAAACCACCCCATATTTCAGCCTGGAAAGATGCTGCTTCCTGGAAGGGAGCACATAAAACTCTGTTAAACCAGAGAGATTACAGACCAGAAAAAGCCAAAAGATGGACTCTGCTTTGATACACTCTCTGACTGATAATTCCAAAGGAAATTCCCCATGATAAGCAATCATCTCTAATTTTTTCTCTGGACTCATTAGTGCCTTGGCTTTCTGTGGAAGTGTTTCAAACATCCATGGAGAGTTCAGGGGCTTGGCTGGGCTGTTTTTGGTTCATCCTGACAGGTCCAGGCCAAATGCAATCACCCCCATCACTGCTCCAGCCCATTCCAGGGAAATATGGATACAGTTTATAAATACTCCTCTTCCCTGCAACTCAGTCCCTCGCTGCCCGTTCAGGGACTGGATTCACTCCATCCTTTGCTCCCAACAGCACCTCTTCAGCACAAATCCCACTTCTCACAGACACAAACTAAGCAGACCTAAGGCAATGGTTTTCTAGCAGCAGCTGCAATTCCGAGCTCCTTTTCCCTGGATTGCTCATCCAAGCACTCCCAGCAATCTCACCTTGGCCCACAGACTCTCTGTCCTCAGAGGGAAACCTGATGGGACGCAGCTCTGGCACTGCATTTCCTCTTTCCCTCTCCCCTTTTCCAACAGCTCAGGCTCCTGGAAATGGCATTCCCTAGGGAGTTCATCCCAGCAGAGAGAAGAGGAACCTGTGACTAACCCACACCATGGGGCCTTGTTGGGTTTGGCTGCTCAAACACCAAAGCTCTTGGCAAAGATGGGATGAGTTCAGTGTTTTTTCCTGTCCTGAAAGAGAGCAGAAAAGGGAAGCTAATCCCACTGTGGAATCAAACACTCCTGCATTTCATATTTCTGCTCTGATTGCTCACCATGGAGTTTTAGCCATAAAAAAGAAAGGCAAGTGACACCAAATCAAATCAAAAGTGCCCTTTTCCAGCATTTTTATTCCAAGCATTAAAAGGATGCTCATTTTTCTTCTAGCATTGTTTCCCTAATTTTAGCAGAACCATTTTCATCCCAGACTCCAGTTCTCAGTTGTTCAATCCTTTGCCAGTGGATTTGGACAAAGGAAGTGACACACCTGGATCACAGGAAATCATGGAGAGAAACCCCTCCAAAACCTGTCAGAGAAAAATGACAGAAAATGCAGGAAGAGACAGCCCTTATTTACATATCTGGATTTCTTTTCTAAAGACTTCTCTGCATTTGGATGCTCTTTGCACTTGGCTTTCTTTAAAAGAATGGATTTACTGCTAAATACATCTCAGGCCCATATTTGATCAGGATAAGGTGGGACAGAGATGAAGAGTCAGACAGGGAATAGCTGGGGAGATGCAGGGCCTGGGAATACCAAGGAGGGACAAGAGAAGGAACAGGGATTGTTTTCCTTGTTTAGATCCATCCATCAGTGCTGTGAGCTTGGAAAACACACGGTACCAGAGAGATGCAGGGCAGGAGCAGGATAACTCTGGGATGAGGGGAATCTGGTCCCACTCTGGGGCTGTGCCAGCGAATGAGGGGAATTTTTTAGTGTGTCATTACACACAAAAACCAAACCCAGCACCACTGAGCTGGGCTTTGGTGAGCTGCAATACAAAGCAGCCCCTGGGCTTTGGGGGAACAAAACCTCACCAAGTCATGGAGCCAGGGGATGACATTAGGGAGCAATCCTTGCTGCCTGCAGGCAATTCAGATGAGTGAGCCACAGGAGCTGTGGGGTTTTCTGCTCTTCCTGCAGTGGCATCAGTCCAGACCAGGAGCCATTTCCTGGAACAGACTCCCCCTGTAAACGGGAGCTACTGCAAAGCTCAAGCCCTCATTTAGAGACCCTTGGAAAAGCAAAGGTGAGGGGGGATTACCTGAAACTGCAGGGGACCGAGGTGAAGGGGATGAAGAAGCAGACAGCAAACAGCTTCCACTGCTTCTCACTCCAGCAAGGGGAGCATCCCTGGAATTCCATGTCCAGCATCTCTCTCAAGCCCCACAGGTGAACAAACAGGTACTCCAAGACTGATCTTTGTACTTCCAGCAGCACAGACCCACTGGGAGGAACTGAAATCCAAGGACATGTGTCAGCAACTGTCTTCCCACTTGCTGCTCTCTCCACATTTTCTCTTTCCAGTGGGATGCAGGTGCCATCCCCCAGAGGCAGGAAAACTGCCTTGCAATTCAGTACAAAACCTGCCTGGAAAGCCCAGGATGCCAGGAGCCAGCAGCCATTTCTCCTGGATTTCCTACTTACAGGCCTGCTTTGCCTCACAGGTGCTTTTCTGCCAAGGGCATCCCCATCTTTTCTTCAGCCTGAATAAAGGTTTGCAAAGCTGAGTTCCATGAGAACTGGTTCATATTTTGATTATTCTTAACTTGGAGTTTTCCCTTGGCAGCAAAGTCAGGGGGTAAACCCAACCTGGCCTTGAAGTGCCATAAGATCCCAGATATCCAATCCCCAATTCCCTCAGGGTCGGTTCACTGAAGCTTTGTAGGGTTAATTTAGCAAACTTAAGGGTTTGGCGATTTCCAGATGAAAACACCAAGAAAGCCATGAAAAAGAAACTTAATTAAAGCCAACTAAAAGTGTTCCCAGCTGACAACCCATTAAAAAGGAGCTAGGATTGATTCAGTATTCACAAACCCACCTTGCCACGATCAGCGTTCTCTGCCCACTGCGGACACAGCAACCAGCAGGGACATTTCTCCCACTCTGGCAGAGACCTCCTCCCTCCACATCCAGGGAACTGCAGCCACTCAGGGAATGTCAACTTAGTCCTGGGCTGGGAACAGGAGAGGGACAAGGAATGTTTTTAAGTCATTCTAACCCCAGTGCTGTCCAGACCTGGGAGAAAGTCCTTCTCACACATCTCTTGGAATCTTCTTCCCTGTCCCTTCCAGCTTTGGAAGGTTTCTGTGGGAGCCTGAGTTATTGATGCAGGTCACAAGCTGCACATACCTAAAGCATTCCCTCGGGAACATGAAGCTTCCCTCGTGCATTTCATTTCTTTATCCCAAATATTTTCCCCAACTATCCACAACCTAGAAAGAAAAAAAAAGGAAAAGAAAGAAGATCAATTAATTCTGACATAAGGAGTCTTGACAACTCCAACACTTCCAGATGAAAAAAAAAATTCTGCCACTCTAACACATGCAGTTGATATTATCTCAATTCCATATTAATTATTTAAATATTGTATTAAGAACCATAAGGACACAAAACTTGGAATTCTCAAAACCGGATCAGCTTGGCTACCTCAAGGACTTTCACACTCAGGGAGCTGAGCGGTCCCAGATTTAAACACCACATTTGATACAAATCTGACAGAAATTTGATTTGGCTGCCAGCATTAGAACTGGGCCCACACACAGACACGCGAGGCTGCTGCGAGTTTGCCATTTCAGCAGCTCCCGGGGACACGAACAGCACCCGCACCTCCCCGCTGCTCAGCCCAGAGCCCACCCAGCACTCGCCGGGAGCCACCGGGAGCCGGATCCTCCCCGCTCCGCCTGCCTGGGAGCGCTGCCTCCAGCTCTGCCCCACCTCTCACCTCCCGGGAAAGGCAGCTGCATCCCCGCTGGCTGCCCCAGGGCAGGGGCCGCCTTCGGGCAGGGCTGAGGCAGCCCCGGTGACCGCTCTCCCTCGCTGATTTGGTGTTTTCCCGCATTTCCCCGGGCCGCAGGAGCGGCGGCGGCGGGACGAGAGCCCGGCACGGCAGCGCGCGGCCCGGGGGCTTCTCGTGGGAGCGGCGCGGCGAGACCGGTACAGAGGCGTCCCCGCCGCTGCCTGCTGGCACCCGCACGGCTCCCGGCCGCCCCCGGCGCCGCTGGCCCCATAGCCCGTGTCCGCACACCGGGAAACGCCGCGGAAAATGGCGCTGAAAGCGCTGGATCGGTGTCGGGGCTGCGTTCAGGCAGCCGAATAGACGGAGCGGGGTCCTTCCTCCCTGCCCAAGACGCATGCGCCTGATGCCGCCACCTTTGGAAGGTCAAATGAGCCTTGTGCCGATTCGTCATCTTCGGTGTGCATCGCGTGACTTCCTTCCTTCGTCGCCATCTTGGGTACTGGCAAATGCTGCTTGCGGTGAGGCCGCCATCTTTGGTATGGCAGCATGAGGGCCCCGCTCCTCAGAGCTGCTCCCGTTCCTTGCCCTCGCCACGCTCGGCAGCCGCCGAGGCCGCCGCTGTCTCCGCTCACCCGGCAGGGCACAGCGGGGCACAGCCGGGAGGGCCGGGGCGCTCTGCCGGGGGCGGCAGTGCCGCTCTCCGTCACCAGGCGGCAGCACCGCCGCAGAGCTCAGCCGAGGGCTGGGACGCGCTGCGGGGCAGGGAGAGAGCCGGGAGCAAAGTCGGCTCCGAGCGCTTTTTATTTCATTCGACCTTCCTTTCTTATCTTTTCAGGCACTTGATTGTTTCATTCCTATATAGAAACGCTATGTCATTATTTTCAAAACCTACAGATCTCTATTCCGAGTTTCCCATATTTCTGTACAGGAGATGGTAGATAGAGAGGGTGTATTTTGAAATGAATTTATATATAAATTGGTATCATTTGTCAATATATGTAAAAATTAAAACCCTGACAGGTTTTAGTGTTCTACATACACCCGCTCCGTGTGAATTTTCTGGCGGTTTTGGGTCCCTCTGGGGGAAGGCACCCAGCATGGCCCCCCTCATTCCCCACTCACCCGCTCCTCCAGCGCATTGCCAGCTCCCAGGGACATTGGGGTACCCCAAAAGACATCAGTACCCCTGAGTCTCCACTCTCTCCCTCAGCCTTTTTTTCCTCACCCCCAAAGAAGGGACAAAACGAGTCAAACTGCGCTGACGGCAGCGCGTCGCTTTAATAAAGCCGTTTACATGTGTACCTCCCCGCCAAGAAGGGGTTCTGCTGGCACCATAAACCGGGACAGCCCCCAGGAGGGCTGAAGTTCCTCCCAGCTCCGGTGTCCCGCTCCGTTCCTGCGCTGGGGCAGTGCCAGGAGCTGTCCCATCCCTTCCCTACGGTGCTGCTGCTGCCCTCTGTGAGGCTGGAGCGCCAGGATCCCAAGCTGCGCTCAGGGACCCATCCAGCAGCGCGATGGGAGCGCCAGGGAGACACCGGGAGAGGCAGAAGGAGGGAGTGGGAGCAGAGAGGACGCAGGAAGAAAAGGAAGAGCAGGGAGCAGGATGGAATTGAGAAAAAAAAAAAACCATCGGGGATGGGCAGCACGACAGAGGGATTAAAAAAGAATAGGGACAGGGAACGGTACAGAAGGATCCAGTGAGAAACAATGGCGCAGGGAGCAGGACAGAGCAACAGAGAATAAAAAGGAACATGAGTGAGGCATGGAGAAGGACAGAGAAAAAAGAATGGTAAACACACAGGAAGGACAGAGGGATACAGAGACAAAGAGGGAAACAAGGACAGAGAGAGGAAATGACCACGGCAGGTGGGTGTGGGCGGAAGACGGGCAAGGTTCAGCAGAGGGATGGAGAAAGAGAGGGATGGGCAGCAGGACAGAGGCTTATCGAGAGAAGGATGCAATGAGGGAGAAGAACTGAGCAGCAGATGCAGACAGGTACAAGCAAAAGGACAGTGAGAGGGACAAACAAATACAGTCATGGTGCAGGGCAAAAGGAAAAGGAGAGGAAGAAAGAAGGAAAGATAAAGATGCAGGCAGGGAGTGAGACAGAGACAAAAACAGGACAGAGAACAGGGAGAGGGATTGAGCAATATTTATTAAATAAATATTGAGGATTTATTTCTTAAAAGAAAAGAACAAGAGAGAGTGCTGCACTGAAAGAGAATGGGATGGGGAGCACACAGGACAAGAAAGGAACACAAAAGACACACTGGACAGAGAGAAGAAAAGGTCTGGAAAGTTGGATAGAAGGCTGAAAGTAAAACAGGAGCAAACCTCAGGACTTACTAGAGTGTGGCTGACGAACGTGTCAATAAACCACCAGCTCGAACAGAGCCGGTTACTGTCACGGCTCGGCCTGGGAGTCATTAATTAACATCTGTCTCTTGGCAGGGCCATAACCCCCCTGCTACAACAGGAGGTGAAAGCTGAATGGATGATGTGCACCAGGTTTGGTGCTGCTCAGCCCTAATCCCAGCCTGTGCCGACAGTGAACACTCTCACCTCCAAACCTTTTTTCAGGGAAATTTCACCTTTATCCGATCTCTTTCCCTCCCGGTGTCACAGCGTGCTCGGAATGAACATGATGAGAGGCTTCTCTGTAGCAGGTTCTTTGGAAATCCTACACTGACTTTGAGATTGAGCAAGAGGAGCATGAGAAAACTGGGAAAAGTGTGCGGCTCAGTTAAAGAGCACACCAACAAAACCCACAGACAAAACCCTTGGGGTGTCCCGGTTGGGTTGTTTTCCATTCTTCCTTTCCGTGACTTTTGCAAGCCAACTCTGAAGCTCACAAGCCACACGTGTCCCCCAGCGCCCCTTGCCGGGACTCGCTCCGCGCTGGCGCCGTTCCACGGTGCGGGGGGACCGGGGAGGCCACGGGAGCCACGGCACCGGCGGCACTCGGCACCGGGCGGAGCGCGGCTCCTCCGGCGGCTGCTCCGTTAGCGGGGGCGGCCCCGCTCCGGGAGAGCCCCACCTGCCCACCGGCACCGTGACCTTAACCCGCACGGACCGGGCAGAGCGGCCGGGAGCGGCACAGCTCCGTGCCCGGCAGCGCCCGCCTCGGACCGGCACGCCTCGGACCGGCACGGCTCTGTCAGTCCCGGTCGGCAGCCCAGCCGAGACATTCCCATTCTACCTCCGAAATTCCCCCGTGGCCGGGAGAGCTCCTGCGCAAGAGGTTTGGTGCCGGGGCACGGGCAGAAACGCCCTCCAATGCAGCGGCACACCTCGATTTATACCCTTCAAATGCTGGAAGAGCTGGGGTTTCTTTCAATTTAACCCCTGAAACTGAGGCAACAGGGGGTGTTTGCCTCAATTTAAAGCAATACAGTGGCAAATAAATGGATTTTCCCCTCCAATTTAATCCCTAAAATATCAGAAAAATGAGGGTTTTCCCTCAATTTAAATCTCTCAAACCATGGAAAAAGGAGAACCCTCAATCCAGACCCTTAAAAAGCAGGGCTTCCCCCTCAATTTAAACCTTAGGATGATGAAAATGGGGGTTTACCCTCAATACAAACCCATAAAAGGGCAACATCCATTCTTTCCCCTTCAATTTAAAATGGAACACGAGGATTCCCTGTCAATTGATACCCCAACACCATGGAAAAGGCAGATTTTCCTTCAATCAATACCCTTAAAGTGACAACTGAAGGGAGATCCTCGCCCCCCAGTTCAAACACAGACAAAAATGGAAGAGGAGTTTCTTCCCTCAATTTAAACTGCTTTTGTCCTCATAACCTTAATTTTTCCTGGGGGCACTGGGGAGGGACTGGCAAGATGAAATCAAAAGGGAAAAGGGGAAAGATCCCCCTGCAAATCCACACATTGGCTCACAGGCTCCTGCCTGGCACCTGCTCCCTTGGCACCTCCTTTGAGCAATGCTCCACATCCAAGTGCATCCAGGTGCTCCCCCAGGCCCTGAGAGATGCTCTCATTGTCATTCCATAAGAGACCCCCCCCAGGAGCCCACCACAAGCCCCTCTCCTCCAGCATCTCCATGCAAAAGTGAGCTGAGGAAACCCCCCCTAAAGCAGCCCCTGGCAGGAGCTGCCCTCGCCTCATCCTCAGCTCACGCCTGGGCTGTTGCCAGTCTGAGTGTGAGGGCAGGTGCAGAAAGGATTTGCTGCTCATTCCCTCACTCCAGCAGCTCCCAGCAGTTCCACACCCTCTTTTCTCCCATCCTAATCATTTCTCCAAGAACAGAGCTGTGCATTTCAATTCCCTCCTCTTTTCTCCAACAAGTCCCACCACTCCAGACCTAAAGCTGACACAAGGAGTGCTTGGTGCCCACAAATCCAAATCCAGACCTTGCCATCCCTAAACCAGAAACTCGGAATTCACAATCCTGGAAAATGTGCATTAATTCAAACCTAACATTTAGGACACACCAAATACTTCAAAATTCCCAAGAAACATCCTGTTGCCTTTGAATCCCAGGGTTTTTTTTTTTTTTAATGCATGTGGATTTGGGGATAAAGGAAATGCCCTGAAAAAACCTGTGCAGTGCATGCTGGAATCCCTGATCCCATGAATTCAGGGAGTGTTAAAATCTTAGTCCAACCTGGGCCCCCATAAATTTTTGCCATATATCCCCCAAATCCTCAGGATAACAGAACCCTCTGGTACTGCAGTTTCGGTTTATTCTCAGCACTGGGCTCTGGATATGGGCTTTGGGGAACAAGACCTTACCAAGTTACAGAGCCAGGGGATGGCATTTGGGAACAATCCTGGAGGCAATTCAGGAGTACAGCTCAGGCAGCAGCACAAAGTCAGTGCAGGCAAATGATCCACAGGAGGAGCTGTGGGATTTTCTGCTCTTCCTGCAATGGCATTTATGGCTGAGCAGTTCAGAACAAGGCCCCATGCCGTGGTTTGACACTGGACAAACGTCAGGCACCCACGAAAGTCACTCACTCTCCCCTGCCACAGCTGGGCAGAGGAGAGAAAAATTTCATGAAGGCTTCAGGAGTTGAGATAAGGACTGGGAGAAAACACTTCAAGGGCAAAACAGGCTCAACTTAGAAGTACAAAGTGAATTTATTACTAACAAAATCAGAGGAGGATAATGAGAAGTAAAATAAACCCTTAAAAACACCTTTTCTGCCCCCAGCCCCTCCCTCCTTCCCACCAACAGCACAGGGAGATGGGGCCCGGGGGGTTTGGTCTGTTCATCACCGAGATTTCCTTCCGCTGCTCCGGGAGAGTTGTCCTTCCCTGTGAGACTGGGGGGTCCCTCCTATGGGGGACAGCTCTCCAGGAACCTCTCCGACGTGGGTCCATTCTCAGGAGCAGCAGTCCTGCAGCAGCTGCTGCAGCGTGAGCCCCTGCCACGGGCAAACAGCCCTCCCAAACCTGCTGTGCCGTGGGTCTCTCTTCCACGGGGTGCATTCCTCCAAGGACGGGCTGCTCCAGCCTGGGAGCAGGGCCCTTTCTCTCCACCGGGTCTCCCACTGGATCACAGCCTCCTCCGGGCATCCACCCGCTCTGGCACGGGCACCTCCCCCGCGGGCTGCGGGTGGATCTCCGCATACCCCGTGGATCCCCACGGGCTGCAGGGGGACAACCTCCTTCACCATGGTCTTCACCACAGCCCGCAGAGGCACCTCGGCTCCGGCACCTGGAGCACCTCCTGCCCCTCCTTCACTGACCTGGGTGTGGCCATGTTGTTTTCCTCACATGTTCTCACCACCTCCTCTTCTCTGACTAGAAGGCAAAACTGTGTGACCTTGTTTTGCTTTTCTTCTTAAATATGTCATCACAGAGGTGTTACCAACCTCTCTCATTGTCCCACTTTTGGCCAGCAGCCTGTCCATCTTCAGAGCCATCAGCCATTGGCTCTGCTGGACATGGTGGGAATTTCCAGGAGCTTCTCACAGAGCCCCCTCTGTGGCCCCCCCTGCTACCAAAATCCAGGCCATGCAAAGCCAACACATTGGTGTAACCTGAAGCCATGATAAGAATAAAATGCTGTAGCTGTTAAAACACTGATTAGCTAGATGGGGTGAAAAAAAGCCTTATTGTGTTGGGATTTAGGATTGTTTAACTATGAATTAATTCTGGATTGATTTTTAAGTAAACTACTTGATGAATAGTAAGATGTGTTACCATCTGTGCCTCAAAGATACATACATAACTATTCAGTGTATTCTTCATCATCCCCTGGCTACTGAAAAATGTATTTGCCTACTCCTCCAAATTTCCAATTATATTGTATGACATCTGTGATAGGTGTTTTGGATGCCTCTCTGCTTTGGGAAATATGAACTTACGTTGGGACTTCGATTTTTAAGTCTTTGTAATAACACATTGTTAGTCTTGGAAAGTCTTTGACACTGGGTTTTTGGATTGGTGTCCTATAAAGCATTAGCAGTAAGGCTGTAAGCCTCATGAAAATCTGGATTTGGATGCTCTTATTAACTAGGAGTGTAGTTCTTGAAAGTTGTTGTTACTGAGAGTTGTGAACCTTTGTGTGATGGTGGTTTAACACAGAGCTGGGATGATATGTCTCCTCTCGAGTCTCTTTTTGGGATGGTTGTCGCTATAGCTCTGGAATTTTTCTAATCCTAAAGGTTAGAAAGACAAAAATTGGAGTCTTTGTACAGATTTGATCTAAAATTATCCCTTTTTCTAAAAATCTCTTAAGCATCATGAACTATCTATTCTCTGTGGTGTAACAGTTTGAAATGTGCTCACTTATATGTAAATAATTAATAGCATTACTCTTTTGTGTGCTGCAGCATTAGATCTACTGCCTTACTTGTTTGTAGTCAGTAGAATCCAACTCCTTGAACAAAATAATTGAGAGGAACTGCCCCGAAGAATGAAAATAAGGACTATTCCAAAACAATAAATAGGTTTGAATTTATTCTTGAAGACATCTTTACTTTATCTTTTATTGGATTTCTAATCTTGCTCTGCTTTGTTACATATACAGCATGTAAAAGAAAGAATATGTGGATTTATTTCTTGGACATTATATTAGGAGCACAATTTCACTCATCACAATTGTGTTCTCACATTGATGTGCACCTGGGCCCAAGTAAAATACTCTTTTTCAGTTGATAAGCAAGTATGTGAAATTGCATATGTTTATTATTCTTATCTGGGAAAAAAGATTACCTTAATTCAGTTTCCCTTTTTTTTAAACATATTGGGAATTGCTATTTGTTCCTGGTTTTTCCTACATAATTTTGAATCAAAATATCGTAGTGGGGAATCTATCTGTTATTTCTGTCTTGCAAGATCAATATGACCCTGTACCCCTTTTTAAAACTGTCTGATTTAGTAGGAAGCCTTTCCTTTGTGACTGTCAACATGGAGAAACACAACTTTGGGGTCTGTGACAGGCTGTACAATGAGCTATAAAACTGGCTCAAAGGAAAGTATTTGCTTCTAGAACACATTTCTGAGACATTGCCATTAGTAGGATATAAAATTTTCCTGCTACACTCTGTGTTCCACAGTGATTATTACAGCGGTCGCCATCCATTCCCTAAGTCTAAACTAGTATAGAAAAACAACTTGAAAATTGTGATTGATAATACAGCAAATTGAAGGGGAGCGTGTCTGCCCTCCTAATGTTTCAGTCTTCTGATTTGATTTCTGTAAGAACCTTCTCCACTAGTGACAGGTAAATCCCCAAACTAATTTACTTACTTTGTCTTCAGCTACATCATTGAAAACTAATCTTGTTTGGGTTTCATTTTTGTTTAGGGTTCCCTCCTCCCCCATGAACTTGTGCTCAAGTAAATATTACATTGGTGGTTTCAATCTTGGCCCTTTGTAATATTATGCAAGATAACGATTTCTTAACAACAACAGCAAAAAATTACCTACGGGAATTCTACAAGCAAAATACGTTCATTTTACACATTGACAATTCAGACCTTAAAATAAAAAAGTGTGTGTTTTAACTGTGCTTTGGCTTTTTAACTAAACCAGTATAGAGTCTCCACTTGCATCCTACTGCTGAAAGGAAAAGAAAGATGCAAAAACATATATGAAGGGTATTATTTATGAATTTATTAAAATTCAAAGAAGGAGATAGGAATAAAGTCTTGGATACTTTAGGAAGTTCGCTTAACTAATGGGTGTGTTTTTAGGGAGAAGATGGTTCTTTAGTATTTTTCTGGGCAACTGCTCTTGCACAAAGGAAGAAGTCACATAATGTTCAGGGTGCTTTTATGGTAAGTATTTGAATTTTCTGGAAAGAGAGACATTGGATAAAATTTGGCTCAGCATCTGAACTTAGAACTGTTTTATTTGACCATGGCTTAAGATTTTTGAAAATCGCCTGCTAGTTCACAAATGCTTCTCTCTGAAGTCCCAGCTGTCAGTCCAATCCATATCCTTATCTTTATTTATAAACTAGAACTGTTTTTGCACGAAGATTCCATGGGCATGAGATGTGTATAACCATATAATTACACTGAGATGTATGTATGTGTTTCAAGTTAAATACTGAGGACTAGTAAAAGAACATAAGTTTTCCTTCAAATCAAATCTTTGTGCATAGGCCTGTTTAGTATTCTAAAAGCTCTTCTGAAGAAATTAAAATATTTCTCAAGTATATTTTTTAGATTAGCTTTTCTTTTATAGGCTACACATGTATAAATAAAAGGATGTGGTTGGGTGCAGAGACAAAGCACTGCTGGCATCTTAGGGCTGTTATCAATTTGAGAACAACCATTAGTTCTGCCCTCTTGTCTTCTAAAGTTATTCCATGCATGTCTTATATGGATCTTTCTATGGCTTTGTCCACTTATATCTGTCTCTGCACTTGATAACTGTTACTTAAACCACAGAATTTTAACTAGTTGTGGGAAAAAAACCCAAACATTTTTGTATCAGTTATCTCAATTTCAGCAGTGGAATCTGAGATGTGAAATTTGCATCAGGGTCATCTGTGTCAGAATTCAGAAAGGATGGTAATACATCCCAATGTTAAACACAGAGAAGCAGGATAAGAGGGTAAAGACAATCTATGTGCCTAGGGATATTAGTAAAATTAGATAATGACTTCTCCATGAAGCAATTTTGAATGAAAAATGTTTCTATTAACTTGGAAGCTACAGAGTAACTTAACTTGCCTTTGCAGCACTTTGCATGTGACTCTAGATCATCTCTTGGCATTAGCATCCGGCTGTTTCTTGAGAAAATAGGTGACCTGAGCAGTAACTATACTGGAAATGCAGCAGCAGTTCAGTCTACCAGCTGAGCCACAAGATCTAGGAGCAGTATTAAGAGGGAAATTATTTTGTACTGAAGGCATCTGCTTCAGTGTACACATTTGTACACTGTGTGAAGTATTGTAATTTAAAATGCAAATGTGAACTTTGGACAGAGATGAATTCTTTAAAACCATATGTTTGAGATGGAGGCTTGGGGGACACGACTGAATGGGCATAAATAGAAATAAGAGCGGTTCTGACTGCTCATAAAGTTCACCACAAGGGAAGTTATGCATTGGAGCAGGCTACCCACAGAGGTGGTGCCATCTCCATCACTGGAATCCCTGGACAAAGCCCTGAGCAGCCTGGTCTGATGTCACAGCTGCTCCTGCCCTGCCCTGGAGGCTGGGCTGTGGGACCTCCTGAGGTCCCTTCTGGCCCAGGTTGTTCTGTGGTTCTGTCACAGAGCCCTGCAGAGCAGCCAGCCTGACTCGGTGCACCAGCACACACTTCCTCACTTTGGAATTCTGCAGCGTTTCTGGCACACGTCTGATTCTCCTTGGGAGATATTCTTATCTTCAAAACATCATTGCCATGACTATCTGTGCATGCACTTAAGGGAAATCAACAGAGTTCTGGGGAAATGAGCAGTTCCCAGCTGAGGGTGTGAATTTCAGGTGGTCGATAACTGGGTCTCCCAGGGGCTTTGGCCTGGCCATGAATTTCACAGCAAAGGCTGCAAAGGCACTGGAGCAGACTTATCTCTGGGTTTCTCAGTCCCTATGGATTGATTTTCAAAACCTATGGATGGATTGCTGAAAATCTCTAGATACTTGTTGAACTCCAGCAGGAGTTTAACCAGAGAAGACTTCCTTGGTTGGTCTTCTAACCTATACTTTGGATTTTGAATTTAAAGCATTAAAGAAGATAAAATTGAATTAAGTTGGTTTTGTTTTCCCATGTCAGTAAAGCTTTTTACCTTTGAAGGACTTCCTCAGACTTTTCCAGGTGGCATATGCTTGTCTCTGATGATTTTGCAGTTTTCCTCTTCAGTACTGTTTTTGTTACACGGTATGACTTTTATTTTATCTGTATTATATCAGTACTAAATGTCTGTACAGTGTATTTCAGATAAGTATATCACAGCCCATAATCAGGCCTCAAAGATTTTCCAGAATATCTGAAGGGAGAGGTATGATCAAGCCACAGTCACTTAGATCTTGATCTGTCAAAGTACTTGTAAGCATTTTTTTAACAATATCCTTTCCCATCTCCTTTCATATGAGATAGATTTTATTCCTGCTATCACATTAAAAACTCTCACCTCTGTTTAGTACCTGTAGGTAATGGAATTGCATTGTTTCCTTTGAAACCACATGTGTGCTTAGGCTGCAGCCCTTGAAAGAGCTCCTGATTGCACCATAATTTTGTGTGTCAGAGGAAGTTACTGCTGCTCGTAGGCTCTGTGCTGATCTTCTGGAGAAAAAAATAATATTGAAGGATAAGTCCAATGGAAAGCTAAGACAGTGGATTCATTTGAAAGTTTCACAGGTCTTAATTTTGTCAGTTTTCACTTCCTTTGATTTTTTTTTTTTAAGTGAAAGTCTGGCTTTCAGCAAAAATTTATTTAAAAGTTTAGTGGGCCATCAATTCACCCCAAATCTGGTACCAGTTTTCCTTCAGACTCCATTATGATTCAGAAAATTTACAGAAATTCCTTTTGAACTTTTTCTGATCTCAGTGGTAGTACTGGCAAAATTTAAAAGACTATACTTTGGACAAAGAAAACCTTTTTATAGATGTCATCAGATTGGTTTCTAGAGTAATGCTGGGGGTCGGCCAGTGCTGGCTGGGTCTGAGGCTCAGGCCCAAGAAGCCGTGGCTGGCCCGAGAGGTGATCCCGTGAGGAACCGTCTCCCAAGGGGTCGTGGTTTCTCGGGGTGCCTGCAGAGAAGCCTGGCTCAGCAGGCCCTCAGCTCTTTGGTGATTCAGGGAGCGATTTCAGCTCTGCTCTGCAAGGCAATCCCCCAGGGCCAGGCCAGGACAGAGAGAGGAGAGGTCCTTGTGGTGGTTCTGCAGAAGTCGCTTTATTCTTCCATCTTCCGCAAAGGGCGACCAGAGACTGATCCTCTGCCGACTCGGGGTAGAGGGGTCTCTTTTATGGGGGTACAGAGGTGGGTGTGAAAGGGTGAAAAGCCAATAGGTACTAAGGGAATTTACATATGGTTCCCTAGAGGATCATGGGTCTGTCTTCTCTCACCATAACCAAAGATTCTGGCTTTCCCAAAGAGGAGCCTGCAGGAGATTGCACAACCTCCTTATCTCCAGGCCTTCCTGCCAGGGCAGGGGCTTGTCAGACCCCACATCTGGAGATTGAGCAGTCCCCTTTATCTAACAGGGGCTTCCTGCCAGGACAAGGGCCTGTCAGCTGCTACAGGTTTCATTGTGAGAAAGATGTATTCATTGGAAATAGATTCCATTAGTTATAGTAAGATCAAAATCCTACCCCTTTTATGCAAGTTCTGACTGGTACTCTTCTGGGCAATGCTCAGGTAATCGTCTCTTCCAAGTTTCTGTGTTGTCATAGTTTTGTAATTAAGTGTAGCATTTTGCAGTAGGCTCCTTTTGTGCAGTGCTAGGTGTGCAGAAGTGCCTTCAAATCCCCTTTAAGGTGTGTGCAGTTACCAAACAAATAGAGCAGAAGCATGTGGGTCCTCCCTGTGGCACATCAGGAGCCCATACAAGAGTTACATATTGAAGAGCTTTTTGTTTCTGTTTTCCTTGAGCATTTGCACAGTGGAGAAAGGTACCCTAGAGCCACCTGCTGCTTTAAAGGTGGCATTTTGGATTATCATTGTAATCATTATTTTACCTTCTGATATTTTTGTACTTCTGATTTGGAGGGAGTGATACCATTTTCTTCTCCATCAGATGTGAAAAGCAGAATTTTTGCTGTATAACACCTGGTACAATATGCAACAACTCTGCAGTCAGGGAGCTGTGAGCCTCAGCTATTGCTGTGCAGCAGATCTCACCTCTTCCACCTTTGCTTCATTGAAATAATTATTTTATTATTGTGATTGGATCCCATTCTCAAATGAATCTGTGTTAAAGAATGCTTGATATATCAGGCTTCCTTATGGAAAAATCAGGATACCCCTTTTTTGTGTGAGAAATAGGCACTAACTTTTCCTCTGCTGTTACAGATCAGCAGAGGTCTCTAATAGGTGAATTTCCTTGGGATTGATGAAGGGCTATGGAGAAATGTCTTGACTGTGGTTGTATTTCTACAGCCTTTCCCAGCCATGGCTGTAGGAAAAAAGCTGATAATTTCCTTTTTCCCTGGAGTTCCTTGAGAGAGGAAGGTGACTGTAAGTTTGGCTGTGTGGCTTTGGAGGTGGCATTTGAGAAATAAGCCAGCACAGTCTTGGGGTGGCACAACATGTTTTTCTCAGAATATGGATGGCAGTGTCCAAAACTTAAACAAGATTTCAGAAAAAACATGTCTACTTATTTTCAAACTCTGTTAGAAGGTGACAGATTGAGTGTAATGGGATGAAGCTGAGGAGAAGAGATTATATTAAATGTCAGAAATAAACCTCTGTTCTATTTTGGAGTAGTTTCCCATGGGAAGTGTGGGATGCTTCATATCTTTGAAGTTGTGTTTAAAATGAGACAGGGCTAGAAAACATAGTACAATACAGTAAATGAGTAATGCATCCTGCCCTAGGCAAGAGAAGAAAAATAGGACTGCTTGGTGCTTTCCCAACCTGATTTCTCACATTTTATAAAATGAATTAAACAGTTTTTCAGGAATAAAAATACTTTATTTGAAAATATATTCTGCATCTACTCACAGAATGTGTTTTGAAGTTTTCTTCTTTGCAGCTGTAATTTAGTCTTATCAGCCATTCCATAAAATCCAAATGTCATTAAATGTTGTTATAGTGTCACTTGGAAGATTACCCAGCAAACAAGATTTTTATCTGTGGAAAATCCGATTTTTAGTTTTTGGAAGATATGGAAAAATGTTGCATCAAGCATTCCTTTCATTTACAGTCCCAGCTGATTCAACAGGAGCTGACAGTTGCTGCCAGTGGGGTGTTGGCTCACAAATATGAATTGTCTGCTCAAGTCATGGCAAATCTCCTCTGCCTATTTGAAAGTCCTGGGCCTAGACTTTGCTGCTGCCTTTCTGTGGTTGTGTTTCTGCCCTTATATAAACCCTTGATGACTTTGGTGTAGCTCTGTGACTGCCCAATCACATCTTAGAGCTTTGGGTAGGGTTGGACATTTTGGAATTGATGCATTGCTTAAAAAACTTCAAATTTAAAATATCAGGAATGTATCATCTCAAATGGTTGCATTAGGCAGAGCAGGTTAGATTTGACTCATGGGCATCCTTTGTGTTCTGTCCATGAACCTACCATGCTACTTCATAGCACTTTACAGCATCCTCCTTTTTTGTGCCTTCCTGTTTATTTTCTGTCCTTCACCTCGAGGGCAGGTGTTTTTCCAAAGCATACTCACTTCGTTAAGATCTATATGCAAATGTAAAATGTTATTTGTACTTCATGCTCACTGTTTTTAGACTTCCTAATTACATGAGGCAATCAAAGTGAGTGAAAGCAGAGGCTTTAACCAATACTTATCTTGGTAATAAAAATCTGCATCAGACCTGTTAAAAATAAATAGTAAAGGTGAGATGGCTGAATTTGACATCAATAGAATTAACTTAGTTTAACCCAGGAAGAAAATCAGCAGAGAAGTAGCACTTCACCAAAATGTGAATGGGCAGTAGAATTAAAAACAAGCATAATTTGGCACCTGATTGAGCCAGACTTCCTGTTATGTTCCTGGCTTTTACTTTAGCCTTATTTTAATAGTTTGTATTCAGAACTTCAGGAGTTCTTTTTTGCTAGGTGAATGCAGTTGTGGCTTGGTATGTTTTCCCAAAGATTCCATGAAATAAACCTTTCTTTAATCTGCTTTCCAAACATCCTAAATAGAGCAGTTGTGTGACTATGCCATGGTTTTGTGGGGATAGGTATTGGATGTTTTGGTGGTTTTTTTGACACCTCCCACTAATGTACAACAGCAGATGCTTTCAAGGCTGATCAAACTTAGATAGCAAACACCCCAGCACAGTGTGTTTGTGGGTTAATAGAAAGGCCAGTGACACTCTCATCCCAGGATGTCACACCCTGCTCTGCACACCACAAGGTGCCTGACCCTGATGATGTTGCAGAGAACCCCTGCAAAAAATGAATGGAGAGGTGAAGTGTCAGAGTGGCAAAGTTGCATCTTGCTGTAATGTTACCTTTCCTTGTAGCTGTGCTCGCCCGTGATGGAAAAGGCAGCAAAAAATTGTTTTGTTTGCAAGGTGGTGGTTTTTGTTATATCAAAATGACACACAGTAAGATGTTCATATTTCACTCAAAACCAGTAGTTAGTGTGAGGGACTGAGAGTATGAAATGTATTGACCTTTGTTATATGGCATATATATATGTATGCATATATCTACTTTCTGTGATGTGCTGATGATATGTTTGTGTACCATTAAAGATAAACAAGGATGTCTTAATATAATTAATGTCCAAAATGCCCATTTCATAAATCACTGCACATAATATGGCTCTTTCTTGCTTATATAATTTATATACCCTGTACAAAACATCAGCAAGCACATTTAAAACTTCTAATCAGAATTAATTCAAGATGTCAAATGCTGTGTTCAGTTTTGTGCCCCTCATTACAAGGAAGACATGGAGGTGTTGGAGCATGTCCAGACAGATGCAATGGAGCTGCTGCAGGGTCTGAAGCACATGAGGAGCAGCTGGGGGTGTTCAGCCTGGAGAAAAGGAGGCTCAGGGGTCACTTTATCCCTCTCCACAACTGCCTGAAAGGAGGGTGTAGCCAGGTGGGGATCGGCCTCTTCTCACAGGAAATAAGAAACAAGGGGATACAGCCTCAAATGGGGAGGTTTAGATGGAATATTAGGAAATGCTTCTTTGCTGAAAGGTTTGCCAAGCACTGGAACTGTGCTGCCCGGGGAAGCAGCTGTCACCATCCCTGGAGATATTTAAAAGAGGTACAGATGTGGCCCTTGGGTTCACAGTTCTGTGGTGGACTTGGCAGTGTTGGGTTCACAGTTGAACTCAATGGTCTTGAAGATCTTTTCCAGAATTTTAGGTTTTTGTCTTTACCTTGGGTTATAGGGGTTTGGAATGTACTGTTTATTTTGTAAATTAAAAAAGAATTCAATATCTCCTTTTTACATTATGGAAGTTACCATGCATATCTGAAAATATGATTAAATTCCTCTTTTGAAGACATTTAATCCTCTGGGCCTCTGGCAATGTAAAATCTTGATGTTTTTTGAGCCAGCAGATCCAGATATTTTTCCTGGATTGTTGACTTTGTAAAGATTTTTTTTCCCTTTAATGTTTTTTCTTTGTCTGAGGGCCATACTATCAGACAGGCAAAAGATGAACCAGGCAAGACCCTCTCAACTTAATAGTATTAGGATTAAATGAGTGTATGGAATATTGTATTTCATGCTATTTGCTGAAGGCTCAGACATTCTAATTGATCTCTCTGAACTCTGTCCTGTTTCTTTATGAACCCATGCTGTGATACTCAATTGATGGAAGACTTTAATTTGTTTAAATGAAGAAAGTAATTAAAGAAATTAAACTAAGGGGAAAAGTTAATGTTGGAGAAATTAATGACATTCTCTGAATGTGTGAACACACTGCAAAAAATCCTTTTTACACGTAGAATGCAAAGAAAGAGTAGGGGTTAATTTTGCAAACCTGTAGCTTAATATACACTTTTCTATTAAATTTTATCTGATGTTCTGATTTATAACAGTTTTCTGTGACCTTCCAGGAAAATATTGCCTGGCAGGAGTGTTTAGACAAACCTCGATCTGGCCATATAATAACATGTTTATCCACACTGCTTTCTTGTTCAGCAGCTAATTTGGGAAGATTTTGGTGAGCTCAACAGAAAATAGAAACAGTGCACTTTATCATGAGGAAGAGATCTTGAATATCGCTTTGTAATTACTGAATGCACTGAAATATATTTGGGTTTTTAGAGGAAAATAGATTCTATTAAGATTTATGTTAAATTTGCCATTGGCCTAGAAGGAGGTTTTAGGAACTTATCCATTATTCTTCATGAATGTTTTTACCAGATGATGGGTTTTGGAATACTGGCTCTTTGTTACAGTGTAAATCTTAACAAGAAACTGCCAAAATAAGAAATAAAGGACAATATAATATTTATATTCTGAATTATGTGAGGCTGGAAAAAGGGCATGTTATGAGCTATAGGGATCTTCACTTCTAGTCCAGGATGTGGGACAATTTGGTCATGAATTCTGGGTAATCCTTGTTAAATGAATTTATTTCCTCTCTCCTGAGCCAATAATGATGCTGTTTGCAATATAACTGACTGTCACAAGAAATAGGAATCTGCTTAGCTATCAGTTATGATGGAGAGGTCCTTAAAAATAATAAAAACAACCTAGGTAACTTTTTGATGTATTTTGATCTATTTTGAAAATACCCTGAATCTCTTATTTGCTTACTTATGAAGTATCAAAAATGGGTTCCATATCCTGTGCTAATTCAGTCACTAATTAGTGCTTTCAAAAGCTGATTTGAGGAAAGTGGCTTTTTTTTTTGCATCCATATGGCTCAATATGAAACATGGATCATTAAATTTGATAGGAACATTAATGATACATAAGGGTTAGAGATAAACATCCATTGTTACCGGATGTCTTTTGAGAGAAATGTTGCATAAAAGCTGCTCACTCTTCTGTTAAACTGGAGATGCTTACCAATTGTGCCAAAATTGATTCTTAACCATCATGATTATCTGTCATATTTTCAAGTGGAAAGCTGTTATGAAACATGGAACTTGGACAGATTTACAAAAAAACTCATTCCAGAGTGAGCACGGATGTGTTCCCTGTGTTGTTTTATATTAAGGATAATAATTGTCAGAATAAATCATAGAATAGCCTCAGAGCTGTTACAAAATACAGGCAGGGGCTATACAGACAGAATCAAGACTGGGAAAAGGTTGTAGGAACTAGATAAAAAAAACGAAGCTGATTTTATTTATTTTAAATTACTGTGGTTTTACTTTACCTTGATTATTTAGTGAGAGTGAAGTGAGATCTCACTTGTCAAGGTACTTTGGCTATCAGAAAAAAATTGGTTTGTGCAAGTTGCAGGAAAAATTTTGGCTGACATTTTCTGAAATTTTGTGCTAACAAAAAAGACCAATCCTGAGATGAAGAATTTATCCCTGTATTTGAGGTTAATTTGAACTTTGGGAGCTCATCAAGTACTATAAGCCAGTCTGAGCTGCATGTTTGAAAAGCAGGACCAATGTAAGTAATTCCAAATATAATGGGCTAATTAGTAGCCTGGTTGTATGGTAGGCATGTCAGAAGGGGATAGAATTTTATTAAATTTATGTGCTAACAAGTCATTCCCTTGAGAGTCACATAATTTGATTACAGAGCACAACAACATTAGGAAATTTTCTTAAAATTATTTGAAGGCAAAAAGTACCTCTTGAACAGTTCTACACACAGGTTTCACCTACTATAGCTCATATTTATTGCACATCATTTAACTTGATCATTGAGCAACTGATTGAAATTGTAGGGAAAATTTTCTGAAGCAATGAACTAGTCATTGTGGACAATTCTACCAAAGTTAAGGCCCTGAATAAATGATCTTAATCAAATGAATCTTTATCAGCCAGTTCTCATGTTCTTATATACTGAACCATTTTTCAAGTGGTCTGGGGTATGGGGTGGAGAAATTAAGAAATCACTTGGGTTTTTATCTTTTATTTTGGTTATTGTCTTTATTGTCTGGGCAGAGTTCAGACTTCAGCAAACTCCATGTGCTTGCACAAAGTTTTGTCTCAAATCTTTTGAATGGTTGGCCTTGGTCAGCAGTTCCACGTGGAAAGAGCTTGAGGTCTGTGCTCCTGATGTGCTGCAGCCAGTGGCTGTCAGTGCACTGGGAAGGAGGTGAGTGGTGCAGAGCTGGCTGAAGAACAAACCACAGTACAGACAGAGTGGGTCCAGCAAATGCAGAACGGGTGAGCCTCCAAAGTGCTGGGATTATTCAGTTGTGAGGTAGCTTGATGATGGATTTAAAGATTGAGAAGATATTTGCATAACAGAAGCATTACATGGCAGTGGAAACAAAAAGCCACTGTAATAAAGTAGCAAGTGACAAGCTGATTTGGTCACAAAAGTGATTTAGTTCTTGGGAGAGGGAAAGGGTCTTTGGATCCACCTGAGGATGACCACGTAAGCCAAGAGCAGTGATTTTTCTTCGCCTTTGTACCCAGTGAAATCCCCTGAAAGGATTGTTTTGTCTTAATGGGACAGTTCATTCCTTCATATAAAAAGCTTCTGACAGCTCAGTTGCAGCACTGCCCCAGGATAGTAAATTTCTAATCCCTGTCCAGGATCCTTATCTATCATCTTCAATAATATGGTATTTGTGCAGCCCAACAAATTTTCTAATTCCAAGAGTGAGCAAGTCTTGTTACAATCATGCAAACAAACTGGCATATTGTTTTAGAAAACAATTGTTTAAGGCAGTTGTCATAAAAAAATAAGGACTCACTACCTGAAGGTGTAGCTTAGAAGCAACAGCTTTTGCTGACTTTTGAACTGGAAATGGTCTTGCACAGTTTACCATAACTGTTGCATCTGTGTATTAAACATGTATGGGATGGGGTAAACGTGAATTATCATTAAGCTTTTTATCCAACTAACTTTATCCTATGATCTTTAAAATAAAGTTTTCCCTAGACTGTTTTCTTTGTGATCAGCATCTATCTCTTTTTCTAAATAGTTTTGTTGGTCTCGTTAGTATCTGAATTCTCTAAGTCTTCTAAGTTTAAGGAAATAATTTTTTTTCAATTTAACTTGAACAAACATAGTCTCTTGACATTTAAAAGAATAATGCATCTGTAGCCTGCATACCTGACCCATGATGAGAATAAATAATTGTTCAATACAGTAATATTTTGCTCTTATATTGTGTTGAATCTTGCAGAGTTAGTTCTGCAAGCAATGGTTACTAATGCTGTGAGAATAGCCAAAACCCCTGCGTGATATCTCTGTAGGCTAATGTTTATGTTAAAAAATGTACAGTAAATTTCACAGCCACAAGATTTGCTGAATTTGAGTAGGCTTAAAGCACAAAAAGAAGAAGTATTTGTGGTTTATTTGTAAAGTAAAACTCAGATAAATAGCACTGACAAAGTAATGATTTCCCTTCTGTCACAATAGGAGAAGATACTGTGTGCTGAGGATTAATAAATACATTGATTAAAACCAGCCTGGGCAATTCAGTCCCAGTCCCTCTAGTCCCTTTAGTAACTACTATTGCATTTTTCATACTCACAGCTTTACTTAGTGGAGTTTAAAATGTAGCAGAACTTTCTGGAAAGGAAGAAGTACTGATGGCTTGCCCTTGCAAGATAGTAATTTATGCATTTTTAATCCAGGGACTTCTTTCCCAATGTAGCTCATATAATGTTTTATGACCTGGAAAAATGGGTATTTGGGGATATGTAAATTGGTGAAGTACAAATGGACAGTCAGAGACTGTACAAAGTAAGTACCATCTTGAAAGCTATGTAAAAATGAGAGATTCCACTGGCAGAAACTAGAGGATAAATAGAGAGAAGTAAACAGCTTACATAAGCAAGATGATAATTGTATTGAAAAGCTAAAGGTAGAATAGATTTGTGTAAAGCATAATACTGTTTAGCTCAGAATTAGAAGTAAAACTTAGGTCTGTAGTTTGTCATGAGAACAAAGACTATTTAACCAACAAGTCTGACATCCTATTTTTAAGAGGGGATATTGCTGAAGTAGGAGGCATGAAACCACAGTAACAGTGAATGATGTAATTCTGGACTGTGAAAGGCTTCTGTCTGTTTGGAATCTATTCCCTGCTGCCTGACAGGTATCTAATCCTTCACTGAAAAAATAATTGTGAAACTTGAAGGTGGTTAGAGCATTGCAAACCCCTTTTAACTCAATGAAATATCTGAAGTCTAAGCTCTGGGTAATATATCTAGATAAATGGGCAGCTTTAGTCAGATAGAAGGCCATACTTCTTGGAATTTGTAAAAATAAACTCTCCCAAGGATAATGAAATTAGAAATTAAGAAGGATTTATAGGATCTAGTGCAATGCATAGTTACAGTCTTAAGAATTCTGTTTGTCATAGCTGCTTTAAGCCTGATGAACTTTAATGGTGTGCCAGAGGAACAGGATAGAGTGCATGTAAGAGAATAAAATATGATTGTTCGGGGGGGGTATTTAGCAGTAATAAATCTAATACTAGTTGGTTGATTAGCCTGCTTGTCTGTGTCATTGGAAGAGATGAAACTGAGATTCCAGTAATTCAGAGGTTTGTTTTTTCACCCAGATCTCTATATTCAGAGACTGAGTATATTCCATAGAAAACATTTAGTTTTTTTAAAGATGTTTAAGTAGTAAAGAGTACTCACTAGGAAGTGAAAACTTCAGAATTTGAGCTATTGCTGTTTGGCCTATGTCCTAACCAGGAGAAACTGAAGGAACACTAAATAAGCCAATTAAAAATCATATTAAGCAATACAATAGGTACTTACACCTCCTGTCTGCTGAAATCTTACTTTGATGATATATATTTTTTTCCCTCTGATACTCTGAGATATTTATATTTGAAGAAGAAAATAGATTATTGATTATGGCAATAAAATAGTGAAACTGAGTGAATATGCACAAAACAAAGTGCAGTGTAACCTTTTGAAGAGCTTGGTACCACCTTCTTGATGACCTCTTCATACATGTGTGTTCATCTGATGTGGAGATGATTTCAACTGTTTGATTTAATCCACAAGGTTAATTTGTTGAGCACAGTGCTTGAGGCAGCAGAGAAAGGAAATAGTTCAAGTACCTGATTTTGAATATTTCTGCTACTGTCTGTGCCCTTGTATTGGAAGAATAAAGGTCACACATTGAAAGAAATCCCTCAGAGTACGAGCTGGGAGAAGGCTGCTCTTTCTTTACTACTCAGAATGAAAACACAAACGAGAGCAGCCAACACCAGTATTGATCCAAACAGTTTTACAGAAATGGCTTGAAACCATGGCAATCTCACACCAGGTGAGTGTTTGAGAAGTGGCAGATAAGCTGCTCTGGTGTCCCTTTTTTTGTTTTTTTCCAAAGTTCATGGTGCAGTATGATGGTTTGCTAACTGAACATTGCTTCCAGGTGTACCCACCACCTCTCTGACCAAGGTTTGTGTTCCTCTAAATAGGTCATGGGACACTAAATTCTCCTCTCTAACAGTGTAAGATGGGTGCTTTAGCACTGATTTACTCAAACTCTGCTGAGTTAATAGTGTACAAAGAGCTGTAAATAATTAGGTAAGTAGGTGTTTATTTACTAATGCAGTGTTCAGTAGACTGCTGGGTGCAGCTGGTGGGACCTCAAACTTCTTCCTGGAAAAAAAAATATGTTCACATCCTAATTTGAAGGTGGATGCAATAGATGAGATTCATCATTTATGGCTATAATCTAAAGCAGCAGCAATGCCTTGAAATAAAAGTCTGGACTTTACATGGACATTTCAACCCATGGATAATTCCTTGTGATATGAATATAAATGGATATGGATTATCATTTGCATGATTGAGTCGTTGTTTCATGTTTTGAAGACAAAGTTAGCAGTTGTGAAAGATGCTACTAGGGCAAACAGCCAACACTGAAGTATATTTATATGTATCTTATACATTTTTTCTGTCCTGTTTTACATATGTATTTCTTGTCACTGAGGCAGAGCCAGGATAATTAACTCCTGCTGTTGAGAGAGCAGAAGTTGATCTTTGGTACTTGAAAATCTTGCTGCAATGAGGCTGCTCAATTGGCTGTCTCAGGTAGCTGCTTGTAAAATATTGCAAAAGCAAACTGTAACAAATCAGAGAAAATCTTTCTGACAGCGCCCAGGGATTAATAGCTCATCTTTGGAGAAGAAAACATTGGAAGAAGGTTTCTGATTTGAGAGATATACACTTCATTATGGTCCTTCCAGGTTCACAAAGCAAGACTTGTTATAATTTACACAATCAGTGTACTTCTCTGCAGTTTCCTCGGCTGCTATGCTTGCTTTATGAAAAGTGTATTCATGAGATGAATAGTTTTATACTTTCTGCACAGAGAAACCAGATGAATAAGCATCTGATTTTCATCCTCAGTGACTGAGAGAGAAGGCAGACTGACTCTGTAAGCATCTTTCACTCCCAGCTTTGTTTGCAAGCTCAGTCACACTTTTTCCCTCTGGCTGTCCTTTTTCCTATGTCCTTTTTCCTTCATAGCTATGTGGAGGGCTTAGAGGTTTACATGTAGGTATTTGTTTGCACTTGGTGTACCATTTCATCTTTCAAGAGCAAAAAAGACCAAATCTTGTCCAAATATATATTTGGTCCTTACACTTCAAATCATAAAAATACAGCTGACCTGTATCATGTGGGAATTTCAAGGTGGATTCTAGACTGATTTGTTTATGTGTATGTGCTGTAACTACATCTTTACATCTTCCTTTCAAAAAGATCCTGCATACAGAGCAGAATTTTTTGTTTATTTTCTGTGGAAAAATCCTGACTTTTGTATACAAATGATTTAAAAATGCTTTATGAAATCCTTGAAGTGTTCCAGAGCAGAATAAAACAGGCTTGGAAATGTTCCCTATATATTCTTATTGGGAGTGAACTGCCTAAAAAAAATCACAAGGTTTTTCTAACATACTAAATCTAAAAACTTTAAAAAAAAATCATTGACTTTGAATAATACATTGTTTAGTACAAATAAGCAATCTACTAGGAAGTTTTTGACCTACAGGAGCAGTCCAATCATTGTTGCAAAAGGTAGGTGTGGTGGTTTCAGCTGGGGTGGAGTTAATTTTGTTCATGGTGGCTGGTTTGGGGCTGTGTTTGGATTTGTGCTGAGCACAGGGTTGATAACACAGAGGTGTTTCTGTTACTGCTGAGCAGGGCTTGCACAGAGCCAAAGCCTTCCCTGCTCTTCCTACAGCCACATTGGTGAGGAGGCTGGGGGTGCCTGGGAGGGTGGGAGGAGACACAGCCAGGACAGGTGACCCCAAATGACCACAGGGAGATTCCAGACCATGGGACATCATGCTCAGGATATAAATCTGGGGAAGGAGGAAGGGGGGGACATTTGGAGTGATGGTGTTTGTCTTCCCAAGTGTGAGGGAGCCCTGCTCTCCTGGAGATGGCTGAACACCTGCCTGCCCACGGGAAGCAGGGAATGAATTCCTTGAGTACTGGTGGTCGGGTGTTTTATTAAGACAGTGATGTTGCTTGTGCTGCTGTTGTCAGGCAGAAAGGTCACTGTTCTCACAACAGTCTGTTACAAGCCAATCTTCTAAGGATATTCACTAGTGGACAGAATATTATACAATTAATTTTCTGGGTAAATTTAGCTTAGTTCCCCAACCACATCCTGGTTTTCAGCATCCAAAATGCATGGCAAATTCTATCAAGAAGATTTACTTCCTTCAAGCCATTACTCTATTTACAGATATTCCTAATATAATTAATTCAGATTCATAGTTCCTGTCACAAATGACAAAAGTAATTAATTCTGAAACTTGAACTGTGGGGTTTTATGTGGAATACTTGCCTTTGGGGGATTATGTCTCAAAAACATTTTGGGTCATCATTTATTGTGTCTGAGTCTAATAGCAGGTTTTCTAAGGTTTCAATTGTGATGCTTGAATAATGTAGGAAGCAAAGAAAAAGTAATGGTTCCACATTTATGGTATTAATTTCAGTCAGCAGTGAAGGAACAGTTTGCACTGGGGGCCACAAACATGCCAACTGCATTATTCCCTGAAGCCTGCACACAAAAGTAGGCTGTGTTTTCAAAACTGGGTAAAAGTTTCTCAGGTGAACAGGCAATTAAGAAAACAATATGACTTGCATGCTGAAATACAATAAAGCAGCAATTGTCTGTATGTTGATTTGGTTTTGTGCTTTTTTTTTTTTTTATATTCTTGAAGACTTTTGAATAAAGTCCATCTATATTTGCAGTCTATATTAGCATGTGTAATACTGGAGATCTGGATCCAGTAACTTAATTCTGAAAGATTCCTGTAATTCTGTTTGGGAACTATGCTACTGGAATGGCAGAAAACCTTTCAAAAGTCTGGAGATCGTATCTTCTGACTTAATAGTTAGAGTGTTGTAAGGTGTTCTGAACCATGATAGTGTGCCCCAGCCAAACCCTCTGTAGTTATTCCTATTGGAGCCCTCAGAGTGAGACCAGGCTGGAATTACCCTCACCAGCTTCACCTGGCCCTCCACCTTCAGGTGTAGCAGGTCAGCTCCTGGAGGGTGCTTAAACCCAGCCAGAAGGTTCAGTCAGAGAGAAGAAGAACAGGAGGGAGTGGTAGGATGAGTTTGTGGCTGCTTCTGGTTCTTTGCTCTCTGGTTGTTTGGATTTATTGGACTAACTTGGCTGCTGATCACTGGATGGATTTTGTTGCTGCCATCATCTTGACTCTGCTTGCCTGGATCTGGAGCATCAAGGGCTGAAAGGTACTGAAAGATAAACTGTGCTAAATTGGAAAAGAGTTGGGAAGGGAGAAGCTGAAAGGCTAAATACCAAGACAGCAAGGAATAGATAAAAAAGAACTATCCTATGTGGGACAGAAACCAATCTTATTTTCTGAAAAATGTGTGAGGAGCTCTTGGACAAAGTAGAGGGATCAAGCAAGCAAGGTGTAATCTCAGGCACTGCAGTTGTGAAATGTATATGTGCTGCATTATGGATAAGCTGTAAAATGTATAAGTACTGTGTTAGGCAGAAGTACTGTGTAAAGTAAGCAAAATGTATGAGTAGGATATTAGGTAAAAGTTGTAAAAAGTGTAAGTCAGTAGAATATATAAGTACTGTGTTAAGTAAGTGTGAGTAAAATGTGTATGTACTGTGTTAGGTAAAAATAGAGTAAGATGTATAAGTAGTGAGTTATGTTTAAGTAAGTGAACTGTATGGGTTATGCATAAGTACATAAAAGTAGGTAAAATGTGTAAGTATAACATAAGTAAGCAAAATACACAAAAGAGGTGATAAGTAGGTATTATGTCAGAATTGGAAGATGTGAGTTCCCCTATGATGCCCAAAGAGGTGATGCATATTTTAGGGAATTTTAAAGCTTCCGTGTAATCATAATGATTTGTTGTACAGAAGTGCTGAGTTCCCACCTTAGAGGCAAAGATTTTTATATTGTAAGTTAGGAAAGCTTAGTCTGATATGATGAATGCATAATCTGATTGTAAGTTTGAATAATTTAGTGCTATTTGCTTTTCTTATGCTTTTGCATTCTTTTCTACTCTAAACCTTCTGCACATTGCCACTTTCTGTGCTCTTTTATTTGTTAATAATAGCTGATTTCAAAATCTGATGGATTGTAAAATCTGATTCATGTCTGTATGCAATAAGAATCTAACACATGGTCATCTAAAAGTCACACTGTATCAGACCTTAAGGGTGGAAAATTTGTGCCCTAGTGCCTGAATAGATAACTTGAACCTGCTAATGACACCTCTTCTATTTTTACTTCTTGTACCATTATTACTAAGAGTTGTGTCATCATTACACTGGGTTAATTGCTGACTGCAGCTGACTAAGAAACTGTGGTTTTCAGTTTATGAACTGGTGCCCAGAAGAGAAAGGAGCTTTACTTAAATAATTTTAAAGGTAGCAGAGTAAATGGAGGGAAAGTTTGCAGACACAAAGAAAAGGTTTCCAGCTCTACAGTAAATTAAGTGGACAAAGAGGAGTTTATCATGGGTAGTGTGATGAGATGCTGTCTCTCTGGAGTATTAGAAAAGGAGAAAAATCAATGAAAATGCATTAGAGACCATGCAGCAACCATCCTGCTGTCTAGGGATATGAGCGATAGGACCCAGAAGGCCCTTTCTTTTCCTGAAATATGTGATTCTGTCCTTCAGTAACTAAACTCATTTTTCTTATGGTTCTCTAACTTGCCCTGGTGTTTTCTTTTCTGATACAGGAGTTTCACAACTGTTTTGGTTAAAAGCAAGCAAAGTTAGCATGACAAAAAATAATTATTTATTTAAATTGGTCAGCTGAGACATTTTGTGTGAGTTCTGTAGTAAATGCTCAGTCTAAAAAAAGAAAACTTTATGAACTGTGAGCCCTTGCTCTGGAACTTACTTAGGGTTAAACCCAGTTGGCTTCATGAGTGGGAGCCCACAGAATAATCGTCTGTTGCTGATTACTCAGAGTTTGCCTCGGTTAAATCGTTTTCCTTGGTCAAAAACTTGGTCCAGGCAAACCCACTTGAAGCTCCTTTTTTTTTTTTTTCTGCAGAGCACTTATGCCCAGGGCACATACTTTAAGGTAAGAAACTTTGGTCCAAGGTGACAAAGTTAGGAGCTAAGAGAAGTCTGAGAAAGCCAGCACATTGAACTGCTGAAAGAGCTAACCATGGCTGTGGCTTCTGCAGGGCAGTGTCCATGTGCTGCTTCTAAGGCTCTCTGTACAGGGAAAATAAAAGTTTCATGTTAGAAAATATCTTGACCCTGAACCACTGCTTTCTTTTCAGTGAACAGGTGATCTCATGCAAGGCCCTGAGCTACAGTGTGTGACTGCCACCATCCTCAGCAGTTATGAGGCTAAAAAGACACAAGACAATCATGAACTTATGCCTAAAGGTAAGTATGAAGTCATTTATACTTTGGACTATGTAAGAAAGCAACTGAGTAGAGATTAGGTACTTCACCTTTCTTGAGGGTGGGTGTGTAAATTGCTTGTGTCCCTGTAAATTGGATTTTCTCTTTTGCTTTGGGCTGGCTGATGTGCCTGTAGTAACTGGCTCTCTTCATTTAGGAGGTCTAATGCTGTTCTGCCCTGTGAATGGAAGGATGCTTTCTGTTGGAGTGAGGGGAAAAGCAAAGATTGTAAGGCCTTTCCCTCACCTACTCTCTCTCTATACTTACCTGTGCTGAGCAGAGCACAGTTCCTCCCACGGAGTCATGAGGTGAAAAATGACAGACAGGAATCATTACTGTGACAGCCCCACAGTGAATGTAAGGAACACACGACTCACTGCAGCTCCTGGAGTTCAGTGGCTCAAATCCAGAAGCAGATGGCCTTTTTGTTTATCTCTACAGGTGAAATGGAGTAAAAGTCCTTTTATGCTCTGGAGACTGCCTGGTGTGTTGATAGGAAAAAATATCCATGTGTGTCTCTACAAGGCTTTTTTTTCTTTTAAGCAAGGTACAAGGAAAAATGATAGAAACAAGATAATGTGGGTTACATTTTTAAATCTCTCCTCCACTCCCCCTTTGTGTTTTAGGGCATTTAGAACTCTTTCTCTCTGTTAATGTGCCAATAATTTTTGGCTACCCTACTTTATGTATAGCTCAAATGATGGAGGCTATTAGCCTTTGAAAGTGAGAAGCAGAGGATTCACAGGGGGACAACTGAGGCACTTTGCAACAGGAGGCTTTCTGAGGCTTTCCTGGGCAGCCACCATTTCTTCATTATCTGTAATGGAAGTGTTTCTAAGCTGTCTGTGATGCAGATAAAACACTGACACTGAAATGGATTGTGGACTGCCTGCCTCCCCTTCCTGAAGGAGCTGCCACTTGATACAGCCAGGCTGGAATCCTCTGTCATTCCTTGCTGCCTGCAACATTTTGCATGGGGGCAGATGAGGTGAATGGGAGCTTTTAACCTTTGTTTATTAAGGTATTCTTTGACCTTCTTTCAGGTGCCCCTATCTTAAGCCAAATGATGGTTTCACTTCTCTGTGGTTTTAAACAACAAATAAAAACTTTGTGAGTGCTATTGGTTGCTGTTAAACTTGTTGTTTACCTGTCTTAGCCAACAAAATTTATATCAAGGAATTCTGTAGCTGAGACACTATTTCAGATGTTTAGTGACTCTCTAGGGTCAGGTGAGTCCAGTTACTTGCAAAGCAGATTAAAATCATGATTGTGAAAACTCAGGTTTTGTCCAAAATACAGATATTTTCAAATGTTGCAGAGAAAAAAAATTAAACTGTAGGGACTGCAACCAAAAGAAGTAAGAATATTACTGAGCTAATGTCTCTGGCTTTCTCTGCTGCTAGAATCTGCTATCTTGGATCCTATGTGCATCCCAATGCTGTAGGACAAATTTAAAACTAAGGCAATTATTTATCATGTGTAATGTTGTTCTGTTTTAGCTTTGGTAGCTGTTTTGAAAAGTGAGTAAATGACTTCATAGAATTAGGTTCAGAAACAAAAGCCTTAGAGACCTTGACACTCCATTCCTTTCCTTTCTCTAGAGTTATAAAAAGTGGTCTTGGAATGTGATCCAATTATCCTCATCTATTGTTTAGTATGTTGTGCTGTCTAATTTTTGACAATCTTGTCTAGGCAAGAATGCTTACTTAAAAAAGTGAAATTAGAGATGGAGAAGGCCAGGGCTGTTTATACCTTCGGGGTAGGAGCTGAGATGTTTATGCCAGTCAATTCTTTACTGTGTGTCCAACAGGATGCCAAACAGGCATACAATGCAGTCATCTAAAAGGAAATTATTTTCTGCATTTGCTATTATGAAAGAAAATGAGTTGATTTTTCACTGGATGGGGGATTCATCTGAATTTACATGCAGGGTCCTTTTCTACATAAAGCAAGCACAATCCTGAATTATTCATATTTTTTTCAGTGGTTGGTTAACCTGGAAGGAAAGAAACCAGAGTTTATTTTACAGGCAGTCTCTTGTTATTGCTGGAATGGGAATATTGCTCTGATAATTATAGTTTTACTAATTATACTTATTTGTTTAATCCTCATAAGAAGAATATTATTTAAGTCTAGTTTGCTGTTTGACACTGCAGCTAAATTATGGATTATAAGCAGGAAAGAGATCAAGTCTATTTGTGTGATCTTGTCCCCAATTCTCTGCTGAGTTCCTGTGAGGTTCTTTCTGAAAGAAAGCTCAGTCAGTTGTACATAATTCAAGCAGGCTACAGACCTTATACTTGTACAGTGCAGATATGCACCTTAAAGGAAAGACTTGTAGGATTTGTAGCCCTACTACTTCTTGCAGCTTGCTATCACAATTTGTTTGATTTTATTGCTTTGTTAATAAAATCCTTAATGTCTTTCTGTCAAGTTAATTCTCCCTGGTAAATGTAGAGGACTGCTCTGTTTTATTCTGCTTAGAGACAGTGTTTTCATTTTAAAATAAGAAATGGGCTTGTTCTTTCTTCATAGAGAATAAAGAAACAGATCCAAAATGCTTCTAAAGGATGTAATCTCTTTGTTGGTTTAAGCAGACCTTGATCAGGCTTTCTACTAGAAAACTTTAGAATTTGAATACACCAGCAAAGTACTAATCCCAGTTCTAGATTGTCATCAGATTCCTTTTCTCTTCCTAGGTAAGTTAATTTGTTTTCCTCAAAGTACTGAAGGTCAAACCAAATCCCTTTAACCACTTTAGGTTTGTATACACTTCTGGGGTTTTTTTGAGTTTTTTAATGTCTGTAAAATCAGAATGTCTCGTGGCTACCTGTGTAAAGTTCAGTGGATCTTAATAATTCTTAAACATGCTAAACTGAAGATACCCAACAAAGAATTGATGTAGTGTAAAAATCATCATTTAACAGACATGTAAAGGCAGAAAAAGTTTCATTCATGTAACCTTTTAGGCTGTTTCTCAAGAAGCTTGAATTCATCCACTGGTTGTATCACATCAGGTAGGCAGATTCCTATTTTCTCACTGAGCAATGTCTCTCTTAAGGAAACTGGCTGCATGACCTCATGGTTGCTTGCTTTCTGCCAGTCATAATTCATGTCTTCCCTCTGGATTGGGTATGGCAGTTATCTAATGGACTGTATTTATTATGTTAAGGGATTGGCATTTGGGAATGTTATCCTTTCCCTTCTTTCATAAATGATTTATCAACTGTTATTCCTTCCATGTTCATTATTGTGCTTCCCAAAAGATTTTTCTAGAGTCCTCTTTTGAAAAAGACCACAGGAAGAAGATGAATAAAACTTAGTATTTGACCAGGAATTTACTTAAATCTCTTAAGCAACATTTTTTAGGTGCTGACACTTCCTTAACAATTCCAGAGGGAAAACAAAGAAGTTAGGGATTGTGTCTTTGGGTCCTAATTTGTTACAACTTTGAAAGTAATCCTATAGTTTATCCCATATTGCCTTCTACATGGTTGTTATGCATATATTTTTGTGACTGCAAGAGTATACTGGTGTCCTTGGATCTTTTTGCAGACAGAGAGATTTCTGAGCATGTGAAGTACTATAGAACTACTCAGAAGAGAATTGCCATTTTCTCAAGATCTATCAACTGATGTTACTCTACCAAGTACTTCCTACTGGCCCATATTCCTTCTTGTGGGATAATTGATTGCTTTTTACCAAGAGGAAGCTGAAGCAGTCATTTGTTAAACCTCCTAGATGGGGGAATGGTGTCAGAGCAATATTTAACGTTTTGGATGGCTCGTCACTCAGATTGACATGTGCCACCTCTGCTCACATAAACCAGGCTGCAAACTGTGCTGAGTGTGCTGTGAGAATGGCACAGCCTCTCTGGGATGGTGTCTGTGCTGCTGAGAGAAAGGCTGCAGGTCCCTGGGATCCCTTGGGTGTCAGTCTGCATTGTGCCTGCACAAGATATAGGGTGGATGTGGAACCGTAATGGAGTGTAGCACATCAACCCCCACCCCTTTTTTGCACCTCGTTATTTGATAATGTAAACACACCTGATGTCCTGGAATTTCTAGAAGGTGATAATTTCAGAATATAGTGTCATGGAATAATTAAATTGGAAAAGACCTCCAATCATCAAGTCCAACCTATGTGAACAAAAGCATCTTCTTAGAATGGATTGTAAGTGAAAAATTCCTTCATTTAAATTATATACATACTTCATATCTGTTTTTTATATTGCAGCTGAATTACTTGAGGACTTTGAATTCTGTAAGTGTACTTGTTTTTTTCCAAGACCTTGAAGTGAAAGAAACCAACCCCCTATCCACAGTAATACCCTTTGGGACAAATTAGGAAAAAAAAAGACTTGTTAGCTTTTCAACACTGTGCTCATAATAATCAATAGGACATGGTATTGAGACAACCCATGGGAAAATCTTTGCTCTTCCAGGTGATTCCTCAGGTAGGTCAATGCACATACATCTGCTTTCAGAGCATGGGACATAGGTGTGTGTCTTTCCTCAATTTGTTTTGATTAAAATACCCTTACAGCCAATAAGCAATGTGAGGAAACATTTTTTGGCTTAGTCTCATGTTCCCACATTTCAGTTTCTTCCTGTTTTTTTTTTTGGTTTTTTTTTGGTTTTTTTTGGTTTTTTTGTTTTTTGTTTTTTTTTTTTTTGTTTGTTTGTTTTGGTTTTTTGTGGTTTTTTTTTTTTTTTATTTGTCTTTAGTGTTTTCCCCAATTGTGCTGCATTATGTTCCATTTTGTTGTTCTCAGCTCATCTCCATCAAGTCATTATTTAATCTTTCTCCCTCCTCCCTGGTACTCTTCTTCTCTTTCTTCTGTGCTTGTTCTTTTTCTGCCTTCTGGTTTAAGTAGGGAGAAACTCGTACTTCCTGGGTGTGGCTCAGTATCAATGTTTAGTTGATAGCAATCTTTTAACACCATACCAGATCTTGCTGTGCCAACTTTTTTTTTGCACTCAGGATTGAGTGCTGCAGAAGCTTCAAAAGGAAGTTGACACACAAGCATTATTAAAAATAACTCACCTACTGGATCACCTCTCAGGAGAGATGATACTAAAAAGTAATGCAGGCAACTAATTTGTGCAAGAAAGGTAAAAGATCCAAGAGAATCAAATTAATAGCATCATTAAAAAGTAAAATTCTGCTTCAGTGCCTTTAATTTGTAAAGAAAGCAGTTTAATGATGGTGTAGGCAAAGGGTTAGATATAATTGGTTTCTATTTTAATTAGAAACCCTGCAATGAGTAGGAAGCCATAGAAGGATGCCAGATCAGAACACCTTAAAATATTCATGCTTTGCTTATTCACAGAACAGGGAACATCATGACAGAGGAGCTTTCTGGTTTTTATGTCCTTGTCATCCTGTGACAGGAGTCTTAAGAAGCCACTTGTTTCTTGTGTTTTCCCATGAACAAATTCTATCTGTGGTGAAAAAACCAGCATACTTTCTGGGATCCTCTTTAGAGGCCTAATTCTCAGACAGTTCTGGATTGCTGCCTTTTCATGGCACCCTCTTCTGTGCACTTCAAAACATTGCTAGTGGCTTCTCTTCTGGTAAATTTGCCTTATATCTTACTACCAGTCAGAGCTGGTTAGCAAAAGTAAACATAGCAGAACCTAGTGATGTTTTATCTTTAAGCCTCATTCTATAAATCTATAGGATTCTGAAATTGCTGTGTTAAAGTGTGGTTTATTTAATGTTTCTAGAATTTAAAGTCTGCCTTGAATTTTTATAGCACCCTTGAATAACAACACATTGATGTGCCAGAGATTTGGGATCAAGTCACAGCAAAAACTTCATAAGCCCTGGGCTAAAGGTCTTTAATAAAAAAACCCAAAGTATTTGTGCACCAGGAGCCAGAACTTATGTTTGAGTTGTTACCTCACTCTATCACTTTACTTCTCCCATAGCTTTGCTCATCTGCTGAGCTACATCCAGGAGAGAGAAACAAACAGTACTAGCTGGGTAGGCTGTTATTATTTCAACAAATATCAGGGGAAGGAAAAATTAAGTCTGCTTCTAATCTTTTGCATTGACCATGCTTTCCATCAAAGCTGTTGAAAGAGGACATTCCTGGTGATACTGCTGTGATTACCAGGTATGAGGCTGTGGTTGTAGATGGCTCTCTGAGAGGCTTCTGCAGCTACAGCAAGCTGGGTGGACAACTGGGCTTTTATCAAACATAAATGTTTGTGCCTGTGTGCCAAGCACATGGATAGATGTGTGTGGGGGGAAAAATTCTTTAAGTAAATGCATTTCAAGGCCATTCTAGTAATAGAGTATTACCAAATAAAGTTTTAATCCACAACACTGAAGCTTTTTAAGAGTTCTCCTATAAATCTCTCAGAAAAAGTAATTGAAACCACAGAGAAGGTTAAATACACGCAGTAGTAATCTATTAAATCACAGCATCTGCTGTACTTGAAAAATAAGCTAATCTAAAATTGAATAACATTCTCAAAAATTCTGTCAAAATGTTTTCACTTGGCTGTATGTTAAAATTCTTGCAGAAAGGCTCATATTATTGAGTTCAATATTTCAAAGGGGATTTTAGACATTTAGATGTATATCTTCTGCTTTTAGTCATATGTAGAAATTGGTGGGAAGAAATGTGTATTTTTTTGTGTAGTTTGCTGTAATAACAAGGAATTTGGATTTAATATTCAAGTACTTTGCTGAACCAAATCTTTTAAAGCAGTTTATATTTTCCAAAATGTTAGCAAGTGCAGACTTTGTGCTGATGAAAGCTAGGTTCTTGATTAATAATTTGTAAGAAAATAAACTGTTAACACTTTTCTATGGTTTTCTTGAGGTATAAAGTCAGTTCTAACATCTTATAACTGCAGCACAAGAGCAGAGGTTTTTTGTTGTGTGTGTTTTTTTTTTTAGATGCACTTGTTTTTTAGTACTTGTAAGATGATCAGTCTCCATTCAATAAAACTGGCTATTACTGTGCAGGGAAAATAAATACCCAGAAGTATTTAGGCACATATGAGTAAGATTACTTACAGATTGTAAACACAGAGCAGCTGGTCCTGGTGTCCACTAGTTCTTCACCTGTCTTGAAAATGGATTTTTCTGTACTCACAGTGCATCAGCATCCCTGATATCTAATTAGTGTTCTTCATCTTTCCTGCTTCTTTTTCTGGGCACTTGAGTACATTCAAATATTTGTAGCTTAAGTTCATTTTTTTTTTTTTAATGACAGCTAGGAGGTAGATCTGTGAGTTTGAACTTTTGTATAAACATCTGCTTCATAAACTCTTGGGAAATTAGTCCATTATAAAAGCTTTTGTTTTTGCTGTGATGTGGTTTAATGCTGCTTTTGAATGTTTTAAGAAGTATTTCTGTATTTGATACGCATTGGAGTAACGTGGACAAGATTCTATACAGTCAATCACCTATAGAATATGTTCTAATTCTTATCACATGCTTAGAGATTTTATTGCAGAATAAAACTGTCTTAATGATTTAGTTTTTCTCTATATACAGTATCTGTGACAAGACATAAAAATCCTTAGAAGTAGTTTACATAATCATACTCTGGGATGCAAAGGAACTACCTATCCTGAAAGATAAGCTGATTCCTATTGTTTGAAACATCCTTTTTTTTTTTTTCCTTATGCTGCAGAGATTCAAAGGTGTTTATACAGACAGAGCAGTTATTTTGGATGAGCCTGTCTCCTGAAATTCTTGGTATCTTTCCCTGCCCTACAGAAATGGAAGTTTTCTTCCCTTTCACATTACATCTACCAGCCTGCAGGCAAGTGGTCTCTGGATGACTTGTTTCTCCAGCCGTGTAGTCAGAGCTGCCTGTCCCCAAAGTGTGTGAGGGGAGAGGGCAGTGGAGGGCAATCTAAAACTTGTGGAGAGTCAGGAAAAAGCTTTCTCCCTTCCCTCAGCCTCCACAGTGCTCTGTGGGACACTTGACTGCTCTCGAAGGAATGCTGAGCGCTCGCAGTTGTTTCCTGGCAGATACCCCAGGGCTGCTTTCTTGTTCCAAAAGCACCCTGTGGTTTTAGGGACTTGCTGTGTTGTTGGGGTAGACAGTGAGGACAGTCTCAGGGGACAGTGGCACTCAGGCTTTTCAGTGTCCTGTACAGGTACCAGAGCCAGCTCAGAGCTGCCTTTGATGCTGATTACAGTCACTTCATCAGAGTTTGAGCTAATGAATCTAAGGAGAAGCTCCCTTTGGCTGTCATGGTTGTCGGCTCTTCTGCTTCCAAAACCTGGATGAGTATTTTGGAGACATACCAGGCAATCTGGGGACTTTGACAGTCGGATTTGGGTGATTTAGTAGGAGCAGTGAGGAGTTCTGCTGTTGCCCATATGCATTCCAGTCCTTGCCAGGAGTTGCTGCCCCAGAGAGGAGCTGTGCCAGCTCTTCTGCTGCTCTCATTCACAGCATTTCAGCTGATGCTGAGAGGGCACTACTGTGCAGTGAACTATGGCAGTCTGCTGGGTTAATAAGGAATAAGAGGAAGAAAGTGGGGTGAAAGAAAAAAGGATTGAGCAGGGCAGAAAATGGAGTGCAGATAAGGAGGAATGTTGATGTTGGCAAAGAGGTGAGGTAATTGCATTTTGGTAAGTGACTTTTATGGATTATGAAATACCTGCAGAAAAAGAAATAATTGAACCAGACACCTTTCCATTCTGATGATCTGTGAAACCAAGATCCAATACTCCATGTTGTATGCAAAAATAAGTTTATACTTCATTGTATAATACAGATCTAATGATGAGCAGACTTTCAAACTATACCATATGCATTTTTGATGTAGTTTTACAGATGGAGAGATTTTTATTCTGAGCTTAAAATTTCTACAAGCTTTGGATTTCCTGTTCCTAATTCTTGTTGTTTCTTTACCCCATAGAGACTAACTCCTTCTTAAATGAGATACATGATCCCTAAATACTCACATGATTGGCTCTTCAGAGAGCTGAAAGAAGTACAGGATTAATGAAAAAATTTCTTTTTTTGACCAAGTAACAGCCAGACTTAAATTAAGAACTGGCAGTGATTTTCTGGGAAAAAAGCTCCGAGCTGTTGACAGTTTGGAGTTCCTTGCTCATGGTCAGTAATGATAGCAGAAATTTAAGAATAATTGACATGAATGAAATGAAGAAAGTTCCCAACCAATTAGCAGGAAAAAAAGGAAAAGCACATGTGCCTTTTCCATCTGCGTTATTTCAGACATTTATTTTGGTATATTTATTTGGTATAGCATTTCTGTTTCATTTCATGGTAACATGAATTCTCCTTGCTTCCTCTCCTTATAATTTATAGCCCATCTTAAAGTTATAATTGTTTTTTTAATGTCCCTTGGCAAATATTATAGAGGTGAATGAGAATCAAATGCAATTATTGTTTAATTCAGTCTGTGGGAAGAAATAATGTTTTATAATCCATGCTTAACTGCTGACACAAACCTGACTTTCTTCAGCACTGATTGTAGCTGACCACAGCTAGTTGGTGAAATAAAGCACTATTTCATACCATTTTCAAGAACTAGGATCTATTCCTTACTTTCTAAGGGGTGGAAATGGCAACAAAACAATAGTTCTGGAATACTGCCCTATGTGTGTTAGATCTGTACAAAGGCCATCTAGAGCTATGGAAGATCTTTTATGTAAGCCCTGAATTTGGTGTCTGTGTTGGCATCCATTCCTGGTTTCTGGGATACATTTAAAAATAGGTATATATCTTCACTTTCCTGTTGTTTTAAGAAATGCTTCTGTCCAATTCTCTCTATATAACATGGAAAGAAAGCATTTCCCTCTCAGTCATAGCAGTCCCATGGCTGTTCTTGTTAGGATGTGCAGCATTACTTTGGAAATGTAGAGGAGCCTTCTGGTTACAAATGATTGTTTTGATACTGATGGAAAATGTCTTTTCTGAGACAGATTATGCCTTTTTTTCCTGCCCCCATTAATGTCCCCTCAGTAATCCTTTTGTATACTTTCACTGTATTACTCTAATCAGGAATCTTTCATTTTGTTCCTGAGAAATGAAAGCACTACTGAGAAATGAAGGCATTCAAATTTGATGTGACAGCTTAGTTACCTGCATATTGTTTGGATCTTAGCTTATATCCCACAGGCCTGTCTGAACTCTGAGGATAATACAGGGAAGAAAATGTAGGTGCATGAATGCCCATCTAGAGGAGTAAGTGCTGTTATTTGCCACTGCTTACTGTAATTCAATAGATATCATTCAGAGACATTATTTATGTTTAAACCTTGCTAATGATGTAAATGGAGTTGCTTTTTCACTGAAGAATGCGGTTTATTCATAACTGTTCTGAAGTTTTCTTCTCAAAATGAAATTCCTAATAATTCTAAGATATGTTTTATGTTTCTCCCTAAGCTCTTTAAAATGGATCCATTTCTACTCCATGGTCAGATCCATAGAATGGTGTATAACCCAATCAGTTTATACCTTTCCAGAGGTATATATATCTTTTTATAGGTCTTTTTCTTTTATATAAATTTTATATAAATTTTTTATATACCTGGTCCTTATGCACTTGAGAAACTGAGTATCAACTCCTTATTTCATACATCTATCACTACAGACCAGTCACTGCTTGTCTGTAGCCAAACCCATGGGTTTAGTTTTGTTTGCAGATTTTTTTCAGTTAGGATTTTAGAAGTATGGAGGGCTGAGCAAATAATATGGGCTTTCATATATATTAAAAGTATAAGAGCAGTGAGGGGAATAAAAGGATAAAGGCAATTTATAAACTTTGTAAGATGAATTGTAACAATGATAAAAATAATTTATTTGAATGCCACCAGACAGTATGATAAGAAACAAAGTGAGTGGAAGGACTTGTATGTCATTATCTAATGATTGCACCAAGGTCACAGTTGTAGAGGAACAATATAGATTCAAGAAAATTGTATCATTTATGTTCCTGGTGTATGTTGCAAAATCTGCCTCCTTTGCTCTCCCACTGATGTGGCAGATCTGCACTGGGAACTGGTGCTCCTTTTGAGCAGAATGTCAGCACAGGCAGAGGTTGCAGGGCAGAAGTAGAGCCAAAAAGCCTGGATGCTGTTCCTGCTGATTAGCTTAAAAAATGATGCAGAAGAAAACTACAGTCTACCAAAGCCAGTGGAGAGCTATGAAGTTCTGAAGAACTGGAAATTTAAAAAGATTAGTGTTCTGTCTTTTGATTGGCTGTTGTGGATTTCTCTCCCTCACAGGCCCTTGTGCTGCTTACTGATCCTGTAAAATGAAAAACAGGGAATCGCCAGAAACTGAAGTTCAGGAACTTACAAAAGGTCACAGAATTAAAGTTTATTGCCATCTCTAGGTGACTGTGGCTCCTCCTTCTTGTGGCAAAGACAGAAACAAATGCAGGACGTGCCCTTTTTTGTTCTCATTTTTTTTTGACATGCCCAACACAAACTCTTTTCATTCTCACTTTCTGAACATGTACTACTTCATATTTAAAAGAAAAAACTCATCTGTCTGTCCTTCAAACTACTAAACTACTCAATAAAGGCAAGGCAGACATGGGAAAGCTGCTTAGGTTTAAATATATTCTTGAAGGAAAAGCTGGAGCAATCTGGTACCAGGAAGCTGACTAAAGGAGAGCAGCACTTGGTTAAGTACTCGTATGGTTCCCACAGATGCTTAAAAAGCAGATGGCTTGGTGAGCCAACAGCCTGGCTCCTCTGGGTTTGTGCTGTTAAGCAGAAGTGTCCTGGGAAAGGAAAGGGAAACTGAAGGCTCTTTTCCCCAGACTGCAACTGCCTGCCCCTGAGCCAAGCTTGATTTTATTCAATCTGAGTATTGGCTTGGATTTCTGAAAGGAAGTTTTGGATGCCTGCCTCGTTCATCAAAAATAATTTATGATGCTACCACAGAGGCAAGAGGGCTTCTCATTATTGTTTCCTGCATTTTATGATGTTGGCACTCTTCCTGAAATAATTTAAGAATTGCAGACATAATAATAATTTTAATTCTATAAAAATAGATCTCATCAGTGAAATCTGGTTTTTATCTAGGTTTCAGTAATGTGCCTCTTCCTCAGTAAATACAACTTTTTCTGATCATCAGCTGAAAATAAAGAGTGGAAAACA
>JACBWW010000041.1:5399614-5476570 GCA_020086605.1 Lanius collurio
CTGGGATCAAACAAGGACACCAAGCTGATTTGCTGGGGGGCTCTGTGGTTACCCAGAACTCATTCCCTGACCAGCAGCTGTGCAGTGCTGCCAGCTGCCCTGTGTGAGGGCACAGCAAGGGCACTTACAAAGGGCTAAGGCTAAAGCTAAGCTGGGATTTAGGAACAGCACAGAAAGAAATACCTTCAGTGAGTATGATGAATGTTGCTTATTCTGGCAGTGTGCTTTTCTGCTGCCATTAAGAGTTTTTGTGTCTAAGACCACAATATATTTAAGGGAACTGAGTTACTACAAAAGGCATTACACAAATGTTTGGTACCATTGAAGTCAATACACTGAGTCATAATCTCAAAACAGCTGTATAGGTATTAGTGCTTCTCTTTGTTAGGTTCAGGGAGTTCAAATTAAATATCAGTTGTAACTGTACAGGGAAAAAGGGATCCTAAGCCTCATAAGCACATAGGGTGTATAGGAAACTCTTTGACAAAGAAATGCAATATTTATGCTGCTCTTTTTTGTTGTTTTATTTCATCTAACTAAAGAAATTCACATGGTTTGTAGTGAATATTTTTAAAAGGTAAAAGGTACAGTCATTTTAGTACTGGCTAAAATTTCCTAATGTTGCATAAAAACGTTGTTAAAATTGAATGTGCTTTTCTTTGCATTGTTGAATCTTTGAAATTAAATATATGTGGCTGTGTTATTGCATTAAAATGGAGATATGTGTGTAGATGTATATATGCTCTATCTCCTGGAACAGCTTTCGAAGAAAATTGTGCCTTATTTAAATATAAAAATTGAATTTTGTTTCCTTTTAATTTGATGAAATTAGTGCTCCCAGTAGTCACAGAAACTGCAAATTAGAACAATGTATTGAAGATAACCATCAGTAGAAATTCTGAGTATTGAATAGAGTTTTCTTAAGCTTCTACCTGAATCTATCAAATGCAGCAGCAGCAGCAATTTGATTTGTTACTTAAGGCTAAATGGTAACAGTTGCTAGGACTTAAATAAAAGGCTACTCTGCATTTAGTGTCCACTATCAAGCAAATACTGGAACCTGTTGTCTGAGATGAACAAAAATCTGACTTACAACACAGTACCATTTATGCCTTACAAACCATAGAAAGATAGAAGTTGAAGGTATTCTTCTACAGTTAGATAAAAACCCTTGTAAAGAGCATATGGCCTTATCTTTATAACTGAAGTACAGAAACTGGGGGTTAAAATTCTATATTTAGTATCTACATAGACTCCAAAAATGTACTAGCTGTCTGTAAAATATGTAAACAAGAATATTATCAGATCTGTACCTCTAAATAATGCAATTACAGACACTGATGAAGTAATTGGATATGAAATTAGTAATCATATGATTGTGTAGAATTACCTGATCTGATTTGCATGCTTGACTGTGAAGAATTATGCATGTGAATCAAGCTTGGTAAATAATTCATACCTTATCCTATAGCTAATTAATGTAACATCATTTTTCTTGGTCTGCACTTTGGAGGAATGCAGTGTTTCCCTGAAATCAGCAGTTTTTTGATAACAAGTACCAATATTTAGGAATAAGGTCTAGTTTGCAAACTTTTCAATGTATAGCAACTATTATTCAAGATCTGAGAAGTGTTGGCTAATTCTAATTGGTCAAACAAACCTCCTCCTTTTTCTGTTTTTCTCACCTGACTAAAGTCATGTTTGGGTGTAGAGTACTGGTGTGAGAACATGCTTTAAAAACAGGCTTTCTGCATGTTTTTAATATGTTCCCCTCGCCTCTAAATCACAGCCTTTGGTATCCTGGAGTCAAAATAATTGGTAGTGGGGAGTGGAAATAAAAATCAGCAGCTTGGTTACTTGCCATAGGAAGTACCTATGGTGAAAATTAGCACTGGGAAAATGTTTTCATGGGTTTAACAGCAGAATTTGGCTTCGGGTTAATAATTAGGTACTGGTGGGGTTCATGGTATTTTAAGGCACCTACTGCTGTAGATTGCACAATTACTGGCATCTAATGATATTGCAGAAACCACAGTGAATTTATTAACAGGGTGTAGGTTTGGCTACTGGGAATTCTCAGCTAAAGAGAAATCTGAATGAGACAGTGCACTGGCAAAGAGAAGTGTGTGCAAGACTCCTCCATGTGTGTGTTTGTTATTCCCATCAGAGCCTTGGGCCAGAACTAAAGGAGTACTAAATATTTTATAAAGGATTATATTTCTGTTCCTGAAGGGCTTGAAATGTGAAAACCAGACATGCTTTTGAGAGCCTCTGTGCACCATGGAGTCCTTAAACTTTTGAAAGCAGTTGCAGGAATTTGGATTGCTATCTGGAGTACTGTCAACATTTAATAACCAGGAAATATCAAAATAGAATTTGGTGGTGGGGAAGTGAGTATCACAGTGTTAATTTCTCCCTTATTTTGATAGTCCATGAAAGGAACAGTGTATAATCTTTCCATTTTGTACTTATTTATTTATATGCTGGAAAAGATACGTATCCCCACAAGCTATAGGATTTTTTTAAAGATGGCTGATATAGTTGCAATAGTTTTCCTAAATCACAATGAAAAATGAGTAATATTATTATGGTATTTCTCTACTGGGAGAGGTATTTCAAGGGGAATCAGCATTCAAATAAAAGCAACATTTTTTTGATTAAATGCGTGGTAGCTTTATAGAGGAATAAACAGTTTTTGAAAAAAAAGGCAAGTTTTGAAATAATTTTCTAATCTCAGAGAAGAAAGGAAGGAATTATCCCAGTGACATCTTCAGTTTTGCTGTTGCAGTTCAAAGAGTGAAGAGACCAAAGAGCTCTTTACTCTGTATCAAAGGAATTGACAGCTTGGAGTTCAGATAGAGCTCTAAATTCTGATCTAAGGCTAATAAACATGCAAATGCTCAGTTTGAAAGGAAAACTCGAAGAATCCAATCTTTAGCTTATGTAATTGAATGTTTGTTTGAAATGACTGGTGTATTTCAACTTAATAAGTTGCCACATTGTAAAATTTGTCAAACTTGACCACATACAGGCTGCTGCAGTCAGAAGATATTTCAGCAAACTCCAAGTTACAAATACATCCTCTTTTTGAGATGAGGAACCATTCAGAATATTAGGTGGGAAAAGAGGTCATAAAGATGCAAATAACTTATAGTTACTTGTGGCACATGACATTTGTGAGACAGTGGGTGCCCCCAGCTGTGGCCTCGCCCATTTCTCAAGCACACCAGGTCACTGCTTCTCCTTCTGAACAAAAAAAGAAGGGGCCTCAGCATTTGCCAAGTGCTCTAGAACTGCAAATGGCTTTCCAAATGCTACTCTAAGCCACACCAATTCTCTGTAATGTCAAATATTTGCTTATTATGATCTCATTTTTTGCAAGTGGGGAGGTTCACTTGCTCTTTGAGGGAGAATGACCTGGGCAAAATCACTGTGAGAGCTAAGTTAGTGGGCACAGAATGCCAATTTTTGACTCTCCTGTGCTAGGACGATACTCACCTCTACAAAATTAGGATGTCTTTTATGCTATAAAAATCTTATCATAATAACATAAAAATTTAATTTGCATTTTACATTTATTTTAAGCTAAAGTATCTGATGCAAGTCATCCAGAACTAAATGCTGGGGTTTTTTTCTTTTGTTTTTGAGTACAAATAGTTCTATTTGTGAAGAAAGATGTCATGTATGTTGAAAATATCTCCAAGCATTTTGTTGTCATAGCTGTTTAGCTTAAAAATAGGCATTTTGTTACCAGATTTTATCAACTCTCCAGGCTGCAGTCAGGGAGTTCAGCAGAGTGCAACCGACAGTTACAGGTACTTTTTCTTGAGGGAATGTATTCTACCTGTGGGCTTCATTTCAAGGTGTCATTCAAGGATTTTTTTTTTGAATTTATGAAATGTTTTAATCGTTTGAGTCCTGGTTTTCCCCAAGCTTGCACTCTTTCCTGTAATATAGGGGCAGGATGAAATATTTAGAGTATGGAGCATGCATAGAGCAAAAAGATTTGTAAAAATCTTACAACGTTAACAATATAGTTGTGGAATTTTTTTTTTTGTTTGGGATTCCCATAGAACAGAAAATCTAACTCCTTCCATCATTTCCAGAGGGAAGAAATACTTTCAGTCTTTCCACTTTAGTAAAGTGGGCTCTTTTTCAAGATTTGGAGAGGTTTTATTTGAAATTTTATGAAAGCTCACAATGCTTCTCTTAAGTTCTTCATGTAGGTTTTATTATTAATGCCTGTCTAGTACTTTGTATATGTTGCCTTTTTATAAAGCCACTTGAGGAAAAAGAGGTATATACTGTCAGAGATATTTTGCCTTGTTTATATTTGAATTTGTATCTTGAAAGGGAGGGCGAAGGGTGAAAAATCAATTTGTGGACATTTTCCCTGAGAAAATACTGCAGAGAAAGGATTTCACTGCAGTCTATTGCTCATGGAGGGAAGCAGCTTAGAGGAGTCTTTACAGTCAAGGAGATCTTAAACCCAGTGAAGCAGGAAGCTATGAACCCATCCCTAGGTTAGAAGGGGAGGTTTCTAAAATTGGGATATTATTTAAACAAGTCTGCTCTAAGTTAGCAGTTGAATATTTTTTCTGAGTTTGTATATTTTGGATGAAAATTGTAAAAATTGTCCCTCCTCAGTGACATAACTGCTGCTGTTAAGATTCAGGTTTTTTCTGTCTTTTTTTCAGTTTACAATTCCATTGTGACCTTCTGCTCTTGCTGATCAACACCCAAAACATCTGGGCTACATCAGTCCTGCCCTAAGAGATCTGCAGCACAGATTTTTGTCCTAAAGTATGGCTATCTCTTCAGAATGTTTTATGCTCAAAATGTGTGACATTACTTATTGCTGGAGTTATGGAAATGGTGTTGCTGCCAAGGAATTCTCCAAGTGGGATGGAATGGATGGATGCTTGTCTAAGGACATGCATTGTAGCTGTGCCAGGCCAGATCAGACTCTTCAGAGCAGAGAAGTGATGATGAGATTAATTAGTTCTCCTCCCTCTGTCTTACGGGAGGGCCCAGTGCTGGAGGGGAACTGCAACACCCCTGTGAGCCCCAGAAAGGTTCTGGGTGTGACTTGCCCAGTCAAAATTTACATAGGTTACATCTACAGAAAAAACTTTAAGTTCCCTCTCCTACTTTTTCCTTCCCCTTCCACTGCCCTTAAAGCTAAACAGCCCTTTCAGGCCTTTTCCAAACACAAACCAGGTTACATTAAGTCTGGGTAATTTTATATATGTTGGTGAGTTTGTTTCCCTTTTCTTTTTATTCCCTTTTTATGGGGAAAATCTCTGTAACTGCCTAATCACATTTCCCAGGTGATTTCTAATACTATTTTCAGCTTTTGTTATTGTAGTTGTTCTGTTACTGTTATTATTCTTTGCAAGTATCATACTGGTTGAATAGAAACTTGTTTTAAGAAATAGTGTTTTGGTTGACATCTTTATGCCTTTTTTAGTTTTACAAAACCTGGCACCAATGTTTTAGGAAATATTAAGTTCCTTGTTACAAAATATTCTGTCTGCTTCACTCCAGAAATACATGCAAGAAACCCCACACAGCTACCTATGTGCTCCACAGAGAGATCATTCAGGTTCTGTTAGTTTGGGCATAATTTGTTAGAGACAAGGCTGGCTTTCTGCCTGTCTTTCCTTGATCTCTGAGGAGAAAATGATGTATGCAGAGAAGCATTTCCAATTATAAATTATTTCAGGTTTTCAACTGACTGGTTTGAGATTTGATACCCTGTCATCATTCAAAGATGAGAGGATTAGGTTAAACAAACCTTTCCTTTAGCAGCAGGTAAGCAGATGAGCAGTGCAGTAAAGCAAGATGGCTACTGCAACTTAAGTGGGATTTTGTGTGGGGTGAAATGATTTTTTGACAGTTACTCAATTTGAGATGCAGATCAGGGAAAGAGGAGAAAAATATTAGGACTTTTCTGCTTACTTTATTATCAGATGAGAAACTCTATTTATTCCTTGTCAAATTTGGAATAAACCTTTTTCTTCCATGAACATGCATTTGAGATCAAACATGAATTTTGAATAAATAGACATGAAAATGCTTTATCATAAGTAGAAAACTTGTGAAAATACAATCCTTAGCCCATATTTTCAGTGTGCTAACCTAAAGGACACAAATAAATAAAAACTGAAATATTCTCTATAGTGGTGGGGATAAGGGACACACAAGAGTCTTCCAGTAGGACATAAAATTTTCGGAGGCTGTAGGATAAAGCTGAGCCACCACAGATGTTGTTCAGGGAGACTGTCTATTAAGACACCAAACCAGTTGTTGTGGTTTGACACAACTAAGTGTCAAGCACACGAAAAAACCCAGTTATTTTATAAGGAAAACAAAATAAGAAAATACTGAGGAAAAACTAGATAGCTATGAGGCAAACCAGGTTCAAACTTAAACGGTTGCAGTACAAGGAGAATGTTTTAATTTCTTATTATATCTTTTAACTTTTAATTCTGTTCGTACAAAAACTATCCCCCCCCTTCTTCCCAGCACTTTTCTCTTTTTCTTAACTAGCACAAAAGATAACACAACATGGGATTTTAGTCAGTGTTACAATTCTTGAAAAGTTTATTTTTTATGCTTAAGGAAAAAAAGTTTCTTCTTGCTTCACGTGGTTTCTCAAACTGCCCCCAACAACAGACCCGCCCAGAAAGAAACAATCTGCTGTGGTGTAATACATCTCTTCTATGAAAAAATATCAGTTTTTTCACACTGCCACACCTGGGCCATCACATGGGGTTATCAGCCTTTGTAAGGATGGGTTATATTGGCCTGAACACAAAGGCTTTTTCTGCTACAAGTCCTTAAAAGCCTCTCACTGCTTCTATAGAGCCTGGCATAGGCAATTCTTCACAATCTTCACGGGCCACATATAAGTCTTCAATCCCCCATGTACCCCAAATGGATTACAGAGACAAACAGTTTGAGATATTACAGTTTCTCACCACCGCATGCCAGAAGGATTTTTAAGCTCCCTACGAGGAACGCAGCACCGCCCCTTTTCTCCGCCGCCATTTCAGGTCTGTCTCACATGGCTCACTCTCTGTGACTCCGAAACCTCTAAGGTGAACAATGTTCTTGTTCGGGCTTTATTGTTATAAATAAGGGACCAGATTACCAATTTAACAATTATCCATTTATTTTGTACTACATTATAGCCTTGTTTGAATGTAATTTTGTACTACATTATAGCCTTGTTTGAATGTAATTTTGTACTACATCATAGCCTTGTTTGAATGTAACTTGTACTACATTGTAGTTTTGTTTAAATGTAATTTTGTGCTTTGCTGTAGCTTTATAAGTTAGGATCTCTCTTGCAGTTTAAGAAAGAAACCCACACGTCGTTGTGAAGAAACTAGCTTCTTATCAGGCTTGCATTCCAAGGAAGAATTTACGACCACTGCTTACCCCTTTTGAAGCTGACCTGCCTGGAGGGTAGGAGATAAGGAAAAGACAGAAGAAAAAAAAAAAAAAAAAGGAAGAAAAGGGGCTGACTATGCAAACTAGAGCTGCAAAGACCCTTGGGAGTAAAAAAACCCCTAAAATCATAATTTAAAACGAGCCAACAAACTTTTAAGAAAAATGAACCAAGCTACTCGATAGGCAATTACTACCTGGCCAGCTTTTGAGTTCTCCAAAAAGTCACCGTAACAAAAAGGTCTGTTGAAGCCACTGCCCTGAGGACAGCTAATTACTACCATCGCCTTCGTATACCCGTTGGTATACAGCCACGCCTCGTGAGGAACGCTTGAAGGCCCAGCTCTATCACAGAGAGTGATAGAGCCGAATTTCCTCCTCCTCCTCGTCGAAGCTGGGGGCAACGAAGCTGGCCGGAGCACCCACCCGAGCTGATCACTTTTAATAAAGGCTTAAAAAGGACCATCAGTCCTGCCCTTTTTATTTCATTATGGTGAAGAAAGCCTCGCTCCCTTTGTGCTGTTGGCTGCGTGGTGTTTTCTTCAGTTCAGCCCGAAGTGGCTGCCTGCAGACAGGAGGCTCCCGCCGGCTCCGCGGGGACAGGAGGGGGACCCGCCGGTCCCAAGGAGCCGCTCTGGAGAGATTTTAGCCGTGTACCAGTCCATGGCTGGGTTTAGCTGTGCCAGCCCGTGGCTGGGCTTAGCTATGTGGGCTCTGGGATGGTTCCCTCCCCACCGACCCAGGGTCCGTGCTGCGGCATCAGGAAGAAGGGAACGGGGCCGGGGCCTCGGCCCGGCGGGGCTCGGAAGCTCCAAGGCCTCCCCACCTCCCTCAGGCGAGCTGGAACAAGAGGAACTCCCGCCTTTTGTGAGGTTTAAATGTGTAAATTGTAAGAAGTGCTACTGGCCTAAAAATCTGTCTATCAACTCAGATTCAACCCTCTACCCCAATGGGGTTAGACTATTTCCAACATGGTAAAGGAAATGAGAGATTAGGGAGGAAACGGTGGAAATTACTCTGACCATATAAAAGTAAGGAAGAGAACCCCAGCTGAACCAATGGCTGCTGTCACCCCTTGAAAAGTCCTTGTCACAGACCATGAGCGAGGTACCACGAGAATTCTGGACCTGAGTTGTAAAGAAAGTGATTCCTTGACTTGCTCTACAGGTGATCAGAATCACAGTTCTCTTTTTTGAACTTTTTTCTTCTTTGCCTGTGGCCTCTTAATGAAAATGTTAATATTTAACATTTATTTTAAAATTATTTTAAAAAATTAATTTTAGAATGTATTATTAATTGAAAATTCATGGTCACCCTAAAATCCAGGGGCATTCTCTGATTCAATGACAGTCAAAGCTTAATTTTAATGTATTTTTTGAATTTAAAGTAGTAATTGAGGACAAAATTATGGCACCAATTTTTCTATAGACATAAAAAAAATTGATTGCAAGTGGATACATTTCAGAACATGTATTTTTTTTTTGTAATTTGTTTCTTTTGGAAAGAAACATTTCCTATTCATTCCCACAAAGCACTGTCACCAAAACTGTCAGTAAGAAAGATTCCTCTGCATTAATATGAATTTTTAATTTGAAAAGACAGTGGGAGTATCTTTGAAGATACTCCAAAGCTGGACATGGTGCTGTGCAGCCTTTTCTAGGTGGCCCTGCTTGAGCAAAAGGATGACAACATGACTTCCAGAGGTCACTCCCTACCTCAGCCATTCTGTGATTCCATGGAAAGTCAATTAATTGGTCACCATTGCTTCAGAGCACTCAAAGTACATGCTGACCCTGTAGTATAGTTCTCTCTGCTTTTCACAGGCTTCTTAGAGGTTTTGTTTTTTGCTTTTTGTTTGGGTCCATTTTTATTATATGCCCATCACTTTTATTTTCTTTTTTCCCAATTTTATTTTATTTTTTTATCTTTCTGTTTTTTTATTTGCTTGGTTTTAATTGAAATGTATTTGTTGCCTTGTTCTGAATGGAGGAAATCTTGTGGCTCTCCTCTGATAAAAGACTTTAAACACTTCATTCTGATAAACCAGTCTCATCCTTGCAAATTGCATTATTGACTGTGAAGAGTTCTGAGGTTTGTTACTTTGGAAATTAAGGTTATATCCCGAGCTCATTGAAAATTAGTGACAAAGTTTAATGACCTGTAGTGCAAGATCAGTCCATCTCAGCAAGCATATAGAGAGTGATACAGTGGAGCTATCTCACGACAAGAAGCAAAATGTGATTTAGTGTACATCCCTTTTTTTCTTTTTTCCTGTTGTTTTGTTATTATTGTTTTTCTCTCTTTTTTCTTTTTTTTTTTTTTTTTTTTTACTTACAAGAAGCCTAATGAAGCTTGCTGTTGAATAATTAATGAAAATAACTGGTATCAAAGTTTGTCAAAATTACAGCCTCCATTCCAGGCTTGGTATACATTCAAATAATTGAAAATAATATCTGACTTTCCACCTATGGTTTAATTATGCTATTTATATTACCATAGCTTTATTGCTATATCTTTATAGACTTTTTGATCTCAGAAGTAAAATTAATTTGTTTATATTTTCCTTCTGATTCTATTTGTTTCATTAAATTGTGAAATGTGAGCCTAATCAGCCATCAGGCATTCAGCTCAACTACATTTAATTTCTTGAGCAGAGCAAGCACCCTATGATATCTGATAGGCCAAAATAGACATTTTATTTATTTACATTCTGAATGCAGACAGGATAAATAGTTATAAATGCAGGCAGTGTGAAAGGCCTAACAAAAAGTGTAGTTTCATGAAAAATACTGGAAGAGGCAGTCTAATATATTTGCTAATTTATTCCAAGAACTGGATTTGTTTTTGTGTACTGTAAAGAGATGTGGAGCTGGAAAAGAAAGCTCTAAGAATTGTTCTGTACTTGCTTTCCTTTTCCTTCTACATGACTAATGAAAACAGAACATATTCAGATCTGAAAAATGTTCTGACAATTACATAAAGGCAACCAATATAAGGCAAAACTTGTCTCTGAGAAACAAGCTTCTGTTTATTTTCCTCAAACTGCTCTGCATACTGGTGCAATACATAGCTATTTGTTCTAGAAAATGTATAATAAGAGTTTCTTCAATCAAATCTGTGCAAAACATGTATTTTATATGAGTATCAGATAGTTTATTCTGCTGGTCTTTATAGCTTTAAATAATTTTATACCTGTCTGCCTGTTCTAGCTTCTAGAAATTTACTGTAAATTGTTATAGGATTTAGATATCTGATGATCACAATGTGGTTGGTGCTGGTTTTAATGAAGAAACCTTTCAGTGTTCCAATTTCCTTAGTTTGTGACTAAGGCTTAAGATAAAAATACTAATACCTACCTAAACTTCTGATCTTATTGTAAAAGCTGCTCCATTCTTTGTGTTTTATTACAAATATATGAAATCCCACAAGTCATTGTGCATATTTTCTTACATTTAAATAATTACATTTGTTCCAGTAGGACATTATATGAGTCAGACTATTTGGCCTCTGTAAAAGTATTTGTAGGACTTTGTTCAGCTCTCCACAAAAGCTTTATCATGTGGTTCTCATTGAAATAAGTGGACATTTTACTTTCAGCATAATTTAAATAGAATTGGGGTAGCATATCTTGGGATCCCAAGAGATAATAATAGTCTACATTTTAAAATCTTACCCTGGAATCTGCGCTGCTGAAGAAATGGTATTACATCTACTCTGACAGTCTTGAACATGAGTATATATGTATAGAATTACTGTGAGGAGGCTGCAAAAGCCTCACCTGCATCTACAATATTGGAGGAGGTGGAGGGCACTTAAGGGCCTCCATTCAGTAGCAGTGATTCCAGTCAGGAGCATCCATTGAGCCAGCCCTAACTCTTTAAATAGTCTCAGCTCTGTGGGTGCTAAATCAATAGCTTGTGTTGCCTAGTGCTGCACTACAGTGACTCACATTTCCCATGTGCTGTGGATACATTCCACTTGGCCTGAATTAAATGATCCTGAACCTGACTGCATCAAAATTTTCAGTAGTCATGCCATAATCATATCTGGATCTAATTAATCTTGCTCAAATTTTTACATTCTCAATGAAGCAACAATATTACACCCCATCTGTGCTTTTTATTATGCATAAATGTTCATGCCTTTCTAGGTGGATTAAATACCTTGCAAAGATTAGGATAACAAACCTGAATACCACTGCTGTACATTGTGGAACTAAAGAAAGGTTTGCAGATGATGAGAGGAAGAACTGAGTAAGTAGGATCAGAAAAAATTATCTTACAACTGGATTGATAAGTCAGATGCCATCCTTAAGGGAAAGCTGATATTTTTATGACAGGTTCTCAGTGGGATGTTTGCCACAGGTGGGGAAAGCATTACTCATAGTTTAGACACCTTTTTTTGCCCTGATAAAAGTGATGTTGGTGGAGGCAGGAGATGGAGCATTATCCAGATCTGGTGTTCTTAGTGCAGTCTCCGAAGCTTAAAACACATGGCTGCACTGAACTCCTAAACTTGCTCTCTCCCCTTGCCAAAATGATCATAATGAAAAGTAACTAGAAGTGTTTATAATTTCATAAGGATCTATGGAGAAACTAGGTTTTGGTCTGGCTAGTTTTCTTGTCTTAGAGTTGCCCAAATCAAGAGGGAAAACAAAAGTGTGGGACCATTATCTGGACAGCACATGGATTTCCTATGCTTGAGAATGCTGTAGTTCCATCTGTGCCTTAGAGGGTAGAGGGAGGATTTCAGTGTCCATTCCATGGGGACTCAGGGTTAAGTCAATTATTCAATATTTTGGATAGTTTAATGTAACATAAATGCCTATTTACCTCAGGCCCTGTGTTGGCAGGACCTGGCTTATGAATATTCTGTGGAAGGGTAGTAAAAGATGGTAAGAATCCCTGTGTGGTGTGGTCTTGGATGAAGTATGTCTAGAAAAGACATCAGGAAACCACATAGCTTATTCCTTTTCTCTAGGGCAAGACAAGCTATTCTTACACATTTCTGACAGAAATCTGGCTTGCTCTGCAAATGGAGAATCCCAACTACTTTGCTGGGCAGTATTATACACTCCCCTAGTGTTTCTATTACTGCATTTTATATACAGCCTGATTTTAAACAGTTCCCTTTTCTGTCTAAGCCTCAACACAGAGATGTGTTAATTTCTTAATCTGAAACCTTGTCTTCTCTCATTCTTTCCTTTTTAGACTGTGAATAGCCCAGTGCATTTATATTTCCATGTGTTATGCACTGTCTCCTCTTAGGATTCCTGTGCTCATGTTTGTATTTTTTGGCTTTCCAAATGAGACATGGTGCTGTGAAGCTAGGTGGATTTTAGTTGGCTTTGTTTACTATTACAATAAAGACCTGTTTAAAATGTACCTATAGCGGGGTGCATATTCCATAAGCTGGGGCAATGATTAGTAAAGAAATGTGACTGAAGTGGCTGAATCCTTTAGTGGATTCCCTTCCATGTTTTACAGTATTTTATTGCTCCTATTGTTTCAAATTCTCCATTTAAAAATAAAAATGAATATTCTATTTTAGATATTCTGTTCAAAGGCTCTGAGCTTTTAACTCAGCATTTTGCTTTTATTTCTGTGTAAAAGTGCCTATTATGTGATACTCTGAACATTATGAACTCCTGTATCTTTCTCTTTAAAGCAAATCCCTTTTTGGGCCCTTTTAATCTCTTATAATCTCACATCTTTCTTCCCAAATAGATGGAAGTATTTTTACTCTGTAATGTTTCCCTAGGCAGGGTATTTGATATTAGAGACGGATTTGATAGTTCTTCCCATTGTGTCAGAACCATTGTGCCATCATTTAGCTCTCATATTGTTTCATTAAATCTTTTGCTTGGAATATGTTTGCTTTTCCCCAGATTTGATCTTAGCAAGCAAGTTTGTGAGATTACCTGGGGAAACAAAATGCAAATGTGCTGAAGTGTTTAACAAGTAATCCTACATTAAAGGGGTAAAGCCCCTCCTTCCCCGACAAATCTCAAAGAAAGCTTGCAGATTGGTGTCAGTGAAAAAAATGGGGCATCTGTAAAGTGAGAACTTCTAAACAGCTTTGACAACATGCAGAAACTGAGTGTTCAGAAGTGGCAACTTCAGTGGGTTGCTGCAGAGTGTGAAATGATTTTCTGCAGTGTCATAGTTCAGGGTATACCTGTACATCCAATCTTTATGGCAGTGCTGTAACAAAGAGATGTTTTTATTAGTTTTTACTTAGACAAAACTCATAATAGAATCCAGAAACCACACTCAGTCAGAAGAGTAGCCAAGAGCACCGTGTCAGGGATGAATTCAGTCTGCTGCATCCGTACGTCTGTTGGCATTACACTCTAAGAAATGTTCAGAGAGGTTTTCCCAGGAGCTAACTACAGCCCACTCTCTACTCTGGGAAAGGAATAAAATGCCCTTCATGTTCAGAGCCCAGCAGGTCAGTATGCTTTGATTTGGTGTTGTCTTTAACTGTTCCAAAATAAGCCAAACAGTCTATGCTAATGCTTTCACCTTTGAACACTTTACTCCTTCCAAAGGAAATTCCTTTTCAAGTTAGAGTTCATGAAAAACAGCCTTGGTGGTGGAGTGGACTGTTGTTTTTGTGATGAATAGCATTTCTGAAATGGTGAGTTTTTGGATGGCAGAAATTGCATTTTCTTCCCTCCTTGATTTTTAATCTTTGTTTCAGTCACCTTGGATTTAAAGGGAAATTGAAAATGTTAACAGGCTCTTACAGGCTGGATGAGCGCTGGAGGTGTTTCACTCCTTGCCTGGTGTTATTTTATTCTTGAGTTTCTTTTGATTCTTCAGCAGATACTGAGGGAGGTGTCAAATGTTTCAGAAATTTATGTAGATTACACAACTAACATAAGGGATACCCACTACATAATACTCAAGAAATTCCTCCTCCACTGTTAAATAGTCTTATTTAATTGGTAACACATTATGTTACAGTGTCAAAGAGACTCTGTTCTGAAGACATTTTTAATAATACTAAACTATATATTAAATAATCAAATTGACATTGTGATTTAAAGTGGAAAATAAATTCAGTTAGAGCACTAATTAACCACTTTCTCATCAGACATTTTAAATCATGTTGTGGCTGATGTTCAATCTATTTGGGTTTGTGGTTGTTTGGGGTTTTTTCCCTTTTTTACAAGAGCTATTCTATAAAATAGAGTTAATTCTGGACATTTATATGCTGGTACAGTTTATTGCTTTTATTAATTTCCAAGAGTCAAGACTCTATTGATCAACAGAAAGAATAGGTTTAAAATAGTAAATTTTTTTCTGCTGGAGTCTTGATGAAATATGTTTTTTGTTAACAATGCACATCTCTAGGTAGCTGAAAGTAGCTTCTGTTGAGAAGCATGTATGTTATCAGAGAGTGAAGAAACAGCCCAGTTTATCAAAAGTGATGTTATAGGCTCTGGTCTCTTTCAGAAATAGATAATAAGAGATGGCTCCTGCTGAGATCTCTCAGAGTAGGAAGAGACACTGAGAAGTGGAGACTCTTGGATCTAATGGAGTGAAATTTATCTGTTGGATTTAGTAGAACTGACAGAAGCAGTAATTCCTCCATCTGAAGCCTTCATGACTGCTTTAAAGCCCCCACATCTTACACATATATACACATTTTCTTTTTCATGTCTATATTGACTTGGTTTTATAACCTTTTGTATTTCCATGGCCATTGTGGTTAAGTACTCCATGCATTACTGCAGACTTGAGGCTCCGTGGCTGGGAAGTGGCCCAGGGAAAAGACCTGGGGGTGCTGGTAAAGAGCTGCTGAAAATGAGCCAGGATCTGCCCAGGTGTCCAAAGGCATCCTGACCTGTATCAGCAGTAGTGTGGCCAGCAGGACCCCTGTGATTGTCCCCCTGTACTGGGCACAGGTGAGGCCTCACCTTGAGTGCTGTGTCCAGTTCTGGGCCCCTCACTGCAAGAAAGATGTTGAGGGGCTGGAGAGAGTCCAGAGAAGGGCAACTGAGCTGGAGAGGGGTTTGGAGCCATGAGTCTGGGGAGCAGCTGTGGGAGCTGGGCATGTTTAGCCTGGGGAAAAGGAGGCTCAGGGGGCACTTTATTGCTCTCTACAACGGCCTGAAGGGAGAGTGTAGCCAGGTGGGGGTCAACCAGAGATAGGATAAAAGGAAATGGCCTCAAATTGCACCAGGGGAGGCTCAGGCTGGACGTCAGGAAGGTCTTATCCAACCTAAATGATCTTATGATTCTATTCTATGATTCTAAGTATCCTACTGAATGCTCCTGACCAATGCTATTTGCTTTGTAATTATGTGCTGTATCTGTTGAACTTATTGGCTGGTTTGACCCAAAGTTTAGGGGCATGATCAAATCATTTGTGATTCAATTTCTTTTCATTTCTAAAATATTAAAAGCTTTAATTTGGCACACACATGACATGGGAGCAGGGGCAGAGGCAACCCATACATCCAGGGCCCCCCACACCAGGACTTTGAGGTATCCCAACAGGGATTGCCTTCAGAACTGGGAGCAGATGGTCCTTCTGACAGCAGCCCATGTCCTGGAGGGAAGGTGTGAGGGGTTGCACATGCCAGTGGGCTCTGAAGATTAAAGAATGGCTGCCAGACAGGGAAGCACTTTAACCCTTTAACTGGTATTTCAATTTTTTTAGCTGGATGTTTCAGAACGCCAGTCAGGTCAGTGGTCTGGATAGGTAGACATGTATAAGAAAGAGTTTTCAGTCTTCAATAGATAAGAGTCTAAAGAATTAGAGCAGATAAATAACACCAACAGATGGAAGGAAGTGTAGGAAGAGAACAAGTAGCAGAAATAGCTGCATATTTTGACATAATCAAATAGCATTCACTGACATATCACTATATCTGACTACACCAGCACTTCATGTTCAGTGTAGGTAGTTTGAATCTCTTCAACCAATAACACAAAGTTCACATGGCTTCTTTTGCTGGATAGCTTCCTTCAATTTTATGTTTGGAAAAATTGCTTTGTCCTTGGTGCCAACACAAGTTGCTGACTTTTGAAAAAGCAGTGATTGTGGAATTTTTAACACTAGCTTTTGATTTACCTGAAAAATGTCAGCTTGTGTTCAGGAAGAGGAACTGACTGTCTGTTTCAGCTGAATTTGCAGTTCTGCTTTCAATGTAGTACAATACTGTCACAGGATACTGCATCCATGCCAGAGTTAAAGGTTTCTAAAGTAAAAAATAAGAAAAAGAGCTGAACCACAGACAAAAATTTGTTATTGAATGTATTATTATGGCAGACAACCAAAGAGCTGCACATTTTGTCTGATGGTAGAAACACAATAGAATGGTAGATAGATATTTCAGTGTTGAGCCATTGTGCTGTAACAATATGCAATAACACAATTTAGGAGGTGACTGTGCCCAAGAAAGTCTTCTGGAATTTAGAAATCTGTTTAAATTGAGGAAAGACTGTTTTATAAGTAAGCCATGCTTATATGTAGGTGTTAGGTATTATATACATATATGTATAACCTTATATTACTGAACTTTTAACCAGCCACAGGAATGTCAGAGCACTCGGCCTGCTCTGGAGGTGCCTTTTGTTCCTCTCTCTATTGACTAAAGAGGGAGTTCTCTCTCCCTAACACAATATCCAGCTTAGGCTACATGTTTAAATTCTGGGTGTCAGAAGATTGGTCAAAGGAATGCCTCCCTCAAACTTTGTAGTTAAAATGTAGGGATATCAGGAATTATCTTCAGCTGAACTCATAAACTGAGTTTGTTTAATGAAGCAAAAAGTGTCAAATCCTTGGGCACTCTGTGATTGCTTTATCCATACTCTTGACCTAAAGCAAAATCTGAGTAAGTAGTCCAATGAGTTCTGGTCTATTAGGCTTGCCTTTGAAACCAGAAAGAATAGAAATCTGCCTAGAGAGCAGATATTCCTATTTGCAAGTTTTTGCTTTCAAGAGCAGCTTGGTTTGGGTTTGCAGCTGTTATAAAGGGCACATAGGATTCCAGGGATGTTGGTCTTGTCTTATCCTGGATGTGAGTCTTGTGTGTGGAGTAAATGGGATTGTAGATGTTTTCTAGGCTTAGCTCTCCATGTGTTTTTATGCCGTGTGGTTTTGGAACTTGTCTTCAACCTGTCACCCTTGAGCCCTATTTATAAAAGTCCTTTTATTTCTTCCTGTTTTCATAGGTGTCCATATCTCACATCCAGAATATAAAGGAAAATAATTGGCCTTCTTGGTCTGAACCTTTGCCTTGGCTTCCTTTCCAAGCCGTAATGAATTATTACTCCTTCTTGGTGTTTAACATGCCGATATTTTTGGTTGTTAGTTGATCAGTAACCTGTTTAATATCTCTTCATCTTGCCAACAGCTGCACTCTTGATCTGAACTCATATTTTGCTTTTTTCTTTCCTGGAGCCTGCAGGTTATTCTCAGCCCCCTAAAGCAGGCAGTTCACCAGCAAGAATTGCTCAATCTGCTTGATTCATCCCATTCTGAAAATGACATAATGAAGGCATTAATCTTTTCATGGGCAAGTTAAAGAGTATCAAGGATGGGGAATTCCTCCTCATTATTTTAAAAGTAGTATTAAATGAGACTAATTTTTACTTTCTCATACACCAATTTTTATAAACAAGTTGTTGTGCAGTTTTAATATAGAAAAATGATTCTTTAATATCCTGCCATGATAGATGGACTATTTTAGAAGTTAATAGTTTGTTGTGTTTTGGTTTTTGTTTGTTTGTTGGGTTTTGTTTTTTTTTTCGCTGAAAACTGTATATTTTTTCCTTCCTTGTATCATTATGAATTTAAAAGCTTTTTCAGCACTGGACTAATATGTGTCACTGTCTTTTCTGCATCCCCTATTTACTCAGTTAGAATTTTAAAAGCTGCAGTAATGAGAGGATGCCTCTGTAGTTTTGTATTAATTGGGCCTGATTTCTGAAGTGCAGGAAGCCAGAATTAATTTTTTTTTTTTTTACCTATTGCTACTCATTATTACCACATATTATTTCTCCTTATTATTTCTTTTAATAATTCAGTGAAAACACTCTCAGCAGTGGATGCTTTTATTATTTCTGATCATTCCAGAATCTCATTGAAGCTGCATTTCCTGTAGATAATTAATTGGAAAACAGCTATTTGTTCTAGCCCTGTAGAAATTTCAGCATTGAAGAACTCATTAAAGTACTAGATTGAGCTTTGTAGGGATGTCTTTTTTGAAACTGAGCTTTCCTCCCCATTCTCTACCAGCCTTCCTTTCAGTCAGTGCAATTTCCTTCATATATTTGTACCTTATATATTTCCTGACAGTATTTTTTATTCTGTTACTCTTCAACTTTTCCAACAAATAATAAAAATTCTGAATTTTGTGTTTTACTTCCTGCTATATCACTGATTATATTTCAATATTTCCATGGTATTTTTCATGTTACCATGTTTCTCATCTTCAAAGCTGTTCTTTGCTACTGCCTGGAACACTTGTACACTGTTTTCTCAGCAACTCCTACTGCCTGTTATTTCTGTTGTGTTGCAAGAGATGACAGGAATGAAATCTGCCACTCTGTTCTCTTTCAAGATTCTGGGCAGTACATTTGTATCCTGAGTCAATAATTAATTAGTGTGATTTTTCTGGATACTTTTTCATGCTTGTGAAATTTTTTTATCAGAGATTAAAATTTTCACTATGGTAACTTCAGATACTAAAATAAACCCCTCATATTTTGCTCTAATGCATCATGGAGAACCTTCCTCCCTCCTTTCCACAAACAAAATTTAATTTTTTTCAATGCAGTCACTTGGAGTGATTCCTGTGATGTATCTTGGGCACATTCACTACAGTGATTCAGGTTTTCTAGAACACATTATAATGTACAGAGAATATTGATCTCTTGTTTCTTCCCTGTAAACATATTGATGTCATCCCAACTTAATGGGTAGCATAATATCCTTCCCTATAGAATTTGTCCCTCTAGTCATTCCTGCCTGTTAAAGAGTCTAAATTTGCTGATTTTGAGAGTCTGAATTCTCCTTTTTTTTGTTTTTGCTAACTATGACATCCAACACGTGCTGCATCCAAGCTTTGTAGGGATCAAAACACTGATATTCATATCTGAAGCACCATCTCTTCTGAGGCCTGCTTAAACATTTCTTGGTTTTTTATAACCTACAATCACAGAATGTCTGGGTTGGAAGGCACTTCAAGGATCACTTTTTTCCAATCCCCCTGCCATGGGCAGGGACACCAGGTTGGTCAGAGCCCAATCCAACCTGGCCTTAGACACTTCCAGGGATGGGGCACCCTGTGCCTCATCACTCTCCCATTAAAGATTTTTTTGCTATTTTCCAATCCAAACCTACACTCTTTCAGTCTGAAGCCATTCCCCCCTGTCCTATGTAATTTCAGGACTTTCAGAAGTTCATATACTTTTAATTAGGATCCATACAAAAATGTGGCAATTCAATTAGAAATATAGCCAGAGGAGTAAAAGCCAGGACAGGGAAGTAAAGCCATTTTTTCTGCAGCTGTTTCTTCACACATAGATCCTTATGCCTGTGCTGAGATTCATGGAGGTCATTGAGATTCTGTGTGGATTGAACAGCAAAAGTCTCAAGCTCCAGAGACTTCCCTGATTCAGATGTTCAGAGAAAAATTATGATATGTGAGCATTTCTTGTTCGTTTCAGTTAGAAAACTAAACACAAAGCAAATTCTTGCTAATTCAAATCCAAATCAAGCAGTGCAAACTCAGTTGAATGAATTTTCCATATAATTAGCTTTATCTGTGAGGCTATAGTGTAACACAACTTTTTTGTTGTACTTAACACTAAAATGTATCTGCTTGATACCCAGGAGTAGTTATAGGGTTTCAAAATGAATAGAGATAAAGTAATTTTACAGAAATACTTCTGTATTAGCTCTGTTTTGTGCAAGATGGCAAATGGTGATGTTAATTAAAATGCATCAATGTCAAGTAGTATTTCCATTTAATTTTATAGAAATAATTTCCTCAAATACAATTGTAACTGAGAAATATGCAAGGGAGCAACTCTGATTTCCAAACTCTTTGCTCTTATGAAAGGGTCATAAACCTCCCTGAGGGGTTCTGAATTTTATTCAAGCCAGTGAATAACATCCAGCTCAGGCATCACTGAGAGGTGCAGCCTTGTAGCAGTACTAGTAAATAGAAAAAATAATGACTGGCTTGCACTGCCATTTTCTGAGTGGACAAGGTCCATACACACGCTGCTGAGTGATGGGTGTTGACTTCAGAGGGACACCTGAATGCTTCAGGTGGGACACAGACCTGCTGCACGGTGAGAAACTCAGAATAATGGAACAGTAAACATGCAGAGCCCTTTTCTGGCTTGCCCTTTTCTAGGTAAGTTATATATATATGAAATACATTGTTCCTCTTACATCTTACTGGTGACTTTTTAGTGCCAGTAAATTATTTCAGGCTCACATTTTTTTCATCTGCCCATGGTGGGACAGGGGTTGGAATTAGATGATCTTTAAGGTCCCTTCCAACCAAAATCATCCGATGATTCTATGATTTTCTTTAGGCCCAGATATGTAACATAAAAATCCCTTCCTTGTCTATCCTGTATCCTTTTCCATGCTGCAGGAATATTGAGAGTAATTTACCCACCCCCTGCATGTGTTTGGCTTTGCTAGAAGATTCACAGTCTTCTAGACACTTCCCCCCCCCCTTGATGATGTCTTTTTTAATTGTTATTTTTAGTTTCTTGTAATTTTTCTATGCCAGCTTCCTATATAGACTTTTACAGCAAGACACCTGGTTTGACTCAAATTATATATAAGCATGTAGTAAGTTTCTGATCCTCTGGAACAGCTAAAAAATTACTATACTAAACAATAAAATCATTAGGTTGTGAATAATTTAAATTTTCTGCAGTGGTTAGAGGCAGTGGTTATTCTAATCAGTGAAGTGTAAGAAGCATTTGACTGAGTAGATCTAAACCCACATTTAAATATTTTCTACAAGGATACATGGGTGTGTCTCAAGGTTTCCTTTTGATAGATTTTTTTTTTGAAGATGCAAGTAGTAAGTAGTCATACTTTTTATCAATGTATTAGTTATTTTCACAGACAAAACCATAAAAATATGTGGATTGCATAAAGCAAAACATGCTCTGCATGCAGAATAGTAAGGAAAAGGTAAAAGATGGACAATTACACAAGTATGGATACTTGGTAAAGGGAATAAATTGCTTGGAGTGAATGAGCTATTTACCATAAGGCACTGAGCACTCACTCCTGTTTGTGTAGCAAGGAAAGAATTTGGCCTCAGGAGTCATACATTTATTCTCAACAAACAATATCAGTGGTGTTACACAGCCCTCCAAATTCTACAGCAGAAAAGGAAGAGTCAGAATATGCCATAAATAACCACCAATCCTGAAAGACTTTTTGCCCCACTGGATCCTTAGCAGAAGAGTGGTGTGGTAACAAGCTTAGCATGCAACTTATTTGAGGTTAAATTCCTGACCAGAGCAGAAAATTCTTGCATCTCCTTGGGCAAGTCTTTTAATCTGTGGTGCCTCAATGCCCTCCCACAAAGGGGTGCAATGATTCTCTCACAGTTTGCCTGTTCCACACATATAAGTTTTGCAATGTGGGATCTGCCCCTTCCACCTGTGCAGCATTTGGCACAACAACGCTTTGTTACTGAGACAAAAGGCCTCTGTGTGTACTTAAAGCCCAAAGACACTTCCCTAATAACATTTTAGATGGAAAAATCTTCACTGGGCTTAGCAATGAGGTTTCAGAGTCTCACTAATGATTGGTGTTCCATGAAGTTTTTCCACATAAACCTATGCATGTCTATGCATGTTCCTTGCATTGCTTGCAACCTGGTTTGGTCAAGAGACTCTAGACAAATATGACAATACTGTGTTTGATGATAGCCAGGAGTCACAAATGCTTTTCTCAGTGGTTTGATGAAATGACAGATAGTGAGAAGGTAGATCTGAGAAAGGAGGTGTATCTGAAAATCTGATTTTTTTATTCCCAGTAGTTATCAATTGCTGTAAAAAAAATATACTGCTTCTCCTAATGACACTTCCCTAACTATTAGATACTCTAAACAACAAAAAATTGAACAGCACCTATTTTTGGTGAATGTGTCATAAAAGCAGAAACAGTGCTTGCCCAAAAATAGTTTGTAATGCCAGAAACATGAATTAGGTTAAGAGAAGAACCGTAGGTCAGCAAGTTATCTCTTTCCACAGCAATGATTTCATGCTGATGCACTGACACAATTGTAACAATCCTCATCACCTATCGGATGTTATGAGATACAAGGTGGATCAGAAATACAGAACACCTCTGACCCTGTTTCTGTGCTGTGAGGGGAAATAAAAACCTGGCTCTCCAGCATGGTCAGAACTGATCACAAAATCAAGGTGCTCACAGCCTCATGTTGGAAAGACCTCAGCTGCCTCTGCCTACAAACTCCTACTTAATACAGTTTCAGCACAGAGTTCACATCATGTTGCTCAGGGCTTTTTCCAGGTAGGTCCTGAAGACCTCCATGAATGGAGGGTGGCCCCCTTTTCCAGGGCATGACTGTCCTCTTGTCTCACAGAGCTAATTCCTTCTTCCTGGAGTCTCTGCTCTCGGTAGAATTCGCATCTTTTGGAGCTCACAGAATCATAGAGTGATTTGGGTTGGAAGGAACCTTTGGAAACCAAATAATCCACCCCCCCACCCCCCCCCCAATAAGCAAGTTCACCTAGAACAGGTTGCATGGGGTTGTATCCATGCAGGTTTTTAATACCTCCAGAGAAGGAGACTCCCCAGCATTTCTGGGCAGCCTTCTGTTCCCTTCAAAGCAATGAAGCTTCTCCTCGTATTCAGATGGAACTTTCTGTGTTTCAGTTTGTGAAACTTCCTACTGTGGGGCACAGCTGAAAAGAATCTGGCCCCATCCTCTTGAAACTTGAAGTTTGGGCTGTTAGGCCACAGGCTGGGGGTCCACCAGACTGCTTTTGGAGTGAGTTATCTAAATCCTTCTCAGCTGCCCTGATATCACACAGCTTTCTAGCTGTCTCCTGCAGCTCAGCCACCTGCTGCAGTGGGATGTCCTCCACCTGGGCACATCTTTTGCAGGCACCTCTGCTGCCTGTCCTTGCTTCAGGAGAAAGGTCCAGGCATGTCCTGCACTCTGAGGTCTGCACTTCAGTGTGTCCCCTCAGCAGCTCTGCGTGGGAAGAGGTGCCCAGGTAGCAGCAAGTTCTAGTGTGAGTTGGTGGGTTGGGTACTTAAGGGCTTGGGAGGCTGGTACAAACCTGTTGTGGAGAAAGAGTGCAGGAGACACCTTACACTGGGTTTAAAGTTGTGAATTCTGGGTAAACTCAGCCTCTGGAAACCCAGTTCGCAGTTTGTTAGTTTGAGGTATTATTCCCACACAAGTGCCGTCCTGTAGGTGTAATGAAGCACTGGGATTTATTCAGGTCCTGTGAAAGCAAGGGAAAGCAGTTTGCCCAGCAGCTTCTGCCAGCCTGAAGAGCTATAAAGGACAATTTCTGCTTTGAAATCCATCCCCAGTGTTCCATGAGTCTCCAGAGATATACCAAGAAGAGGCAATTACCAACTATTCTGCTGTTTTGTTTTGCATCCTTTGGGTTTGTTTGGGTTTTTTTTTGTTTGGGGTTTTTATTTGTTTTGGTTTATTTTTTTTTATCCTGAGGAAAGTTAATTACACTGCAGTTTACTGTCACATAAAACAACCGAAACCAAGTGCAACTACTGAACTACTATTGGGGAAAAAATAATCCAGCCATAACTCAGCTCTTGGGCAAAACGAGAGATATTTCTCACCTGCATATCAAGATCGATAATGCCCCCAGAAGCCTCCTCATCCTCAAGAAGAAGTACTAGCTGAGGAACGGATATGTGAAGCCACATTTCCCTTTCACTTGGAGGGGCATCCAGTATTACTGGGAACATGTTTCTGTGAGGAAAACAAACCTGCTGAGGTCACAAAATAATTTCTGTAGGGATCTTGGTCAGATTGCTTTTATTTAAAGGCCTCAATTGCAAATGAACAGGAACAACCAGAGCAGCTCCTAAAGCAAAGAGAGATGGTAAATTACAGCAAAGAGGCACAGTAAGAGCAAAACCCTCCAGCAGCATCAAGGACCATCCAGGAGCTGCTCTGTCTCACTCCCGCCAGCAGAGAGCAGTGGCAGAAAGGCGAAGGATCCTGCCTGGCTGTGCGGATGCACCAGCGCATCTCGATCAGCCTGCTGGCTGATTTAGCTTTGCTGCTCCTGCACCTCACCCTGTGCGTGCAGGGCTATGCAAAGGTCCTGCCTCTTCACGTCCCTTCATGACATCGTTCCACTGTAGGTCAAATTCCCATAATGTAGATGTTTAGCAAGCTGAAAAAATGACAATAAAGGATACGTTTCCTGCACCAAATCTGAAGCATCGCTTTAACAATGTAGGAGCTTTTTTAAGACATAGACCACACCTGCTTTTTGTGATGTAGGTCCTATGTGGGTGATCTTATTTCATGGTGTTACAAATCTGAAGTCAGATTTTGATTCTGTATTTGATGGTTTACTCAGGATATTTAATTTAAGAGGATATTGAATTTTAAAAGGCACCAGCTGTTCCTCAACAGTTAAACCTGCTCAGAAGTATAAAACTTTGAGAATATCAGCATAAAAATATCTTAAGAATATGCCATATGTCTTGGAACACAACTGATGACACTGGCACTTTGTGCTTGTTGTTGTCAGTTCTTAGGTGCTGGACACCCTGAGTCACTTCTGAATCATCATTGCATTGAGAAAGAACATCCCAGCAGAGAACTGACTGTTCCCCTTGATACATACAGAAGGAATTTAATCTAAATTCGGTCAAGTAACTTCCTTCCTTCATTTTGCACGTGTGTTAGTTATTCCATTCTCTGGAGATGCAATCTGCATCTCTGCTTATCTCCATTATCACAATATGGGGAATGTCTGTTGAAAGATTTGCTGTTCATTCCTAACTGTGAAAGCATAGCACCCTCATATAATCTGTAAGTAATTGTGCATCACATTCTATTATTCTTGTTTATCAATTATTATACAAAAATTGCATGGTTTATAGGAATAAAAGACTTTTCCAGGTGGCAAACATATTTATTGCCTTTACAAGGAAAATGTTCTCCCCAACAATTGATATGTATATACAAAAATACAGCAGAACAGTGTAACATATGTCAAGTATGTTTGTAATGTGTCCCTTTTAATCTAGAAAAGTTGTTTTTCATGCTGAGGCTTGTCTTGTTTCACGTGTGTGTTTCTGTATGGCTGTGCCCTGAAAGAGCATTGAAAAGCCATTCGTTTGTAAGTGTAGCAGCTCTGCTTCTGGCACAGAAAGCTGTTCCACAGAAGGGGTTTGGGAATCACTGGCTGTTCATGCAAATTCACGTTGTCATTCTAGCAGTGAAAGACAGCTGTGCAGAGCAGAGACTGCTACCAAGGCTGGCAGGCAGCATCTGGCCCCCTGCTCAACAGCCCATTGTTCAGGCATATTAAATTGGAAACCAGAAATGTTATTTCTTGCACTATGCTCTAAGGAAAACCTCAGGGGTTCAGAATGGTCACACTCATAACTTGTGGTCAGCAAATGATGTCTGAAAAAAAGCTGAATATTATTTTGAGATGTGCTCACATAATTAACATTACAGTTAGACAATTTTACATTTACCACTACATTAATAGTGACAATGACAGAATTATAAAGCAGAAGATTATGAGCTGAGACCCAAACAAATCCATGTGCTTTGAGTGAGTTATTTTGCCTTCCTTGTTTTTTCCATTTGCCATTGCCTTTTTAAGTGGAGATACAACCCAAGCTACTGGAATATATTCTGATAAATGACCAGCATTTATCCAGAATAACTACTGGAGGTAATATTGATGAAAATCACAGTTTGGCCCAGAAACCTGGCATGACATTTTCAGTGGAGATATTTGACCTTGCTTTTAATAATTGTTTATTTTGGACCTGACAAGCAGTTTGGTAAATATGTAAAAATTAAGGCCTGTATCCTTGGTAGCTATTGGTGGTTAAAATCATAAGAAGGATCTGTTGTCAGCTGAAATGTTTAAACCAGCAGATTTCAGTACTGGTATTCTAGTATTGGCTACTGGTACTGGTATTCCAGAAATGCCTTCTGCAGAGCTGACCTTGCCTTCAGGCAGAGATATGAGCTTGGTGATGAAATCAAGTCCAGACCATTTATTCATGATCCATTCCCTTCTTGTCTTCCCTGCAAGGGCAGAAATATGTATTTGCTGCTATTTCTTACCAGGAGTGCAGGTGTTTTTCAAGAAGTTCTGATCTGGTGTTCTGTGAGCTGTCACAGCAATGAAAAAATTAGGACTAGAGATACTTGGAAAATAAATAATAATGTCCTTGGTTACTGCATCTTAGAGATGTAGGATGGTCTCAGGTAATATAAGCTTGCTATCACTTGATTCCCAAAGTAGTATTTTTAAGCTTTGAGTAACTTGATCTCAGTATTAAACTTGAAAACTGTGCCCTTTTCAGGTACCACGGGCTGGACACCCAGAAAATTATTGAAAAATTTTACACAGGAGGTAAATTCATACATTTTGAAATGGACACTCTTTTTGAAAACTGATTTAGAGCTAATGGGAAAAAATGAGTATGTGTTTTGACAAACTTTGAAGCAGTTGTTGCCCTGATGGGTGCAGTGGGTGAGGCTAATGATACAAGGATTTAATGTGACGTGTCTGAAATTTTTGGTTTGCATTAGGTGGAAGACTTGTGTATGTAAGATGGTCAGGTATGGTCTTGTTACAATTTAAAATCCAACATCTTTTCAGTTGTTGACTGAAAACAGACTTTGTTATTATTCTGGAGTTTAAAAAACATAAAGTGAAGTGGCAGAGGAAATAATTGGAGACAGCAGTGAATTAATGTGTGTGTGTCCAAATGGAAACATATATGTCCCTTAAGTAAATAACTACCAGTACCTTAACATTTGTAACTCTATACACAGAACATGATTTTAACATTTTTTTTACTGTCTGGTTAAAGATAAAGAAAATCTGATAGGTGCTTGTGTGTGCATACAGATATATATATATATATATATAATATGCAAAAGGCACCCTTTCTATTTTCAGCAAGGGATTCAGAATGTCAGCCGAGTCAGCACAGACTGAAAGAATACTGTTAATATACATCAGTGATATGTACCCTATGGATACAATAATGCTCCTAATGCACTAAACTCTTCCAGAATTCCATACAGAACGCCAAGTTTAAATGTGTTGTTCCAAAAGCTAATCAGGAGGCAGGACAGCTATCTGGATGCACCTTTTGTGATATTTAAATTTCTTGATGGTCATTATTGGCTACTCTGAAACATTTTGTGGCTAAAAAGAAAGGCATTAATGTAGCAGTGGGATTCAGGGGAGGATAAACAGCATTAAAAAGTAGCTATTTTCTAAAAAGTGTCCCAATAAGCTCTTGAATTTAGTCCAATAATCCTGTTAATGAAGGCAGTTGCTTGCAGCACTTTAGAATTAAGCAATATGAAAAATCAAATTGAATCAATTAAAAGCCTGCAGCAAACACAATAAGCTACTGTAGAGTTAATATACTTTTGAGGAAAGGGACTTCATTCAACATCTGTAAAATGAAAGGGCAAAGAAAGTTTCAGTTTGAATGATCTTTTCAAAGTTTCAAGGGTGGTCAGAGCTAGTTGTTTAGATGGTTACTAAGAGATAGCAGAGGTCTGTCCTCTGTTATTTTGGGTGATGTTTTGTGTGATGGATTTGTCGAAATAAAGAGGTAATGGTAATTACAGGATGAGGAAAAGGCAAAGAGAAAAGGACCAGGAGAACCAGATTGTGCCAGTAGCACAAGGAAACAAAAAACTCTGGTAACTGAACAGCGTGGCTGTTATGACTTCATGCTCTGCTACATCAGGGCTAAAATATGTTGGTAATTAATAGTCTTGTTCCTAGAAAATTGAATAAGGATTATTTTTGTACCATTTTCTTGTTTAAAAGAAGAAATTCTGAGGATGATAACAGAAAATGCACAATAAAACCCCACATTTAGTGAAAAGTGCTTCTACAGATTTGTTTTCACTATCCTTCTGAGGGAAAGCAAGATTCCTTAGCTCTAATAGTATGACATAAATGACATGCAAAGTCTGGTACACCCTCAAAAGCTTTATTCCCATCACCCTCACTGCTGATACTGTAAAAGTTCTTTTTCCCAGCAGGGTTACTTCCACCCAGTAAGGAGAAAAAGCCCCTTTTAAAAATAAAAAATGAAAAGAAAATAAAAATCAGTGAATCTAGGTAAACACTGGGGAGTTCACCACTGCAGACCTGCTGATAATGACTCTGTGTGACTTCAGAAACTCTCCATCCTGTGACACTCCATATGCAGAGCAGCCCTTAAACCTCTGTCCCTCCAGTTACCCACCATACTCTCCTTCTTTCCTTTCCCTCTGTTTTTGCCTTCTCATTTTCCTTGAAATGTGTTCTCTGGATTCTGGTAGCATTCAAAGTAATGATGTGGTAAACTTTTGGCATCTCTAAACCGTGGCACCTGGGACAGGTCTGCAAACTTCTCTGTGTGCTTATCCATTAATTACACTGTGATCCATCACTGTTATCAAAAGGAGGGGGATGAGGGAATGCCTGTTAACCAAACAAAAGCACAGTATCAAACAAAACAGCTGTCTGAAAAAAAAAATACATTTGGCAAGCCAAAGGAAAGCTTGGAATTCATAGTAAACAGAGCACATGTTTCTCAGCAATAAATTTGCCTAAGCACAGTCTATCCACATTCCACTTTGTGTTATTGTAGCTGTGCAAACTATTATGCAGAAAAAGACAGCACAATCTTGCTGCAGACTGAACCAAATCAAGCATTTACTTTGGCTGCTTGGAGAAAAATGTTGCTAGATTTTCCCAGTGCACTTTCAGAGTTTATTTCTAGAAGGTGGATTTTTGTTTGTTTGCTTAGTTGATTTTGTTGTTGTTGTCATTGTTGTTGTTTTTATTGATTAATGTCAGCACTGGGATTGGACATGGCAGTTTATTGCCACAGAAAAATACCTTGAACACCTTGTAGTCCACAGAAAAACACCTTGAGTACCTTGTAGTGATAGATTAGAGTTTAGGAGTCTTGGGACCTTTTTAACCATACATCTGCTGTTTGACTTCAGTGTTTCCTATTTTCTCCACTGCACCTGGTTTCACTAATTCAGGAGAATGAGCACTGTCTTCTGCAAGGTGTTCATGTAGCTTCTACAGGGCCATGCTCATTTTGTTGTGACCTTAGTGCAATAAAATAAACAGCAATCAATTAAACAGCCCATTTACCAGTTAACTAAGGTAGAGGATCACCAGCTAATGCTGGTTTTTCTAGTCATTAGCATGATGTAAAATTTGGGACACCATCCTTCTGACTAGTTAAATGCTCGGAGTATAATAAGTCTGATTGGTACTGAAGTCCAGGTTAAAACTTTGACTTGCAGATTCTTGGACCATTGTGGCTTCTGTTGTTTAAAAGTTTGTCGTTCTAATAACCTGTGGAATATAAAATTTAGATATTTGAATTTATCTTCACCTTAAAAATAAACCCACAGGGAAGAAAAATGGGGAAATCAGACAGGAGAACATAATTTTACATTTTGTGACTTGAGACAAAGAGACCACAGACCTTAGCTAGTGTAGTACTTGAGTACTTGAGTAAAAATGTTGAGAAAATAGTCTAATATTGTGTCTTTCCATGCCATACCTCTGTAAAAATTACCATGAGTTCAGTAATCACAAAAATAAATGCAGTGATGCCACTGTTTAGTAAACTTTACTATCTGCAAGAACCAGGCAATACCACAAATTTCATCTGAGGTAGCATTCCTTGCAGAGTGAATACAAACATTTCCATTAAGGTTGAAGATGAGCTACTGTGAATTACATTTTAAAATATAGATTACAGTTTATGCTAAATCCTTCTGATTTTACCCTTTATTGTTTTTCATTTTTCAGAGTATGACAGATGCAGAGTGCCCCATGAAGCTTCCTGCTTCAAGAATTCTTGATGGAATTGTTCCAGTTCTGCCTGTGCAGCTTCAAATACATTTCTTTTCAAACTGATTTTAAGGTCAGATGACAAAGACTTGAGCCAAGTGCAGTAGAAAGCAAATTTAGGACTGTGTCCTACCTGGCTGGTGACTGGGTGTCCAGCTGTGCAAATGAAATTGAGAAATACTTTCTAAAAGACTTAGGTCATAGTTCTATTTTATTTATCAGTGTGTGATTTCTGTATTTGGTAGACCCTGCAAGAGTACATTAAGGTGTAAGGATGTTAAAGTTAAAAGTTTGTCTTGGAATGGACAAAGTAAGGGACAAAGTAAGATCTGATATACCTTTAAATACAATGATTTGTTTATCTAATAGCATTATTTGACAAAAACTTTCCCTATTGCAGTAGTTTTAAAATTTTTCAGTGTAAAAACCTCTGGAAGTTTTTCACTGATGATCTGAGCCCTGATAAATTAAATCTTAGTGGCCTGAGCTTGTTTCGTTTGGTAATACGTCTTGTGGACATGAAAAGTAGTCCATGGATTTTCAAATGTCTTCAGGCTACAAGTTTTCAACCTCTTTGCTGCTTTTTAAAAATGCACTTGGAAAATAAATTTGTAATTAGAATAAGGACAAAGTTTTTTGGGTGTTTCCCTTTGGTGATTGCTACTGTTATCTCTGATCCTGCCTAGTGGAAGCAAACCTGAACCTAAGCCCCCTGATCATGAACAAGGTCCCTCTCATGAGTGGCAAAGTAGTCATTCTAGTCTAGAACCACTGTTTCTTGTTGAGGAGATGTGAGGGATCCCACTTCAGTCTGTTTGGGGTGATGTGATAAAGCACAGCTGGTCTGATATGCCCTCTAACCCTCTCAGGTGCCTGTTCACTGCCTCCTTTGCAGGGGGTTGTGCCTGTGATGGAAGTCTTGACTAAATATCTCTAAGCCAGATGAAGGTGACTCTCAGCTCCTACTACTCTTTTCTTCCCAAAAAACTGTGAGGCAGAATTTGTACTTTGGGCAGGCAAAATTTGCTTCCACTTGCACATTTTTTCCATATGTGCAAAGACTGATTCAAGATAGAACAGTGAAAATTATTCCCTTCTCCCTGTTCCCATCCTTTCTTTACAACTGGCAGGCAAAATATCACATGTGTGTATTAACAAATGTGTCTTTCTGATGAGCAGATTAGCATGATAGATCCCAGATTATCAGAACTCTGAATTGAACACAGTTATCTTCCTTTTTTTTATCTTTCAAAATATTGCATTCAGAAAATATTTAAGGATTCTCACATACTTCCTTGGTACAGAAAAACTTTGAATTATTACAGAGCATTTTAAATTATCTCTGTGGAAGGTGAGAAGGAATCAGATAAAATCCTTTATTGCAGGAAGCAGTTTGTTGGGGTATCTTTATGGATATCATTTGCAGGGGTGAGCAGGCCCCATTTCTTTTTTTATCCTCTGTTCTTGAACTGCAATGGATTCCCTGTATTCCTAGAGAAGGCCCAGCTGAGTTTCTCTTTGATAGCCAGCCAGAGAATCTTTATCTGTGAGTTTGAAAAACAGCAAAACAGAGCTGATGCTTCAAACGCTGCTCAGGGCCTTTTGTTTTATCTCCTTATCTATTTATTACCATCAACTACCTTGGGGAGACAGGAAGAGCAAGAACCCCAGCTTGATACCAATTGTGCTGGCTCTTAGCAAAGGAAAGGAAAAAAAACATGGAACTTCAAATAGAGCAAAATGTTCTCTAGCTGAAGAGAGGGTGGGCAGGTCTTACCTACACAGAACATCTGAGCTGTTCTCTTACAGCTTCTCTGTGCCTCTCTTTCTGTAATGCCTTTAATTGGCAGGTTCTAAAACTTTCCTGCCCCCAGGAGGAACATGAAGATTATTCAGTGTTTCTGATAAGCTTTGAAGATGAACAAAGCTGGCCCTTTAGAGCTGTCTGTGATTTCAGCGGGACTGAAAAACTGACTGGTGTGTTTTGGTGGCAGTTAGAATAATTTTTGCTGCTCACTGGAGAAAAAAGTTGGTTTTTCTCATTGTGTGATGGGCTGGATTGTCCCATGAGGCTTGAACCAGAGCAGGTGGTGTGGCTGGGCTGCACAGCAGGCCTGCCAGACAAACTCTGTGTTCTCTGAAGAACTGCACTGGGCCCCCTGTGTGACCCATTCCTGGCCTGTAACATCTGCAAATTGGACATCTCTGAACCAGTCTGAGAGGTGGGAAGGTGAGGCCAAGGCTTTCCTGCTTTCCCTTTCCTGAGCACTGGTCTTTTCTCAGGGGAGAGTTAAGCAGCAGTTCAGAGCTAACCATGCCTGGAGTCATGCACAAACTCTGTTCCTATCAGTTGTGACTTGGGAGAAGAGACCAACACCCACCACACTGCAACCTCTTTTCAGGTACTTGTAGAGAATGCTCTGGTCTCTCCTGAGCTGCCTTTTCTCCAGACTAAACATCCCCAGTGGACAGTGGTGAATGTTCCATCTATTTTGAGCCTTTTTGTGTGGAAAATAGAAAAAAATAAATTCTTGTTGCCTGTTGTAAGTTTCTGCATCAGTTGCAGGATAAATCTTAATTTAGAAACTCAATACTGAAGAGACATTGGCTTTTAACACAGCTCTCTGCAGAACTGCAGAGCTGCAATGAAACAATGGGCAGCATTTATTCCACACTACAGCATTTCTATGCAGTAAAGTATCAGAACCTCCTCTTTAAGAGTAATGTCATGTTTTGGGATGTGAGTAATGTTCCCACATAAAAACATGCATTAACCATCAGTTATCTTACAAGGGGGGGAATAAAGTAGATATCCATTAGTATATTAACTTGTTGGCGGTAATAGCAAATAATTATTCATTATTGCAATCTCTTCTTGACGTTTCTGCTGCTGGAATTTTTCAAAATACAGAATGTGTTCTCAGATATATTAGAAATCTATTGATGGATGTTCGGTTGGTATCAACACCTCAGAGCAAGCTGGTCTTCTGGATTGCTGCCTAGTTAATCTGTGATTAATGAATGCTTCCATTTTGTATATGAATTTGGGAGCCTGTGTTCTTGGCATTGTTGAAGTATGTAAATGTCTTTCTCAGATAAAACATGACAGACAACACCTAAAATACAAGTGCTTTGTTCTGCTACCTGTCAGATCAAGGGAAAGGTCTGCATTCTTAAAGCTGTGAATTTAATTGGAAGAGGAGATGAGCTGGCAAATGCTCTGTACTCAGTTCTTTTTGTGACATCCTCTCGAGTAATTTTGCATACTGAAGAGCAAAACCAGCAGATGAGATATATTGATGTCCTTAAATATAGTTCATTTGTAAATAAAGACCTCCAAATTCTTCAAAGTAAACACTTTAGGGAGAAAATACACCTTTTTTTTAAATATATAAAAAAAAAAAAAAAGCAGATGACCTTCTCAGGTGTCCTACTGAAGGCCTGCCTGGATGTCTGAAACTTCAGAAGAAAGTAATGGTTTAAAAAATCTAATTACTCTGAGTGAGTGAAACCCTGAGTGGTGATAAGTACTGGAAAGATCCTTTGGAATTAATGCACTTGTAGGAATTGTAGGAACTTCACAATTCCTAGAATGTGTCCCAGTGTCCACAGAAAAGGCCTCCTTTAACTCTTGGTAATTAAAAGGTTATTCCTGTAATGGAACAGTAAGGTGCACTAATGTTGTGCTGCAATCATTACCTGGCAATTATTTCTTTTTTGGGCTTTCAGACGTAGCTCTTGCAGCTGACAGCTGCAGCCTACAACAAATCAAGTGCTTTAGATAGCTACTTTAATGAAAACTCTGATGAGTGTAAGGTCAGTCTCTCCACAGTATTTTCTAATTAGATTTCTACTTTCCTTTAGAAAGCAGATCACACCTGGCCCAAAGACTGAAGCCCACTGTGCCAGACATGGAATGGAATAGGTGCTGCTCTGTACTTCCCCTTTTGGAGAGATAATGACATGGAAAATTCATTCTCTTCCACTCTTTAGTAATCTTCCATCTGTTATTGTGTTCGTGTGTGCAACTGGATACAAAAGCTAATCACAAACTTCTGTTTAAAAGAATTTTTTGTTGGCTCCCATGTCAACATTAGATGATGCAGGCAAGGTTGTTGAAGCAGAAATGTTGCAAAGCAGTGTGGAATGTTGCTCAACTGTATGTGCAAGAATGGATTAATAATTTCTGCTCTTGGATCCTGGCAAACCAGAGCAAAACCAGACTTTTCACTTAGTAACACATGTTAAAATGTGGGAATGAAGGGAACAAATCTGTGTAAAGTCTTGACTCCTTTAAAGTGCCCAGAATTTCAGAAGGACAGAATTTCACTGTCGTATTTTCAAAGACATTGAAGTTACTGCAAGGAGTAGTGACAACTATGGAGGAAAGAGTTCATACCAGTATGGGAAATGTTCCTGGTTCTGCTATAATTTATTTTTGCATTGTTTCTCAAAACGAGCTGTTGGTCAAAAAAGCCAAGTGAACTTCCAAGAACCATCTTAGAGTGAGTTGAGTTACCATGAAGGTGTAACAGCCACACTGTGATGGGATATTTGCTCACAAGGGAGGAAGAACATGAGAGAAGTCTGTAAGACCCTGGAAAGCAACACTGAGTGGAGTGACAAGCATACCAGGAGAGAAAATCACAAACTGTTCTTCAGGAAAGCAAAAAATTACTGTAATCTGTGCTTGTCCATTCTGACCTAAGGTCATCAAGGTGCTGTGTGCTAAGCAGTTAATAAATATTGTCTTTTCTGAACAGGTTGCCCTATGTCACTGCAAAATGTCTCCTGCTGCATCTGAATCTCAAAAAGACAAACTCTCAGTGGAGATCCACCCTGCAGGGGAAAGAAGCCAAAGTGAGAAATAGGGTGTATGGGAGGAGTTCAGTCAGAATGGATCAAAAGATTTGGCAGAAAATAAAAGGAGTGCTGATAGGTTGCAGTATTGTATTTCTCTTTGAGGCAGCCAGTTGCAGGGGATGTAACAACAAAATACTAATTTAATGAGTTTCATGAACAATTGGTGCTCTGGAGGGCTGTGATTTTTTTCCCTTTTTACTTTATATAAACATTCTCCAGGAAGCCTAATTGAAGCATGTGAATAGTTCCATTGAAAGTAATAAGATTAATCATGCTGGAAGCCAAAAACATTGTTAAGTATCTTCCTAAACAATGGCTCAGGCTTCCTTAGGGCCCTTTCATTGTTGTAGTACCTCCAGTGGAAAAAATATGCACGGTAAACTACTGAGCTGATAAATGCTGTTTCTTTCCAAGAATGCTGTCTGTAATTACCCTAAATGTCAAAACTTTGTTAGCTTTTTCAATTTCATTTTTCAGTATAACCATCTCCTCAATTATATGTCCATATTTTAAAATAGATTTCAAGGCTTGTAAGAATGTTTTATAGATAAATCATTATTAATTATAGGTAACAGTAAAAAACAGTGTAAAATGTGTATGCATATCAGGGTACAGATATATAAATAAAATGGATATGTTTCTCTCTCCTAGTGGGAAGGTAAACCCTTTACTCATCTTATTCAAGTTTTTATTTTCTTTGTCTTTCATCCTAGCATGTGTGTGAATATAACTTTGGTTGAAGACTTTTCCTGTCCTTTTCCATCCATGAGCAATGTGCCTGATGGAAGAGATGGTTCATTCTGCAAAGAACACTCTCTTTGGAGAAATGCCACAGAATCACTTGTGCTGATGTGGAACACACGAGCTCCAGGTGCAGGTAACACAGAAAGTCACCAGGCCTAGTGGGAGCTGGGTACTTTCACTGTGGCCATCCCCTTTCAAATCTTACTTTTCTTTTCCTGAACATATTTCTCCATGAATACTGCACATCCTATTAGATTTTATGTGGAAAAAAATGACAGCTTCTGGTCCTTATACATCTGGTGGGTTTTCAAGAGAAAACTCACACATAGTAAAGTGAAATCTCAGGTTTTAGAGGACCAGGAGGTGCATCTGTCTTTGAAGCCAGTGAGGTGTGGATATTTCTAGAAAGCCTTCCTGATCTGATGGCTCATGAGGGCCAGACTTTGGGGGGTTAAGGAAAGGGCATGAAATATTAAGAAGTGATACCACATGTGAAAAGATGCCCTTCTGTTTCTGGCAGCTTTTATACATGGGTATTTTCTGTCACAAAAATAACAGGTTATTAAAGAGATAGACTTGTAAACAGATGGCTGACCTGGAAACTGTGCAAACCAGGCTTAAGCTGGACAATGTATATGCTTTTTAGATTAACTTTGGGTTTAAGCAAGATGAAAGCTGGTAGCCAGTTTGTCATTTGCATTTTTGGCAGCTTCACACAAGTTCCAGTCTGTGCTCTGAGCAGAGCCCTCCAGAGGAGACAGACTGAAGACAGTCACAGTTTGTGATTCATTTCATGATGTCCTTTTGGACTCGTGAAAAGTTTTCTGGTGATGGTTGTGCTTCTGAGTTTATGGATCTCACAGAGGGTGGCACAGCTAAGGAACAGACTGCCCATATTAAGCACAGGATCTAAGCAGCTCACAAGAAGTGGATGAGCAATTAATTTTCAGTCAGAAGTAGTTATGGTGTGTGAGAGAAAGAATGCAATTTGCAGCAGAGGTTTTAATGCAATCCTGAGAATATTAAATAGAAGTTTTGTTTTATTTGGCACTTTCAGTGGTCTCCCAGTGGAAGACTAATGTTCACAATTCAGTAAGGCTGTTGATCACCAGTGAGAAGAGCCAGTGGAATAATTAAAGCCTATGAAAAAATGTTATTAAAGAGGAAGTGTTCCAGGAACTCAATCTACTTAATCTATCAAATCTAAGGTGAAAGGCTGGTTGCAGTAGTCATTATATGAGAAATATAATTTATATGTTCTCATAACTTATGACAAATACAATTTTCCTACAGAGGGGTTTCTGAAATCTATCAGATGAAAATAAAGCAAGTTCTGATGCTTGAAATTGATAAATTGAGAGGCAGGGGATTAAATATTTTTTAAAAATGGGACCCCCACTTGCCAGCAAGCCATGGATTATGTCTTGCTGAACACGTTTTAAATCAAGAACAGACATTGCTTCATAAAATATGGATTGCTGGAATGACTTGTGCCTTTGACCCTCTCTCTCTCATAGCTTTTTCAGTTTTGTGCAACTCCTGACAAGAAAGTACGTGCTTAATGTGGGTTACAATGGTTTTGGAAGTGGACTAATGGCCTTTAATGCACACTTGTTTTTCCCTTAGGACCTACTAAAATTTTAAAAGTCCATTTATTGAAAGAAATAGCTAAAACATCCCTTTTCCTACTTAGGAACATTAATTTAAAGTGGGTTAAACTTTTGCATATTGTTTACAAATTGAGTTCTATAAAACATCCTGACTACATGGAAATGACAGTGATTGATGGAAAGTAACACACAATTAATACTGACTGAATTGCTAATTACAGGATTGACATCTCATTTGCAATGAGATGCTGCAGGTCTTTTGCAAAAAGACCTGGCTGTATTGTCATGTTATTTCTCATTTTCCTTCAGCTTGTATTTGGATGCCCTGTAGTTAAAGTTCAACTAAAGATTCACTCTCATCTTGCAAAATTCTCTAGCAATGTGAGAAAGGCCTTAGGAGTGAAAACAAAATGGTCACCACTCCCCAAGAATTAACTCTCTCCAGAGACTTTCTCCAAGCAAAGAAGATAAATTGTGCTACACTGTTCTTACTTGTTTTATTAGTTACACCAGCTTTCTCACCCTTTCTGCTTTATTTGCCTGGCATGCAGAAAGAGTAAACAGTGCTGTTACAGAGGGGGGTTATACAGGAACCTGGCTTGAAAAAAAAAAGTGCATTTGAAACAGTACATTTTAGTAGGGAAGCCCTTGTATGTGGAAAAAGTAATTTCAGCAGCTGAAAGCAGTAGGTACATGTGCCAAATGCTGGGATCCACAGAAATGGGGTGGCCAGATACAATATCACAGATTTGAGTTAATCCAGTCACCTTGGCCTGGCCACATGGATACAAAGATCAGTGCAGCTCTTCCATGACCATGGCAGGATTATGTGTTACAGGATGAGTAAGGTTTGAAAGGATTTCAAAATGAATGCTGTGGTCTGGAATAAAAGGGAGCAGTAGGAGAGAAACAGAGAACGGCAGCATCAACACTGACAATGGAAGCAGAAGCTGCAGGGTATAAACAAGTGACTCTCTGGGGTGTTCCCAATGCTGCAGGGTTGCCACTATTTCTTCACTGCCTTAATGAATAGGGAAGGCAGTGGGATGCATCCCCAGCAGTCTTGCAGGTTTTGCCTCAGGCTTTCTCAGAAGCAGAGACCCAATTTTTGTAAGAAAAGTCTTCAGGCTCAGGTGATTTCAGAGATCCATGCACACCCTTTGATATGATTCCACCCTTCATCTGTTAACATAATTAATTTACAAGAGTGATGTATGAAATGTGCTCCCTGTGGCCTATGGAGAGGATCAAAAACAGGCTCAGTCAAATCCAGCAGAGTTCAGAAATACCTACAAGTCTGAAAGATGAGGAAACTCAAGTAGGAGCCCAGAGGAGGCTGAGCTATGAATGGACATTCCAGGGCAGAAATATTTCTTTACCTCTGGGAATAACAGTGAGCAGAGGAGATCTCTGCATTCTGCCAAGCATTCTGCACATCTGCCCTGCCTGCCTTGAAGAAGAGCGTGGCTTTGAATCACAAGATCTTCAAATGAAAATTATAAGTTATTTTTTTTTCAAGAAATAGAAAGAAGCAGCTGCATTATTACTTGAATGGCTTGACTGAGACATTTAGTTTCAATTTTGCAGAAAGGTAATCTTGGCTTGGTCTGCATCCTCCTCACGGCCAGTTAGGTGGGACAAATAAGCAGCCTCACAAGTAGGTAAAAGTACCCCAAAATCTTTAATATTGAGGTTTTATAATTGAGGGAATGGAGTCAGAAAGTGCTCAAGTTTCCCCATGTCTTGCTGAGGACTGGTGAGAACAGTGGGGGACAGAAATGTTGTCTTGTAAGTAATTATTCAAACAGTGGGAGATGTGCTTACAGCCTACCACCCTAACTGCACCATTTGCTTAGAAAATCAATCCAACATGGAACTGTGTTTTATACAGGGAGCACATATGGGGTCAGCCTCCCATGACACATAACCTTTTACCTTTCAAGCTCAGTGGTAACAGGAACGGAAAAGAAAAAATTTGGTTTCTTAGAAGCTATTTTGCTATTTTTTATGACAGAATTTTAGGAACTTCAAAGTATTTTGAAACAGAAAAGTAATTTATACTATTTTTAAGGATGGAAATAAGAACATTGTCTGACAGTGGTTATCCTTTACTGGTCTCCCTAATAAAACATGACAAGAGTACTGAGTGCCTTCAGCTTAGCTAATAGACCTCTAATTCCTTCTTCAAAAGTATCTGGTTTACTCATTTTGACAGCTAAAATGTGAAAACAGCTAGTAAGACCTGTACCCATATAATTAAAAATTGTTCTACTTTCCCTAATTACCAGGATCTACCAGAAGGAGAATGCTCCCTGCATTTTTGTGTATCCATCAGCTCTTTTACTGTCCTTATATGTAACATAAGGAATGGAAATGCCATAGTGTTCAGTCAGTTTTATAGGTTGCAATTTTCCTCCATGGACAATAGGCATTTACTAATGGTAGAGGAAGAAATGCAGCACACAGAGGCTCAGAAGAGATTTTGATTAATTTTGTGCTTACTCAACCTTCTGTCCAGCCTTTTCCCAAATGAAGTCCAGTGGAATATGGCTTTAACATCCAAAGCAGGAGGATAAGGTACTTAGGTTTGCTGACTAAAGTCCTGGATATTTTTAACATGACAGAGTGACAAGTTACAGCCAAAGCAGGGCACAGAAGCTCTGCTTTCCATACATCAGTGTTGCTGAATGCACAAAAGCCATCCAGGCCTGTCAGGGAAATCACCACTTTTCATGCACAACAGAATCATGTCATTCCTTCTATCCCTGTAGGTGGATAAATATTTTGTGCAGATTGGCTAACATGACATACCTAGTAAGTTTTTAATAAAATAAGTCTGTGGTTGGCAGTATTTATGCCAAGCATAGTATGAGTTTATGATAGTAAAAATGCCTGATGGAGCTGTCCCATTGCAAGGAAAGTTACTGTAAGTGATTGAAGGAGGTGGAAGAGGTGATGTTTAAGAAGTAGAACTGGTTTTTTTGACCTAAAAAGCAAACACTTCTCCATTCCACAGAAGTGAAATGTTTTTCCATCAAGAGCCAGCAGACACAGAATGATAAAGTTTTCCTGGCAAAGGAAGTTGATTATGGTGATAAAAGGAACTTAAGAATACAAAAAAAGAGCTTCATAGAAAATTGTAGATGAATTGCAAGTAGCAAATGTGTGAGTGATCTCTCCTCTGGTTGTTTTTGTGAAGTACCCCGATGCATTACTTGTGTGCATTGGATTATTAATGTATGCATTACACATTGTCTTTAGGCTTGGTTTTCCTAAGAGTCATGTGAGTATTACTGCAATTTTAAAAGAAATTAATGAGTAAAATGAATGAAGCTGAGTGTGATTTTGTGTTTGGAAAATGAGATGAAGTAGTGAATCAAGAGAATTAACAGTTTTCTCCATTCTATTTGGAGAGGACAGGAGCCCATCTCCTGCTGCATTGCTCATGTTTGAGGAGAACAGAGAACACAAGGAGTTTCTACCTGAAAATATGCACACATGTGGGTATGAGTAGGTGGTCAGAACCCCTGTGTTTTCATTCAGTCTGTCTTAATAAACCAGAGCCCACCTCAGGCTGGGTGTGGAGCGAGGTCAGGAAAGGGGCAAACTCTGTGGTGGGAACTTTCTCTGTGTCCTCACCCAAATGAGCTCTGCTGTGAAAACTCCTCTGCCAGGGAAGTATCAGGGGCATTCACACAAATCCTGAGGTTGTTCATCTCTATCGATGAGACATAAAGGGCCATCATCTTATAAGGTGTTGGGGACTGCTGAAGTGTCCCATGATCAACCACATTATATCCTCCAGTGTGAAACTCCCCACCCCAGGAGAGGGACCTGGGCATTCCCACCTGAGCCTGAGTGACTGGAAACCCAATGGATTCTGTGTTCCATGGATTTCCCTCAACACCTGATGGATTCAGTCTGCAACCATCACCTCAGCCAAGACCATGACCATCACTTCAACCAACAGACACTGAAATTGCAGCAACCCCATCTCCTTGTGAGACCTTTGGGTGGTGAGGTCTTTCTACTCTTACCCTTCCTTCTCTTTCTTTTCCTTACATGTTTTCCTAAGTGATGTTTTTATGCTTTTATATTGTCATCCTACTAAAGGTAATGATAACCAAAATGGCTACATACCTGCTTTCCATTGCCACCAAATTGCTCTAAAATAAACATCAGAGGTTTATATTTACAAACACCAATCATTAAGTGTTGTTTCACTCTGATCCACCCCTGGGGATCCATTTTCAGGAACCTGTGTTACTCTCACCCTTGTGTGGGTGGGTTGGAACACCCTTTTAAGTTGCCTCCATTTACATTTTCTTGTGAATACAAAGATCTAATTTGTCTGTGTACCTAACTCAGGCACCATGCAGAGCCATAAGAGGCAACCAGGCACCTTGTGCACACATCCCCTGGAATACATCACCCATACTCACAGGAAAACAGTGGGTGGAAAGCAGGAGTAATGTACAAGGACCCAGGGTGTGATGGAGCTTATCTGTTTGGCATTGTGCTGGATCATACCACTGCTTGAAATAAACACCATTCTTCACTTTTTGCTACACAGAATTGCCTCTGAGAAAAAGAACACAACATATTTTATGGGAATGTAAAGATATTAATTAAATTTAAATTATTAAAGTATTAAACATTATTGAAATCAGCAGTTAATTATTTATTAGTAATATTTAAATATAGCTATAAAATTATCACAGTTATTTTATAATATTTGGCTAATGATTTAATGGTCATATGCACTTTCTAAAAGGATATTTCTGATTACACTCTGGAAAAAGGTAATTTTTAATAGCAGACCTTCCTGCACCTCAGAGAACATGCAGAAGTTTCCAAAGCTTTAAAAGTTACTGAACAAAAACTGGTAGGGTGGCAAAGAGGGTCAATCACCAGTGCATTCTTTTTTGGGATCAGGATTAGGGGCCAGTATACAAGAATTATCGGGAAATGGTTTCTATGATGTGGGGTAAATAAAGCATCAGGTTCCAGCTCCACAGTTCTGTCAATAAAAGAAACTTTCTTCATACCCAAAGGATAGAGAGTTGAGATCAATATGCCAATGAAAAATGAACATACTGGGGAACAGATTTATTCCTGAAAATAATTTCCTTATTCATAGTATGCAGTAGAAGAAAAATGAGGGACACCACGCTTTGTTAAGCAGTATTAAAATATGTATTCATCTAGCTGAGAGTTTTAAGGATGCAATTTTTAAATAGTTATTTCAGTATTTTATCATTTTCCCACTGGCTGCTTTGATTTGCCTAACAGGTTTGTGCTTTATCTGGTTCTCTTTTAACAGGTTTTCACTGGATGGCTTTGATCTGGAATAACTGGGACAGAGGAAAGTTTTTAGCAATTCTTTTCTTCCATGGTAAATGGCATTGCTTCACAGATATTACATTCATAGATATATTAAGAAACCATTTTTATTAGGTCCAGTCCCATAACAGATCTGGAAGTGCAAGTACTCAAACTCTATAAATTATGGAGATACAAGGGCTAAAATTCCTTTTCTGAGAATGTCTGTTTTGGATGGGAATGGCAAATGAGCCAGGGCAGCCTACAGGAAAATGTACTTAGCTGTGTGCTGTGCATGGTTAAGGGCATCCAGACCGATAGGACTGACATGTGTTTGGTTCCCATTGACCCCAGGGAGCCAAAAATACATAATGTAGTGTTTTGCTGAGCTGGGCCCAGCTTTGTTGAAGTGCTTTGACTCCAAGTGTCCATATAGTTTCCAACTTAGTGTTGATATCATAAGGAGTGGGTGGCTCAATATTTTTTTAATCTAAACTATAAAACATTTGATTATGAAAGATGTTTCAGGGAGCTTTTTGTAGTAAAGCTGAAGTTGAGAGGAACACAAGATACTCCCAGCAAAATGAAAGAACCCAGTACCATTCTTTGTTTACAAATGGAAGACCAAGAACATTTCAGACTTTAAAAACTAATTCTAAGGGCAGAAAATAGGTATTTCCATTTTGTCTTTCCTAAAGTGCTAGTTCACATAGAGAGCAAAATTGCTGTGGGAGCAGAAACACTGCCTGCGTATAAAAGTAAATACCTTTGCAACCCTGTAAATGGATTTTTCAGAAATGGAGAAACTGTTAGAGCATACTTTCTTTAGCAATTCCCAGTTTGATGGTTAGCTAGGCCATTTCACTCTATTTAAAGAGTCATGATTAAAATAATATCTGGAAAGGACTGAAGAGTAGAATCTTTCCTGAGGGAAATGCTATTTCAACATTGCTTTCAGCCTGAACTAACAAAAAAGTCCAAGTATCAAAACATTTTGCTGAATTGAAAGGCTCAGAAAAATCTCAGATTGATAGTATAAGAATAAACTCCTCTGATTTAAAATGTTTTAATCTCTAAGCTGGTGTCTGCATAGGGCTGAATGGGAGCTTCAGGTTTGGGCATTGAGGTTCTTTGGTTGGGCCATTCTCACAAGAGCTGGACTCAATGATTCCTGTGGGTCCCTTCCAACTCAGGATATTCTGTGATCTGCTTTAAGAGTTTCATCTTGCTTGGGGGTCACTTTGAGGGAGCCAGGTTAGGAAGCAGCAGCCCTGCAGCTTCCCCACAGCCCCCATGGAATCTCCCCACCTTGTGCTGCCTCCTGCCCACCCTCAGTTATTGGGAGGTAGGCTGTGGTTCCAAATACATTTGCTGGGCTGGGTCACAAGTCATTCTCTATTCCCTCAGCCTCACTGTGTGCTTTTCTTTGAAAAGGCCAATTCTTTTGGTGATCACAACCCCTTTTTTTTAGACTTCTTTATATAGCAAGGGCTGTTAATTAGCCTGCATTTCTCTTTTGCAGCACATGGCATGGCTGTAATTGCTTATCTGTAGCAGGTAGGCTACTTGTCAGTTTGTTGTAATTAATGCTATTGGAGTTATATATATGAAATAGAGAAATTCTGCTTGGTTCTGTCTGTGGAACTGTGGTAATGTCCTTGTGGAGTGACGTGGTGGTGTCCTGCATGTAACCCACTGCTGTGCTGGGGCTCCTGTTCGAGGTGTGAGTGTACAGAATAGTCTGCTGTTGAATAGTGTCTGAAGAGAAGGGGCAGTGTGAAGCCAAGATGTCTCTAGAGATCTCTGTGACACTGAGAGAGGAGAGGAATTTTTAAATTTTTTTTTTTAAACAAAGAACTAGAGCAGTAACTCTTTCTTTAACTCTCGTAGAATTGTTCTCTACAGAGTTGGTGAAAATACGATTTTCATTCTGGGATAAATTTTTGATTTAACATCAAATTTGAGATGTGGTTTGAATGTATTTTTATTCCCAGAAGCTGTATCAGCTTTATCTGCAGCATTAGAGCAGAATAAAGAGAGCAGAATCATTTTGTGCCATAGCTATGCAGGGTGACAGCCCCCCTGTAGGTAGAAGTCTTCCTCTCTAACAGTGATAGTTCCTTCTGACCTGCTTACCCCAAGATGATGAAAAGCTACAGAAACAATTGTATTTACAGATTCTTGGTTGCATTTGTTTGTTGCTTGCTAGGATTTTATGGACACTGGGAAAACTATTGATGAAAATAGGAGATGCTGCAGGGTTGTGCTTTTCTCTCCCCCTTTGCAAAGAAAAATATACATTTTTTTATGACATGAGCATTTCATGTCATATTGCTTGCTTCTCTAGTCCATTTGTTTTTGCAGCAATACAAACTGTTCAACTGTTACCTGCATAGCTGTAAGAATGCATTATTTCACAAGGTTCTGTAAAGAAACTGTAAGGATTATAGGTACAGCCTCTCACAATTCACTGTAATGGAAATAAACCTATGGTTTAGTGTATTTATGTATCTCCAAACTTCTCCCAGCCTTTCCAGTGAAGGTGAGTTAGTGCTGGCACTCTGCAGCTCTTTGTTTTGTCACGAAATCAGAACTGGGGACGAGATTTTTCCCAGAGAGGGTGAAAGCTGGGAGCTCTCATGCTTTCAAGTTGCAGCCCAGAGAGATGCCCAGTGATGCCCACTTGAGGCAGAGGAACAAGGGAAGATGAAGCCCTGTTGAACTGAGCAGGAATTCTGTCCTGGATTCTGTGGAAGGCTCTCAGAGCTGGCCTGAGCCTTGTTGTGCTGTTTTGGGGTTATTCCTTCTTCAGCAGTGACACTGCTTTTGGAGGAAGCTTATTATTTTTATTACTTTTATTAAATGTCAGATAATTGCTTTCTGTGTATTTTAAGTTTCAGGGCCTTTGGGTTGATCTTTCTCTAGTACCCATCAAACAGTGTTCTGATATGGTCACAGAAAGTCATTCCTGAAAAAGGTCACTCTGTCAGGTTTTTTCATCTGGTTCTCAAGTTATCCTAATGTTTGCTGCCATCAAATGACTTTTTTAGCTGGATTTAAATGTATGTTCCTGTCCTTGCTGAATCATACAATTGTGACCATACTGCATTTAATCTAATCCATTCATTTATTTGAATTATTTCATTTTTATTCTAGTTCTTCTTGGTACATGCTTCATAGTATTGAATGCATCTAACATTAGAAAACTAGCACTTATTTTGATAGATTTGGAGCTGAAATTTTCTGCCCTACAAGACCATTCTGTAATTCCCCAAGGAAATGAGCTGTGCTAGTTCTGGGTAATCTGTTTAGTTCTGTGGAGGGTTTTTTTTCTATATTACAGTAGGTTCTGCAGGTTCTGCTCAAACATTGTTTTATTCATATGATTGGCTTCAACAAAACTGTTCATGATGGACAGTGACTGTATTTCTCAGCACAAATAACTACTGAAAAGCCTGTGTAAAAGAAACCATTTATACAGAGCAAAACCCAAACAAACAAAAAAATACACAATCAGATTCCAGCAGAGTAGTTAATACACTTGTAACATGTAAGAGTGTCACACTTACTGTCACAAATATGAAATTCATATCTCACTTGAATTTGCCTTAGCTTCAGTTATTGATTTACATATATATATATAGACATATATATATATATATTTTTTTTTTTTTTTTAATTAGAAGCCAAACCATCTCCTCCTCAAGACAGGGTAACAAATGAATTCAGAGCAGGTTTCTAAGGGCTTTTTCCAGTCTGGATCTGAAAATATCAAAGGACTCCACGAGCTCTTTGGGCAATGTGTGACCATTGTCTCTCATCTTTCTGCTGTGCACCTCAGCAAAAAATTCTTTCCATCTTCTTGATCACCTCCTCCTAGGATTGGATCAGGGCAAATTACTTGAGTAGGAAATAGTCATCAGCAACCCCCAAACATTCCATGTATATGATGCTTGAAGATCACAAGATTCCAGTGATTTCTGACACACAAACCAGTCTGAATAGTGCAACAGAAATAGCAAAATCTGTTATGAAAAATATGAAAGAGACCTGAAGAATAATAGTGTTAAATATAATTTCCCCGAGGTGACTTCCACCATGGCAAAAGACCAAAAAAGGTATTAAAAACTAAGCCTGATTGGTTTTCATTTTTGTAAACAATATGTAATAAATTAATTTGTTTGTTGCATTGATGGTACTCATAGTTTCTTGACGTTCTTGCACAGATATTTTTTGCACTATTCTTTGAAGGTCTCATAAAAAATTCAGCACATATAAAGATACTGCAATTTCTGAGAGAAGTTCTAGAAAATGGGAATGGAACTCTTTCTGGATGAACTTGTATCATTAAGGTATCACTTGTATTGTGAAAAATGTGTCATAAACCTAAGAAAAGAAACATTGTAACATAAATGAGTCTTTATCATCTCATCATAAAGAACTTACAATGTCTAAGACAAGAGCCAGACTTCATAAACAGATTACCATGTGGGTTTTCTTACTATTTAATAAAGGCTGTTCATGATAACATCAAAATGCAAGCTTTGATAATTCAAGACAGATTGCAGTGGTTTTCAATGGAAAAACAGAGCTCTGAGAGCACTTTCGAAAGGGATAGAGGCATTTTTTTTTGAATACAGAGACAAAATAGTCTCACCCACATCTGCAGAAATGGGATCTCCATCATGGAGAACACTCCACCTTTTTTCTGAAAGGCACAATCCAAAATCCTGACTTTTAAGCAGGAGAACATGATGGCCCACACAGATTTTATGAGGATGGACAGCTGCTTCTGTCGACACAGGGAAAAAGTTCCTCGAGCCACTCAATTTGCACTTGGCAGATCTCCAGCTGCTGCTGTGTGGCATCCACTAGAAGGCTGTATTAAAGATATTTATTTTTAATATTCCAGGTTGCTGCCAGGTAGAATAATGAATGAGACTGCAGTAAAATAAGCACAACATGCCTTTCATCTCATGATGTATGATAGGAAGACTGCTGTATCTGGGATGGTAAAAAATTTCTCTGCTCCTTTGCTTGGTTTTATCTCATCTATGTAGAAGGCAAAAATTAATAAAATGAAAGATGTGGTTTCATGTTTATTCACCCATCAGTCTTAGCTTCTGATTGTGAATTTCATACATTCTGGGTTTTTTTTCCTCCCTGTTTTACTCTTATGAAATGATTCTGATTCTTAAGGAATTACTGATTTGAAGAGAAGTTGTCCTGGAATGGGGAGGTTTTGTTACTGGAAGAAGTGCTTGAGCAGTATGTCAGGATTAGTACATACCTGTGCTGCCACCCTGTTCAGCAATTAGTTAGGAAACATAAGTTTGTGAAATGACATCACAAAATACACCCAGAAATTTGGTTCTCTTCAAACTTGTGTGCCCTGGAAGGAGGTTCTGATGTAGCTAGAGCTGCAGTAATACCAACCTCCCGTTTTTGTATTTGTTTATGGCAGGCACATTTGTGCACACACTCTCCGTGCTGCGAGTCAGTGCCAGTGCTCTGCAGCACTCAGGCTTTTTCTGCCTGTGGGATGAAATGTTTGGTATAGAGCTTGTTTTACACCTGCACAATTGTGGGCATTCCTGCATTTTGGAGTGGCACATCAGTGAAAGAGCAGTTTTGTGACTGGAGAAGTCACCCCAGTCCCAGCTTGTACGTGTTGACTGATGTGTTTACAAAAGACCTGTCCCTAGCACTTGTGTTGCAATTTCCACTTAATGTTTTTCACATAGCAAGTGTCTAATATGAGGACAGTTACATTATCCCTGGTGCATATCTTATTTATGTGTTGAAAATATGAGATTAGATTTGGTCTTCTGAGGATTATTGATCATTGCTTTAGCTGAGGAAATGAGTTATACTGCTCTGCTCCCTTGCACTATGTATTTGTCTCTTGCTTCGGGTAGGTTTGGCTGTACCACTCTGTTACTTTAGCAGCTTTTAACACTTAAAAAAATATTTTTGGTTCAATATTTCATTATTCAGGAAAAGTTTGAAATACCTTCCTCTTTGGATGAAGAGCCTAGTTGGATGTAAAACATGACACTTTGCATTTTGTAGTGTTGTGATTTTAATGCTCTGAGTGCCTTCATATGTGGCTCATTGGTAGGTGCCAGCTGTACTGCTTCTGGCATGCATGACCTCAAAGCTGGGGATCATTCTTTTATTTTTATGGCAAACCTATTATGAGCTTATATAATGCTACCTTTTTAATCAGCAGTGCTTCAGATGATGCTCCAGCTCAGAGGAAAGGGCTTGCTTTGGCTTAACCAGTATTTTCCCAAAGCTTTTATTAATGAGTCTACTTAAAGCTATGGTCACACTAAGAAGCAAAATTACAGACTGCATGGAGACTCTTGATAAGGAAACAGGGAAAATACCTATCAAGGAGATCAAAGAAGCACCTGAAGTTAATTATAAATTAGCACTGAAGTGTAGCTGCCAAAGCACTTTAATTATTACTGGAGGTTAAACAACCCCGGTCTGATGTTTTATGTTGGTTAAGTTTACTCAGGAGTCCTTTCCCTGTGTTCATTTACACCTAAGATAACTGAAGGATGAATGGCTTCCAGTCTAAAAGAAGACCCTGGAGATGTCATTTCCATAGGAAGGTTCTACATTTTAAGATGTTGTTCTCATCATGGTGGTGCCTTCTACAATGGGGGTGATTAGAGAAACCCCATTAAAATAAAAGGTAGGATTGATAAGTAAAATTGCATTTCACTGTTAAGATATTTTTTTCCATGCTGAGATTAGAAAGGAACCTAAAATTTTATCACTGATTTAGTTTCAAAGCTGAAACCTGTCAGAGTACAAGTGTCTCTGCAGTTTAGTTCACTGTTTCACCAAGGGTACAAAGTGACAGCCAGGCTCCAGTCAGGGACCTAAATGATGAGACAGACGATAGTCAAGGGCCAGCATTGCTAACAATTCTGAAATGTACCTTCTCTGGCTCTTATTTACAGTTCTACTTTTAAAAAAGTGCTATTCTTTGTCCATAAAAAATGCTGTTATCCACAAAGACCCAGGAGAACTGAAGGAATCCAAGCATTCTGCTTTAGAACCCATCTGGTCAAGAAATAAATATGTATTTGATAAATTTTCATCACCTGCATTTTCTAAAACATGCTTTCTTTCCATTTAAAAGTATAGTTTTATACTCATGCTAAATGAATTATTCACAGAGACTAATTTAGCTGATCCATATGAGATTATTTTCTTGCTTATGAATCATCCAGAAGGTTATAATTAGAGCCAGTTGAAAAAATTTTAACAAATCAAAAGGTCATTTGCTCTGCTCTCTACCACTGGTGGTCCATTTGGTTTCAGTGTAACTACTGCAGTTTTTTAAGAACTACAATTGTGCACATTCACATAGAAATTTTAGCTCCTTGGTTTATGCCACATCTGCTGTGTAGCTGGAAAAAATTTATTTTTGCAGCAGTTCTCTCTATATTTGAAGGTTGTTACTGTATATTCTCTAAACATGTTTTCTGTAGGCTAAACAATGCCAGATCTTTTAGGCTTTCCCCACAGAATGTGGTCAACTGGTGTCCATTATTTGTGCCACTACATGTTTTATCCCAAGGGATCTACCTGAAAAGTATTAATAATAAAGAACAAATTATGAGCTCCACTGCCTGCAAAATGAAAATAATTTGAGAATTTGACAATTTTCACATCTTTGTGCCTCACAATATTTATTTCTGGTGGTTTTTTGGGAAAACTTAAAAACAGTATGTCCCTTAAAAGGAAGCTTTCACATGAAAGGGGAAATAAATTCTCAAATTATACATCTGCAGCAAAGTTGGGGGCCATCTTCTTAGAAATGAAGCTCATATAAAATGAGTAATAGGCACTTACAATAATAATATAGCATTGCTGTAAATGGATTTAGAATATTCAATGGAAATTAGAAACATGAATATGTAAAAAAATAGCTGTACCAGAATGCATTTACTTTAGTGTCATCCTTGTTCTCTCTTTGGCTATCTTTTTACCACCCCTCTACTATCTGAATGTAGTGAAACTTGTTTACTACCACAGAAAAATCAGCTGTGGAAGTACCAGAACTCCACTTGGAACACCATGATGGAAGGGAGAAGCTTGGCCAGTGTGGCAGCTCATGGATCCTCAGCTGCTGGAGGCTTTGTGGGAGGTGTGGGAGTGTCTCTATAAATACAGTGCACTGAAACTGGGCATAGAACAAACACTGCACCATTTGATAGTGGGCTACATGCAAAATGCAGCTGCCACATTATTCTCCATTGAGAGATGGCTGGATGGCCTAAAATGTGTTCTTTTGGGGCCTAATAAAGAGAGTGTATTTTTATTTATTTCTGTGAAACTAGTTACACACATTTTAAAAAGTGTGATAACTGCTCCTTGCTCCTTGCTTTGATTTTTGGTTCTGGCTGTTGTTGCAACAGCACTGAGTATAAATCTGCCAAGTGCCCACCTGCTGGTTTTGTGGATCATTTTCAAAGTTGCCACTGGCAGGTATCAAACCACAAAAGTGCTACAGGTAGGAAAAGGCCATCTACTGCAAAAGACACTTGTTTTGATTACAGCAGATGTGAAAACTGGTGCTTCCTGAGGTATATGAAACAGAGTTACCTCTTAAATACACAAAATAGAGTAACTCCAGCCAAATCAGTGGTGGCAGTCCAGAGCCACACCAAAGTGAGAGAATCCCTCAGCAGTGCTTTCTTCCCTTCCTCACTCTACAGGGACAAAACTGAACCCTGAACAAAACTCACAATGGAAGCAAAGTTCATTAATCTTTCAAGCAGAAAATGCACTGGCATCTGCCTGTCTTTCCATCCCAAGCTAAGATTAATTTGGCTGTGTGTCAATTTCTTGACAAAAAATACTCCAATTTGTGGATTCTTGCATTGAAAGCTAAGCAAAAAAAAAAATATCCTGAGGAGTGTTTTTAATCTTCTCAGTGTGCCTCTAAATTTCTCTGTGTCTTTGATATCCTCAGGCAATATTTGCGTCATTGTTTTCTTTCTGAGCTTTTAGTCTGCATTTTTAGGTGCCTTATGATTATCTCAGCAGTACAGGTGTATTTTTTTTTCTAAAAAAAATTAAAAGGAGAGGTTTCTGAGGCACAGGATGAGCTGCTTATTGTATAAAACCCCCTACTGTATCAAGCTCTTCCTGGATACCATTGCTGTCTTCTCTATTCCTGAGTCCTGTAAATTTTCCAACCCTAGGAAATGTTTACTGGAGTGATTATTTCAGTCAGATCCTTATGCATGTTTCTCTACCCAATGGCAAGCTTTGTGTGCCAGATAGATTGGTTTTTATTCTCAACATGTTCCTTTGTGCCTTCTTTTCAGGATGATTTGGTAGATGAAGTTTGTGTGCTTCTGTGAAAATACTGGAAGTTGTTAATTTTTTTTTTCCTTAAATTATATTTAATTGTGCCTATGGCAATTAATTTCTTCAACTTTTTGAAACTTGTCTGTAAAAAAATAGGGATAACAAATTTTGATGCAACTGGATTAAGAGCCTTGGACATGGCTTCCAGTACATCACATTTGAAATAATAAATCCATTTTTTTTCCTTCCAGATACCAATGACAGATACACAGAGAAACTGTTTGTTTAAAATTTAAATTACTATTCCATTAATTTTCAAGTTTGGATTGATTTTTTTTTTTCATTTAAGAAAAAATTTACATTTTTATGAAAAACCCCTTTGATCTTAGTTTTCCAAGCTTGAACTAAATATGATTCAGTTTTAGGTAACATGGCATGTTTAGTCATGCTCGTGTTATGGAGTTTTTAGTTTTTAAGAGTAGCATATTCAGAATTAATTTTTAATTTGTATAATATTTACTAATGTAGCATGCATTGTATCACATATAAAAAGCATGTTGCAACTGCCTGAAAAACTTAAGAGACCCTTTTTGACAGACACACAGCTTGAACTTAAGCTGCTAAATGTACCTGCAATATCTGCCCAGAATGAGCTGCTGCTGGTTTTTAGTAATTCAGGGCATCCTTTGTAAATAGACAGGGAAATTTAATTCTCCTTTTGCTTTACTGTACATGTGATGAAAGCTGATGAGCCAGAAAAAATAGTACTTTCTTTGGCATAAAGGTTTCTAAGGTAATCGCTCAGGAATCTTAAGGGCCTTGGGGCATTTCTCTTCTCTTTTTAAAGTGTGATCTTTCACAGGAGGATGATTTAAAAGAAACAAGCAATGATCTAATAGGAGGCTTGGTGGCATTTGAGGCATTATCAGGACATAGTTGAAAGAGTTGACTGGTGTGAATCATAAAGACAAATGCATTTCTTGAAACTAAGCAACTTTTCTTACACCACCCCAGCCCCATCACTTGCAGGGACCAGAGCATCCACTGGTGTAATGGAAGCCATTTGCAGAGGGAAATATTTTCATGAGTCCCAGAAAATTTCAGAATCTAGAAGAAACTGAGAACCCCCAAGCTGATACTTTTGTAGCCTATTTACAGATTGATTAATATACAGCACCTTGAAAAAAAGAGTGTCATTATCTGTGGCTGAGCTATCATTTCATCAGAAACTAAAACACTGTCAGAGTTATGAGATCACAAAGTGTGCCTGTGACAGAGTTTCATAGATATTTTGTCCTTGTGGGCCTTTGAGAGAGTGCCCTTCCATGATAACCCTGGTGCTCACAGTTTGGTAGCTCCAGTGATTACCCACAGGGATGGAACCCAGAGCTGGAGCAGAAGGGCAGAACTGAGCAGTGTTCACTCCTTTCATGTGACTTTTCCATTGTAATTGTTTCCAGCTCGATGTTCCCTGACAGACTTTGACTGTCTTATGGTGGTGTAAGCCTTGAGGGGTGACACTGAGTGTAAATCCTGAGTGAAGAAGGCTGCAATCTGAAAACAGATTGAATTTGTCTTTAAAGCTACCGGAGTAAAGGAATTAAAATGGCTTGTGTGTGGCTGATGAGCAGGAAAGCAAAGGACAGAATCTCAGTGTCCTGCCCCATGACTGTTGCATAAACTCCTTGACCAGACTGTATCAAAGGAGATGAATCCAATGTTTATGGGCCACGTTTGGAAGCAGGCAGTTGTCTAAGAGGGACATGGGACACTGCCAGCAGGACTCCAGACTGGGCCCTTCTGTGGGCAGGAATTAACTCAGGCAAACTGTGATTTGAAAGCAGAGCATGCTGAACTGGCTCCCTCCACCTTCATACCCATTTTACAGACCACCTCCTTTCTATTTCTCCTTCCATTTCCCTTCCACTTCATTTCTCCAGCCTGGCACTCTGTCAGGGTTTTGTTAACTGGCCAGGAGATTAAATGGCACCGTGGTGTTGACCCTCTTTGTACCACTTGAATGAGATGTGGTACCAACATTGTGCTGCATTTGGGTCTCACTACTGGGCAAATTAATAAGAATCAGTGCAGATTTTAACTTTAAACAAGTTTCTTCTGTACAAAAGACCACTAGATATTAATTATAATAACACCCAATAATATTTTGCTGAAAATGGATGATATTGGCTTTTGCTTTCCCATAAATACATCGTGGTTCTGGGGTCATATTTTGTTTGGATTTATTTTTAAACTGAGGGGAGTTTGCCTCACAAATGAGATTTAAACACAGCCCATTCTCTCTTTTTTTCTTTTTTTTTTTTGTTTCTTTCTTTATCAGTATGTTCTCTACCTTGTGTTCAGCTGTGCTAAGGGCTGTTCTAAGTGACAGTCTATTATTAGGCTGTACTGGAAAACAATTTGCTACTTGTACAGGACTCTTGCACCCCTCTGCTCCAGGGATAAGAATTATTAGTTCATAAACAGTTTGCCCTTTGAGGTTCATTTCAGAGTACATTTAGGTTTCCCCAGCCCTCTGTGCTCTCTCATTACAATGAAATGTAGAATGACTGACTCAAATGTGCTGGACAGATGAGATCTCAGCTCTGATGAAGAAGAACTCTAATTCACTTTACAAAGTCCTGGAGCAGGTGACAGACGTTGTTAGGAGTGAAAATTTAGGAAATGGGGAAATCCTGTGATAAAGCCTGGTCTCTGTCTGCCCTTGCCTTGTAAATTTGTGTGTCAGATATAGGGTGCATTAGTAGAGTGAGCATTTTACATGAGTTTTGCATCCCCTGGAGAGGATATCAAGTCATAATTGGAGGCAGCCTGAATAACTGTGAATCAGTAATGAGAAACACCAGACCAGAATCCATTCAGATTAATTCACTTCCCAAGTGGGAGGGAGTGAGAAGCACTTTGCAGAACACTAGTGGGGGCACTTGCTGCACTCCTTGTGGCTGCTGCTGCCTGCTCCTCCACATCACAAAATCTTAGCAGAGCAGGCAATGAGAACACTGCTGGAGCTCAAGCTCCAACTCTGTCTTAGCCCTGAGAGCCAAATTATTTTTTTCATGCCTCTGATATTTAATTTGTTTCACCCCAGATGAAATTGGACCCAGTGCAACAAAGGTTTATGCTTTTCCTACTGTTCTCTCACAATCTTGGAATCCAAATTCTAGTATAAATGATTTATTTAAGTATTTGGGTGGCACTCATTTTTCTGATAGAGGCACGAGAATCCCTGCCCACTGTCAGATTTTAGTTGTTCTGCAGCTGCAGTGAACTGTGTGAGTAACAATTCTTTAACCAAATAATAGTCTGGGATTTTAAGAACTCTAGTCCTTCACACCTATGTACTCCATGCACTTGCCTTTAAAGCAATCCCTTTTGAAACCGTAAGGCACTTCTTTTACCCCCAAAATCCTTTCCAGGGTTGGGAGAAAAGTCAAATGTCACTGTTGAAATAAATTTAAAAGTTGTATGCTTTGTCTGCTTCTTTCTTGGATGCAAAAAATTCTAGTTTTCTGTAGTGTGATTAGTTCCTAAAGCATAAATAAGAGGACAGATTAGCCTTGCTTGGTGTTAGAGGTTCAGTCTGACCTTAATGGGCAGCACGGTTACATAGAAATTGGCCTTTGAAGAATAATCTCACAGGTACAAGTGAGATAGATTAACAATTTCCAAAGTTTACTTGAAATTATTTGACTCTCTATAGCTCATTCTGTTAGCATATAATCTGAGGGGTTTTTTATTGTGAATTTAAATCAGGTTGGTTCATAGGCTGTGGCTCAGCACATCCTACCTGATCCAATTATAAGATCAAATAGACAGAGGTAGGCTCTGGTTCTACTCTGAAGACACAAGTATTGCTGCCATTAATGAGAACAAATCCCTGAATTGCTTTTAAGTACTCTAGAAAGCAAAAGCTACTTATTGCAGTTGACTACTTTGCACAATTTGTGGATCCTCATCTTAAGCTAAAGGCACTTACCTGCCAGCACAAAGTCAATTAACAGCTCTCAAGATACCACAAGATAGCAGTAATTTCTGTCACCACAGGGATATCAGTACACTTCAGAACTGGAAGGGACCTGAATGAAGGTGGCTATTAGCTAATGCCTACATTTTTATGCATTCATAGTCAGTTTTCTGTGGGTTGATGCCACTGCAGTATTGCAGCTATACATTAATAATAAGCATTATGTTCCATTGGATGATGTTAGTGCAAATCCAGGGAGATTACACTAAGGTGATGAAAGAATCCTCTGTTGACTGAAGTTTATGGAGACTTGCTTTTCAAGCATTTAAATGAAGAGGCAGTGCTAGGTTCAGAGACTCCAGATAACTGGAATCTATTAATGTTAACATAGTGAGGATACCAAAGACAGTGAGGCAGCAGGATCATTTCGGTGCAGGCAGCTGGAGACAGCACTCAGCTTCTCCCTTTCCCCAGTGCATGAAGAAATTGGTAACTGGTTACAGGATGGCCAAGAAAAATTATTTAGAAGAGAGAACCATGGAGGAAGATGTCAAGGTCAGCAAGGACACTGCTGATAATAGTGATGTCCAGTTTGGGAGGAGGAAGAAGCACCTGGCTGCAGGAAGTGCAGAATACTCTTTAATCTGGATAAAACCAGTGGGAGTTCAAAGCCCTGGGCAGGGCCCAGCTTTCAGCTGAGCTCACAGGCTGGGCCCTGTCTGCCTCTTCTGAGCCAGGAACTTGCTGGAGGCAGAAACAAAATGGATGTGTAGAAGTGAGGATCAAGAGTGGAAATTTCTTTAGGAACTACTGTGAGATCTTAATCTCCTTCCGTGAGCATTTTAACTCTATCATGAGATAGCTGTAAGCGACAGGACACAAAACAGAAAGAAGAGAATAGTTCTTAATGTCATGGGGATCAGTGGTGAGGAACTCAATGGTTTGGTGAGTTCTTTCCTCTTTTTCCTTTGGAGTGTGTGAGGTGTCCTTTCAGGCACTGTGGAAAGCAGCACTGCCTTCTGCTGCATTCCATTCAGACAGCCTGAATCACACCAGGAGGCTTCTGATTAAGATACAGATGGTTAAGTGTGTGTAGTCTGAGACTGGAATAGATAAAATATAGAATATGTAGGATATTACAAGTTTTTTCTTTGATCAAAGGGCATGCATGTCAACATCAATTAAAAACCCCAACCACCTACACTTTTATTTTTCTCAGGTGCCATCTTTGCTTTCATTCCTAAGGACACAATGAATCAGTCCTAATTAGAAGTCTAATTGAATAGTCCAAGGGGTAATCAATATTAAACCAAATGCTCTTAATGATGATCTGTCAGTTTTCTTTTTAGGTAGCTGCCAATGTCATATCTTTAATTGCATCTTTTAAATTGATTTCTACAAAGATCTTTCAGCTGGATTTTAAATCAGCACCAAATGGAGTATCTGGGTCCATCAGAAATTAGTAGCCTTATTAGTAATTTGAAACTCAAATGACTAGGGTGACATCTAGTAAATTAATGAAAACTGTTAGGTGGAAAAATATTATTTAAATATTTAAAACCCCCCCGCACTCTCAGCTAAATCCCAAACTTTCTCTGGGACAGCATTTCAGCAGGTATGTATCAGCTGATTTATGCCAGCTAAGGATCTTGTGTTTACAGAATGAGGCAAATTATGAGTTTTTCTTTTTTGTTCTAAATAATTTACACTAGCATGTGAAGAAAAGAGAGTATGAGAAATACTGTAGTAATCACGAACTGAAAGAATGATGCTGGATTATCTCAACAGCAGTGGCAGCAAACAGCATAAAATCCCAGTGTACTGAAAGCTGTGCATTGCCAGGAGAAATCCTTTCAGTTTGAAGGAAGTTAAATGGAAAATTCCATAAGACTTTAAAATTTTCCTATGACAACATAATTTTTATTTTTGAAATAAGCATTCAGATGAAATTTTTTTCTTAATTTCTTTGAAGGCAAATGTGTGGCAGATCCTGGCATTGCTGTTATAGATGGAAACAATGAATGAATGCGTTGGAAAACAAAGAAACAGCAACAACACTCTCTTTCCCTTCAACCAAAGATCAAATTCTAAACTTTGGGAATGATCATATTTGTAACCAGTAATAGAATTTCAATTCACACCTGCACAGTATGTTTGCTGTGGCAACTTTGGTCAAGTGTTTTTAGCCTCAACAGATATCTTTAAACCCTAAAAAAGAGCTATTCATTGGGCAATCATAATATAATATTTAAATTATAACATTTTTTGAAAATACAATAATTTGTTACTTTCTTATGTCAAACATTTTAAGAAGTGGTGGAGTGTTCTTCCAAAGCTTCCATGTGGAAGTTGCTGTCAGAGCTGTGAGCTTGCCTTGCTGCAGCCACAGTGCATTCATTTCAGAGGGGTTCTGCTTACCCAGATCTGATTTCTGTTTCTGTTTGAATCATAAGTCATTGCATTTTTCACTGTTGTAGGACAGGATTATTTCTTCACACTGCCAAGATCTTGTTTCTGTCCTCTATTATATGAATTCAACCAAATAATCACATAAATTCAGTAACTATTTTATCAAGTAAATCAAAGTAACATTCAAAAGAACAGGTGTCATCCATAAAAAGGTAACAAAGTATTAATGTGGCTTTAAATTATGTAGGACCCTGCTGTTAGTAATTGTAACTTAAAGACTAAATCCTTCTGCCAGTTTTAAACCAATCTCCTTCATTCAGTAAGGCTTTTGTGAGGGAAGAAAATAGCTTGTTGATAACAGCTACTACTCCCAAAATGTCCTAAAACTGATCTTGAGATGATCCATAAGATGCTGCTTCTGCCCAAAGTGGCTTGAGATAACAATGATCCTTTCTTGGGCTTTTTTTGATACTGTGTGGGATTTTATTAATGTGCTATTCCTGTTCTTCAGTTAAAACCATGAAAGAGACATATTTTTGACTGGATTTATTTGCAGTGTGAGTTCTCCTGGAGAATTGCCAGTGAAAAGTTACATTAGTGTGTTCTTTGGGACCTTAACTGATTACATCTCTTATCTTAGCAAAAATACAGTGAGTTTTATGAAAGAACTTATTAAATGTGAAATCTAAGAACAAAACCAGAAAGAAATAGGATTTTTAAGAAATCAAGTCCTTCCTCAAGGGATAGAAAGGGTGACAGTCTGCAAAGCTTTCAATATGGTTTGGGAAAATGGAAAAAAAGAGATTATTTAATTCACATATGTTGAGAGTAATGGAGATGTGCTTGACATCTGGAAAGAAAGAATGAGAAATGCTCAAACTTCTGCTGCTACATCAAGCAAAATCTCTGTGCAGGGAAAATAGAAGATAAATTGGTCTCCAAGTGAAAAATGTAATTTTGGAAAATGACTGTGATTTTTTAATAGCCCTGTAGCTTATGTGCAGTAAAAAAAAACTTCAGGGAAACTATAATTATTCACCTATGTACCTTAGTTCTGCTCACTTTTGGTTTGTTACTAAATACCTGTGTCCTGAACACTCCATGTAAGTATTCTGATATAAATATATTTTGGTAAAGTAAGGTGTGTTAGATTTATGGCCAGCTAAAACTTGCTATGTGCAATAAGTAACTCCTCCTTTCCATTTTAATTGGGTGAGGCAGCTGGGACAGAAGAGACAAAGGACTTGGAGCTTTGCATCTTTTCATGATGAGAAATAAATCCAGCAGAAGTCATGCATTTTGACTGCATGGTGGGTATTGATGAACTTGGTTGGGTAACTTTCCCAAATACAGAGAGAAGATTTAGATTTTCATGTGATTCCCCCTACCTCACACCCCATGTCATACAGATGACCTTGTCAGGGGGCTGCAATGTCTGCCCACCCTACTGTGCTTGGGAATGTAACTGAGCCCTGAAATCCCTGCCTTCACAAGGATCTTGCTCTTGGGCCTGGAATTAGAAGCTGTTCTAAGTATGGGTTATGGAGGATGGAAACTTGAATGGAAGTGTAAAAATTCTCTTATAAGAAAGAGTGTAGAAAGATTTTTTTAAAAAAATCTTGAACCTATTGTTCAGGGTTTGAGAATTGGCATGAATTTATAAATCATTTGAGCATTTTAACAACCGGACTGAAGTAGAAAAACTGTGTTATGAATCAGGGTTTTGGCCAGGCACATCTGTGATCTGTCAGTGTGTGACCACAAAATACGAGCTGCAGAAGTTAGAGGTGCCAGTCTTGGCCTCATCTTTCTCCCCTCTTCCCTTTCCAAGAGCATCATGTTGCACTATCAGAATCTGACCATGTTTCCTACCTTTAAAACTCGGTTCCAGCTGGATTTTTGTATTATCAAGCAGAGAACGAGGCAAGACAAGGATACAGGTCTGAGAAATGGGTGATGTTCTTTCCTAGGTTTAACTCCTTTTTGCCCCCTGGATACACCCCTGAATGTGGAAAAGACTTTTAAAGCCAAGAGGGCTAAGTCAGGTGCTCTGTGTCAGTAGAGAAAATGGTGATGTCAACTGTTTCACTTCTTATCACAGCACACAAGAAAATTCTCTCAGTTCAGAGTTACCATTTTCCTGAGTGTGTGGAGCAGGAGCCACGAGGAATGGACTGAGAGATGTGCAGGCCCTCGAACAGCCCGTGGGCCTGCACAGTGTTGGGATGGGGAATGTCTTTAGGAATCAAAGGAAGGACAGGAGACACAGCACTGGTTCAGGGAGGTGGCTCTGGAGGCAGAAACCAGCACAGGGAACTCCCTGTTTGCATTCCCCAGCACAGGGGTTGCTTTTACCTGGCTCACAGCTTCGCTCAGGAGTCCTGGCTGACACTCCTGTGCATCTCCTTCTGCCTGAGGGCTGATGTGCAGGGTGGGACACATTGCTCGACTTCACTGCCTCTTGGAAGGACGGGTGAGACTCACTAGAGACTGATGGGGACAGCAACTGGTGGGATCTCAACATTTTGCACCAAAGGAGCAGAGAGGAGAGTTGTACTGGGTGGGCATTGTGCCCAAAGACAGGAAGCTGAGTACACTGCTGAAACTTTGCCTGCAGCAGGAATTTATTTTCTGAGGCACACACATTCAATAAACTATGCCTTCAGTTATGCTTTCCAGCTGGAAACATTTATATCATTTGCTATCAGGTAACCATTCATTTCCAGTCATTCTCCACACGTGCCTTATATTGCTGTGATTTGTTTATTGTTTATTCTAATGTGCACTGTAAATATATACATCTTGATTTGTCAAGTGTCTTGGCAGCTAATATGCTGCTATACCTGGGAGACGTATTTTCATAAACAAATATTTACAGCAAATCTTATATTCTCCTATATCTTGATATAAAAATACTTTAGTTGTTTGAATTCTGTTCAGAATACATCCACTGGGACAGCAGTTGTGATTAAAGAAATGCATCTGGGGAAATAAAGGCCTAAAATATACAAAGCTGAAAATAGTAAACACCTAGTAGCTATTGCAGTCCTGATAACAGACAGCAAAGTCACTAGGCAAGAGAATTGTGTGTCCTTCACTGTCCATTTATCTGGCTACTGTGTGTGCAGCTATGAAAATAAGGGTCTTGGTTTTCACTTGAGCTTTTGAGAGCCCTTCTGCTACACGAGACCAAGCTCTCTTTATGGTAAGAGCTTTGGTAGCCTGTTATAAGCCTGGACTATCACAAAGAAGTCTTTTGTCATTATTTTCTTTATGAAACTGATTGTTTTAGCATGTGTTAATTCTTAATGTCTGGAAAAAGAGAAGTGTTTTGTAGTGAAGCATTATCCCAAAATAGCATCAGTTAATGTCTGACCACCAACAAAGGATTTGTTGGACTTGCCCTGTTTTCAAGATGCAGACCCAAACTTGTCCAGAGAGTTTCACCACACACCCACCCATTGATGCTTGTCAAGTTCTCCTCACCTTTGTTCTGTCTTCTGAGCTAAGACACATCCCTGAGCTTGGTGCATCTTTAACACTGCCTTACTGAGGAGGCAAAATCCTAGGAAGGTCTTTTCAGGGTTAACAATAAACTAAGCAGTGACTTAAAGTCACATAAAAGCACCTTACTTATCCCTATTATCCCTTTTGCAGAGGAACTGCAGTGCTGACTTTTTTCTTCTTGTCATGAATGCTGTAGAGGCCTTTTATTTTAAGGAAATTTTTTTGTGTTTATTTCATCTCTGCATTAACAAAGCGAAGCAGGTGGTTGTCTGTCATCTTCCTTTTAAATAGTTTTTACACACATCCATGCCAGCTTCAGAGAGATAATTGGGAAAAAGCTTTGTCTTACAAAGCAAGTCTTTTCAATTATGAATTGATTTTGAATATACTCAGGTGACACAGTCACAGATGGCACTTTCTCAAGGGATCAAGGCAGCTTTTAACCATCAGTGAGGGGAATAGAGTTTTTAAATGAATCTTGAGTAGTGAAAGCTAATGTATCTTTTGAAAACTAAGTGACTGAAATAGATTGTGCTTCTATGAGGTGATTTATGATTTTTCAGAGCTTATATATTAAAAACAAAACTAAAAAGCCCCAAACAGCAAAAAACCCTTGAATCCCCCCAAAGTATAACCGTGCCCAAACCCCCACATTTTCCCTAACACTCCTTTATCATTGGCATTCCACTATGGAAGCATTGCTTGAATGAAATTCAAATAAGCTCTTACCCCCAAATAAATGTTAGATATTAATTACTGATCTTCAGCCACCTTTAATCTACAGTGCTTTTATTTACTTATAATGAAATTGATTATTTAATTAATGTGAAGGATTTGTGATCCTAACATCTTGTTTTCCAGCTGTATTAGTTGGCTTCAGGAAAGACAGTCTGTTTTTCTGTATCCATCCCTCCTCCTTAAAGTTATTTGTTTAGTTCAGTTAGCTGAGAGGTGCCTAGAGAGAATAATCAGTCCTAGCCAAAGAAAAGTCTGAATATGTGACCCTGAATTTGGGAGATAGGAATCCCCCAGAAGTGTTATGTAAATGAAGCCTCTCTACATACTGGTCGTTTGCTAGGCAGATCAAACTTTAAACAGTATGTTTTTGAGAAGTACTTTTTTTTTTTCAGAAATGCCTGATTTTTCTAGTGTGTGATTGCTTATATTAAAAAACCCCAATGACAGAGCAGTGATCCCTATTAAAAACCATTAAGCCCCTACCTTTGGAAATCAAACCCTCTTAACGGTATTGCAGAGTACCCATCCAAAATCATGAATTGTTGCTGAAAAGGACATGCTCTGTTCTACCATATTTCACTTCAGTTATTCAGCACTTACACATTAAATCCCAGACATGCCAGCATGTACCCAGGGACTGCTTCTAGTAGTTTCTATTTCACATATAGTAGAAAGAGAGGACAGAATTTATTTTTCAACTAAAAACACCCTAAAGTAATGTAAATAAAGATAACATTGTGAATACTAGATTGGAGAATTTCATGATCTCCAGATTTTCTGAGCAGGAATTCAGTTGTTTGCCACATAGACCTAAGAGCTTCTGAGTTATCAGCAATTTAAATTTTGGCACATTTCTTTTGGTATTATATCACTGTCTTCATGTGCTAAAGCATTTCAGACTTTGGCTTAGTGTTCCTACATACAGAATTGTATTAAACTGCAGAGTTTGAAGTGCAGTGGACACCAAATTCATCAAGAGTTCTCTCTCCCACTTGTTATCAAATTTCAGTGATCACATTTAAGTATTTAAATAGGTTAAGTGATACAGAGCCTGAATAAAATTAGAATATTGATTAATACTTAATATTTTCTAATCTCTAGGTTTTCTGTAAATCAATATGACTCTTGAAGGAACCATATTTAATATCTGAGAAGTACCTTAGCTCACAGGGTTATATCTCTGCAGAGACAGGCTTACTTTTCATAATTTAGAGTAACCTCAGTGGAATATGATGTCAAATAGAATCTCATTCTGTATTTAAAGTATCTAAACTTTTAAATACATCCACGTGCAGAGCAAAAGGCAACGTATACCACATGAAATATTTCTTCAGACAGTTCTGTGTCAGCATTATATGAAACTCTCTTAACATATTCATGAGGTCTGAACACCACAGTATTCTTTCCTTGTGTTACTGGTTTAATAACAGTATTCACTTTAAAAGTTAATTTTACTTTAACCTTTTTTTTTTATTAAATGGAGTTTGTTTCAAACCAGCCTGTGAAAATAATAGTGTATGTGTATTTCTGGCATATCTTATTTGCATAGTAATAAAAGATTAGACAGAACTAACTATTAGTTGCATATCTTCAGTGTGGTGGTTGGTGCTACAGCTGAAGAGATGAAATTGCCATTCTATTGTAATGCAATGTGCTTTCTGCCTCTTAAATGTTAGTTTTCTGTCTTGAAATCTATCTAAATAAATGGGAAATGGAACTAGATAGGTGAAATCCTAAATGCAGTTACACAGAAAAATCGGGAAAGGATAGACAGCTCTTCATCAGAGAGAACATTTTCCTCAAATATCAAATCTCTGACCTCCTATTTCTTAAATCTAACCCTTAGTCTTCAAAGGAGATCTACAAAGTGCTTTTAAAGCCCAGGATGTAAAATCTGTAACTGCTCCTTACTAAAAACCAGGGCAGCAAGAGAAGCATCTGTGCTGTGGCCCACTAAAATCTACTGATCCCTCTCTGTTGCAAAGGTGTTGTTAATTCTGTCCTTTGGCTTCATGTCCCATCCTCCCTTTCTGGCACAAAGGGCTGCTCTGAGAGCTGCCTGTGCTCCTGCTTACCTGGTGGTTCTGAGCAACCCAAGATATCCATGGGATTCCTCCTGTCCCCAACACCTCTTTCCCTACAGCTCATTCTTCATGTGAACAGGGAAGGGCTTTTACACCCTGGGGCTATTTCTGCCCATTCTTCCCCCATTTCTCACTTCATGCTCTTAGCATTTACCTTCTATAAGCTCTGGAGTTCAGGGACCCATTTTGGATAGATATAACTCACAAAGGGTTCTGTTCCAGCTGCTGGACATGCTTTTAAAAACCAAACTGGATATTACTCTTCAAACTGTCTTTTGATATTTGCACTGCCTGATGCTTTGTGTTATGTGGGATGGTATTTCTTCATGCAGATTACTTTGGCTATATGAGATTTATTCCTTTATAGGAAAATGTTGACTTCTCTCTAATGTTTAGCATTTTCTATTAAGAATCTATTTCTAAGCAAAGTTCACATTTGTTCAGCAGAAGATTGTAAGGATAACACCCTGTCAAGTCTTTTTCCCACTGAACATGGTTTAGCTCTTCCTATGTTTTAACATCCAGAGGTCCACTTTGTTTTCAAAAGAGGTTAGACTTTGATTATTAGTGCACGCTTACGAGGCTGAAATAATAATTTCATATTTCTGCCAGTCTGGACAATACGAGTGGAAGCAAAGAATAAAATCCATTGTGTGCATGTTAGTGACGTGCATAAGGAAAAGCAATTTCATGCTGAGCCATGCATATCACCCTCCTTTATGGAATCCACCCAGCATCCAGCTCAGGAACCCAGTCAACATTCAGAGAACATCCTGCAAGTTGTTTTGTGTCTCTTCCATTGCTGGTGTTTGTCTCTTGAATACTGCATTGCATTTGCATGAGCTTAATTTTTTTTTCTTGCTGCAATTTCTAAATAAAATATCAGAACTTTGAAATACTGTCTCTGCTTTCTCAACTGCCATTTATATGCAGAAGGCATATATGTGATTAATATGCAGAGCATTTATACAGTACCAAGCAAATTAGGATCTGGTTCTAGTGAGGAGAGATTAAGAGGTTTGACACAAAATCATCAGCAGAGTAGGACATTTATTGTGAGCAAGTTTTTAGAGAGTTTATTTCCCTGGATGTGTGTCTTTAACGGTGGAGGTGAATTTTGGTTTGAATACAAGATAACTTTTGGGTTAAAATAATTGTATTTCCCAATATTAATTGCTAAACATTTATTAATTTCTCAGATAGTAACCAAAATAATTTTCTGATTTGCAGCAGTCTTTCACCTACAGCTGAACAGACTGCAGAGGAAGAGGTAGCATGAGTCCAGAAGAATAAGGAATGAAATTTATTTCAGATGTAGGAAAATAGAGAAAAATACAACTAAAACATTTTCTGTTCCACTCTATGACTTTGTGAGCATTCTTATATCTTTTCTATTCACATGTCTATTTTTAAAATGTATTAATGCTCAGGGAGAAAAGGCACTTCTTCACAAAAGCTGGTAATATATTCAGACAGTTTTGATTATTACTGCTTTTATCCCCACATAAAAGAAATAAAAACCCTTGAGCAAATAAAGAGAGATTTCAAATGCTAGTAAAAATGCCAGAACTACAAGAAAAGCTATGGAATTTGGTGGCCAATGAAGCTGCAGTCATGTTTTGTTTCTGATTCCTAACTTGCCTCTCAAAAAAAAACCCAACCAAAAAAAATCCCCCACCCAAAACCAAAAACATAACTTCAAAACCTTCCCAACACCCTCACAAAAAAAACCCCAAAACAGCCCCCCCCCCAAAAAAACCCAAACAAAACATGGCTCTGCACACAAGAACAGAGAAAACTGGGACAGGAACAGAGCAGAACCTTATGGAAGAGTGCAAGGCTGGAAGCTTGGAACCCTAATTGGTACCCAATATTTAAACTTCTAAAATGGAATGGAGCCCAAACCATGGCTGCAGACCCTCAAATCAAATTCCTGTCAAGTTCAGTTCCACATTTCAGTTTGTATCTGTCAGATGTGTTCATCTCTACAAAAAGATCAAAATGAAACCTAGAATTGAATGTTCAGGATGTCTGTAAGTCTTCATACAAATCAAATTCTGAGGGTTTTTTTTCTCCTCTTAGGATTTTCAAAATTCCTTAACCATTTATTGTACCTAGAATTTTCTCAGGAGAAAAGGAAATTTTTATTTCTAGTGGGCCAATAATTTTCTGCTTTAAAATATTTATTCAGTGAAATGTAAGCAAAATTTAACATTAAGTGCATTCTTAAGCCCTTGAAATGAAGCCTGCACTTATGTAATTTAATGAGTAAAAACTCTTTCCTAAGGAAGAAATAAACACATAATTAAGGCACAAGTAGTGATCTGGGATTGGATGTTGTTGACTGAAGAACATTGTTACTACTGTGAGGAGTAATAATAACATTGGTAATTATTGAATAATATACCGTGCTCTGTATGGCAAAAATGCTCTAATTCCACTGTTCAGATTTTTCTAGGGAGGTGTAATCAGTTTTTTGGGGTTTTTTGACTTATTCTCTCCATCTGTTAAGGACCTTTCTTCCTCTCCTTTCCATCCTCCCACTGCCCAGCCCCCTGGGGATATTGATATCACTCTTCCTTTTCTTTTTGTCTAATTAATGACTATGGGCAGTATGTAGCTCCTATTAGAGGTTTTATTTTGCTGGTGTTTTGGTTAGGTACAGAATACAGAGCAGGACTTCAGCTGTTCATACAGACTTAAAGAAGCTCTCCTGCAATTGTTTAAGCATTTTAAATATTTAGTATTCTACGGTATTTTATTCAGAATTTGAAGGCTATACGTAATTTAATAGAAAAACAAGATTCACAAGGAAAGGCACTATGATTTAAAAGATAATTGTGAAGCAAGACAATGAGTTTCCATTTTAGATTCTGTGGGGTTTGGTTTGATATGACCTGATAATTTAATACATCAAAGGGAATCTTCTGTGTGGCTCTGTCTTGCTCTGAATTGAAGAAGAAGTCAGCTGTCTTGGCTCTGACTTACAGAAACTCTTACAGGGTGTTAGGAAGCCCCAGGGAGAGGATATTTGTCTGGGATCAATGTAGTTTCTCTTCACAAATACCCTACAGACTGCAACAGAAATTGAATCTGTGACTGCAGGATGACACTGTCAAGCTCTTTGGTCTGTATTTGTGACTTTTTGGACACTTTTGCTGACCAAGGGAATCCTTCAAAATATCACAGAACTGCATTTTGTGTAGTTTGTAACAACAGTACCTGTTGAGACCAATTTGATTACTGTATCAAATTATGATTATTACAATATAAAACCAGGTAAATTTGGGTAGTAATACAAATTATGTTATTACCTCTTTGTTAGCCATCTACTGGCAGTTTTAGGTTGAATATAGTTTATATGTGATAGGTCAGTGAAATATTGTGCTATGATAAGCAAGATACACATAGGGCTCTGAATTCAGTTTTGCAATAACAGTGTCTTTTAATTTGAGAGTTCAATAATGTGACTTAAAGGTTCTCTGAAGATATTCTTTTATGGTAAATGTGTTCTTGTGTTACATACAGCAGGTACAGGAGGACCTTTCACTGTGTTCCAAGTCAGGTTTTACTATTTGTTTCCTTTTGACAGCTCATAATCTGTTATAATATTTCATTGTAAGGTGGTGGAAAACTTTATATTTTACTTTATTCTATTTTATTGCATTATATAAAATACTGTTTTATACTTTGCATGTAAAGACTTCTAGCTACTTTCTTTAGAGTCAGAATAAATTACAGTGTTGGGAAGATCTGCAGTGCTGTTAGAAGACATTTTCTTTGAAATATCATTAAAATTAATTTTAAGAACTGTTTCTTGAGAGTATATTTTGAGAACAGAAGATGTTCTGGGAAAAAAATCATGCTAGCATGAAGGCTTTAGTTACTTGAACCTAAAACCACTAGAAAAATCATTAGATGTTCACTTTTTCAGTAACCAAGAACACTGTTCTGTTCAGATTACTTCACCTGAAAAGTGGAAAAACCCAAAAAGCCTACAAATCCATTCAAGTTACTTTTGAACCATTCCCAAAATGGCCTTTGAATTACAATTTTCAGAAATGACAGCCAGCTGGAAACATCCTTGGAAACAGAATGCATTGTAGATTGGAAAGGTCCTGATTCACTTTGCCACCACCCAGAGCAGCAGGATATTTAACTTCACTGGCATTACCAACTTAACAGCGAGTTCCAAAAAATGCTCAGTCTTTTCCTTTGCTTAGGGACTGGTACCCTTCAGTCTGAGTGGCTGTAGAATTCCACCTGGAACTCTTTGTAACAAATAATTGTGGCTTCCTTAAGCTGTATATCAGGACAGAGCACTTTGACCAAGCTTGATATGTATCTTGCCTAGAATTTAAAAGTAAATCTCCAGTCATTTTTGAGAATAAAAGCAGCATATTATTCAATAACCTAAGTTTTTGAGGTTCCTATTGCCTCAGATGGTTCTGAATGTCTCCATGCCTGGATACAGGGGTTGGTTGCTCTTTGGCCTTATTTTTTTGGACTGACAGCCATTGTTTCTGAATTGGCAGTTGAAGTGTTGATTAGTTTACCTCAAGTGGAGTAAACAAGTAGAGAGATAAACAGGATGAACATGAGGATTAGTTTAGACCCTGGAGAACACACACAAAATCCTGGAAGGTTGGAAAGTCATGGTATTTAACCGATTAACAGCATGGCAAATGAAACACTTTACTATTAAATCTACAGCACATTCTTTCCTTGAGAGAACTGAAGAGCAGGCATTTAATTTAACTGAAACTATCTTTCTGCAAGATCTGGGAACAAATGTTTGGAATGTTTAAAGATAAAACTAGTAGTTTTTTTATTAAGTATTTTCTTTACTTATACTTGAAAAGAGTAGGATCAAAACCGATCTATATCAGTGGCTGCACACACAATCTTTACCCCAAAGAGGTTATGATGTAAATATACAAGAAAAACTGAAGCTGAGAAAAGGGGAGAATCAGCATTTCTGTTTTAGAAAAGAAATACAAATGGGAAATAATCAGCACTTTTGATGATTAGGACTCAGTAATGTCACTGAGTGACTCTAGGTGAGTTGCTTGTGATGAGTATCAAGGGTTAACTGCCTTGTCCAGTAGAATTTTCAGAGTCACTCAGGACACCTGGACAGCCTGGGATGTAACTGAGATCTGTTACCTACCCCAGTGCCCCCTGAGCTGGGAAGCCACCCAGCTGTGAAAGGTGCCTGCTGTCCATAAAGCAGAGCACAGCGTGGAGCTGTTCAGGGCTCCAGCACCAGGAAAAGCCAGCAAAGAATTGCTGGGAGGGAGGGAATGGCTGAGCAGCTTCAGCAGGGAAATGTCCAGCTCTTGTGACTTTACAAAAAATGTTCACAGGAAGGTGAAGAGGAAGTCAAGGTTTGTTGTTTTGAAAAGGGAAAAGAAATCTCTGACCATGTGAATTCTTTCCTGGGGGATATGTTCAAATTTGGGGTTTAAACTGGAGGAAGGATGTAATGAAGGATGTACTTTTATACTTTAGAGCCTTTTTGGAGAATTTTTTGCATTTGATGTTTTAAATCAATTTTCCAGGGAGCAATAAACTGAACTAAATTAAAAGCTATGTGGAACAAAATTTTTAATTTGATTAACCAAGCTATGTGATTAACTGTTGTTACTTTTTCTCATGCTCATCATCCCCTAGGTACTTTCTGTGCTGTATAGTACACTCTCTACTATTGTAAAATATGTTGTCTGATTGAAAAGCACCTTAAATATGTGGGCACATTATCTTGAACTCGTTGCTAATGCAATAGGAATACTAATATTTCCAGTGATCTATCATTTGAGCTTCTCCTTTATTGCTCCACATTTAAGTTATAAGCTCACATGTGAATGCTAAAAAAGCATTCAGAGCTTTTTTACACAATAAATAAATAAAATATCAACACTAAATCACAAATATTTGCAAACCTTTCAAGGAATTGCAATGACAAAAAAACCTCAAAGTGTGGGTTACAAGATCCACTGCTAATAAACAGCTGGTTCCTCAAAGCTGGTACACACATAATGAACATTTGCAATCTGCACTGCAGGCTTTTGAGAAGATTATTGCAGCCTGACAGCAATAGTCACATACTGCAATTTGCATTTTAATAAATTGATTTGAAATATCTGTAAAAAAATCTCTTGTAAAAATTTGAGCAGTGCCTTTTCTGGTGGTGAGAGACAGCAGCATTTTAACTAGTTTAGTCTCAGCAGCTCTGAGGCCTCCTGATTTCTGTGGGTTCCATTGATGGTGAGTTTCTCTCACTACCTTTACAGCCAGATGTCCCTATATCCAAATGACAGGCTACATAATGAAAGCTTTCTGGACATTTAAAAATGTGGACAAGCTAGTTTTGAAATTATTTTTATGTTCAGCAAATGAAGCAATATGTTTAGCTGGAGGTACTAACACCCACACAGTAAAATGGTACAGTTTTCTTGGTGGTAGCACAAAGCCTTGGACTAGCACCTTTGGAAATTACAGTCCTTCTGAAAAGATCTAAACTGAAAATTGTGCTGCTTCTTAGCACATCTTGGACATCTTCCTGAAAGTTTTGCATGACCAGTTCCATTTAGCAGAGTGGTCATATGAGGACTGACAGTGAAAAACAGGGACCTACAAACTTCCTTTTCTATTAAGCCATCGCTTCAGTGAACCTCTCAACATACTGTATTTCCACAGGAGAAGGAGCAGTGAATGGCACCGTGATCAATTTATATCTGTCATTCAAAACAATCTCATTTTTACTACCAATTCACTTGCCCATAGCTGTAATTTAAAATATGTATTTAAATCTCTGTAAAAACTTCAAAGTGGATTTGGAGTCCTGTGTATTTTGCAATCCCACCTAAGGCAATGCCATTTGTAATGACTCTGAGACTCACTTGTTTTCTCAGCCTTACAGGGTCTCATTGTTCCAGAATGCTTAAAGGAGGAAAGGAGATCTTTAACATTGGCAGAAAGGGATCCTGCTCTCTAGTAGCTACAGGAGTCTGATGAGGTGTGGAAGCTTCCACTCTGTAGATTTGAATTTTGTATTTATTTTTTTTATCTGTGTGATGGGTTTACCCCAGCCAGCAGCTGAGCACCACACTTCCCTACACAGTGACAAAGCTTGTGTTGAGATAAACAGTTTAATAAACAAAGAGTGAGAAGAAACCCCCAAGCTAATGACATGAAGGCCATCACTAGCCACTTATAGGTCTAGCCAGCCTCTGAGTAATGTCTGCTTCCTCAAAAATCCCTTTATTGCTGATCATGACGTTGTACAGCAGGGAATATCCCTTTGCTCAGTTTGGGATGGCTGTCCAGGTTGTGTCCCTGCTCAAATTCTTGCTCACCTCCAGCCCACTGATTGAGGAGGGGCAGGGACAAAAGCAAGCCCTGAGGCTGTGTGGGTGCAGGTGGGCAGTGCAGCAGCCCCAGCCAGACCCAGTCATTCAGCTCCGTGGTGTGGTACATATTCAAATGACTTCCACAGGAAGTCATCAGCAGTGGAGTAATAGGGCATGGATTGAGGGTTGGTCCAAAAGGGAATGAAGCTCGTGTTCTGCAAGTCAAGGCATTTTCAGGACTTGCACCACATCTGTTCTTCCTGGCGTTCTTGTCAAGCAGATAATGTAGTATTGATATTTCCTCTATTAAGCTGCTTGTTTTCCAGTAGAAAACAAGGAGAAAGGAAACTTCTGTGTCCCTCTGTTTGCAATTTCATTCTATTGAACAAGAGTGTTTAAGGAAAAAAAGCCATGAGCTGTGCCTCATAATCTAAAATCATTGATACCAGCAGTTTCCAAATCATTGCTCTGGTTGTGGTTTAGTTAAATACGTAGGTTGTTTGACTGCATGTGGAAAGAAGCATTGCAGGGTAAGATAGCAAACTAAGAAGTTAGAATTGTTGTCTCCAGTTCCTTTTTGCTTTTATCGTTACAAAATAATAATAATTAATCATTTGTTGTTGTAATTAAATCACTAGAGCATATTATTGGGAATATATTTCCAACAGACTCTAGTGTCTGTCTCTGTTTCTTTCATTGCATACCTGTCTTGTAAAGCATTCTGCAGTCTGATGATGTGTTACTGATATTGATTATCATCTCTGAATTATTCCCAGGGAATTCTACCTGGATGTTTTCAGTAGGTTTTCCACAGGTTTGAGCCACTGCAGAGTGCCAGTGGATTTTGAATTTCACTATCAGATAGTCCAATGCTCTTGCTACAACCAAATATCCACTGCCTTTCCTCAGGAATGGACTGTGGGATCAGAAGTGGTCATTGGTATTGTTGATGCATTCAGTTGTTAAGCTGTTACAGTGCAGCAAGTTCACTGAACTATTATGTGTGTTGTACTCATATAACAGTGTCTAAAGTCTTACACTTTGCTGAAATATCAAATTTGACATAAGTTTCCATTGCAAAGATCCACAGATGTTCATTTGTTGATCTATTCTAAATAATAGGAAGTTTTGCTATTCTAGACTGGGAATAAATAAGTCTTGAAAAACAGTAACTGAATGTGTTTTTAATTTGTATTATTTAGGCTCAGGTTATCCTCCAAAAAGAGCTTAAGCTGAATTAACCTTCTCTACCAGCAGTAACTCAAGCAATTTGAATAATTGCATAGATGCTTTTCACGATTACCCACTCCAAGATGAAAAGGTTCAGCCCTCTCTGTACGATTTCTGTATCAGCCACCTGATACAGAAATGAGCCTCTCTGAATCACACAGGATCAATCTGAGTTTGTTGCCCTTGAAGCAAAAGGGAGCTTTCAATCAGAACGAGCATGCTCCATAAAATTGAGAAAAAAAACCCCAAACTCTGTGTGCTGAAGGTTTTGGGCAGAAGAGGTGGATGTTCAGTGGTAGTTGCCACTAAAGCAAAGGTTCTCTTCATTGCTACTGCTGACTTTTTGTATGGGACCCTCACCCTATAAACAAACTGACCAATTATCCCATTTAACAATCTGAATGGCATCCCTGGAACTCCAGATCTGTCTCTGTTTAAATACTCCTGCCAGGCAGAAGAGTGGAATCCTATGTTTGGTCTCACTTCCCTTTGTAATTTGGTCTCCTAAAATGCTTTCTCTGTGGTGTTAGGATGGTACAGGCTATCTGGCAAACTGTAAAGTGCAGAGAGAATAGAAGTTAATATTTTCAAAATAAACCCCTTTCTCCCTTTCTTTTAAAGAAGCCAGCACAGCTGAAAGGAGAGGCTTTCTTGGATGACTGTAATGGATTCAAATAGTGATGAGTATTGAATGAGCTGCCAAGCTCTGTACATGGCTGCAGATTTGTCTTTGGTAGCCAGCTGGTTGGCAAACTAACCCTGTCAATGTTATTATCCTGAGAGGTACATGACTTGTTGCTTCAGTAAGCTCTGATATTATAAAAGGTTCCAGAATATGATTGGAATAGGCCTGAATGCTGCATTTGAGCACATGTAAAATGTACATGGATTTGATTGGAATCCAAATTTCTTCACTGACCTATTTGTAAAGGGTTGGTCCCAGAGAATTTTGAGAAAAGTGCAACTGTAGACTAGTTTTGCATTTTCTCCAGAGATCTTCTCTTTTATTTTTGCCTTCTTACACTTTTTACCATGCTTATCCCACAGAAATCTTATGCTGTGAAAAATGGCTTTTAATTATCTTGTTGTGTGGAAGTTGCTTCTTGGAAATGGATGGTGCAGTAAGTGCTAATATTTAATTTCTTGTGATCTGAGTGGAAAACTTAGGTAAAAAACTAAGGGGAAGGTTGTTGGCTGGGTAGTAAAGGAAATAATTGGCTTGATGTGAGAAATGTCTCACATCAGAATTGAGAAAAGACGAGCAATTGACTGAAAATATCAAGACAGCTAATGAAGTGGAGAACATTTTCAGGAACCTGACATCCCAGCATAATCTCAACATCAAAGATGAGTGCAGCTCCCAGGACACCATGACCCTAGGATTCCATGGCATTTTGACGCTGGGATTCCACAAACCAAGAACTCCAGGGTTCCGTGGCTCTGTGACCTCACGGTGGACTCGGGGACTGTCTCTGAGGAAATGAGGGGGCGTTGATGCCACCAGGAGAGGCTGCAGTGCCGTTGCACCAACAGCTCAGAGGCGCCTGCTGCTGCTGCTGGTGCTGCTGCTGGTGGTGCTGCTGGTGGTGGCAGTGTTGTGGTGTGGCTGAGCACTGGCATCTGCAGCCTGGGAGCTCCTGGGAGCCCAGGGCAGAGCCCACTGACCCAGTTTGGGATCGCAGTTGAGGACGGACACAGAGAACAGAAAGTGTGCCCACAGAGTGGTCAGAGTAGGTCTGTGGGAAGGAATGAGGGTGGATGAATCCCCTGGCTGCCAAGGGAAGGGCTTTGGGAGAGCAAGGAAGCCTTGACGTGACACAGCCCTTCAAGGACCCAGTGGCCCACGCTGAGCAGGATTTCATCAGGCTTTGTCTCAGGAAAGTGGGAGGGTTTGAAGAGGTGGGAGCAGCTGGAAAGCAGGGCGGTGGATTCCCTCTCCTCAGCTCATTAGTGAACATCTGGGGAACATCTCCATTGTCTGCCTGCACCCAGCTTGGGGTCCCTTCCTTTCCTCCTCCTGCTTGGCCGACTGGGTTGGATTCTTCTGTCATCTGCAATGTTGAATTTCTCTATTCTCAATCCTGGCTGTTCATGCTTTGTGTCTCTGTATCTCACACCTTCCTCCCCTTCCTCCTCACCACAGGCTCCTGGAGCCTCTTTGGGCAGCTGGCTTTGGAACTTGCAGCACCAGGCATGCCCTGAGGAGCACCTCTGGCCTCCAGCCTTTTGGCAGGGCTAGCGAGGACATCAGAGCTTTTCTTCCAGGGGGGAGAGTGTTTGCTTTCTCTAACCAAGGAAATGTAGTCTGCATCTGGGCTCTTTCCTCCTTTCTTTCTCTTTCAAGGAAGGATCTGCCATGATTGAAGTTTGCTTCCAAACATACCTGTTGCTGATAGCCATTATCACCCTCAACCAGCCTCTCCCGCCCTCTGAAAATAAGACAATTTCTCCCGAGGATGAGGAAGAAATGGTCCAGAGGATGAAGGAGCGGGAGGTGATGCTTCAGCAGCACCAACTGGACTTGCAGAAGGAAGTTGGAGACCTGGAAGCCAGACAGGCATCTCTGGCATGGCCTCTGTGGGAACTGGGGAGAAAGATCCAATGGCCCATGTGCGCAGTGTTTGGCTTGGTTGTCCCAGTGGTGTTCATGATCTGCAGGCAGCGTCGAAATGGAGGCAAATGTGAGCACAGAGAATAAGACACTGAGCTGGGGCTCCTGGGGAAGGCCTGGAAAGGAGTGGCCTTCCTGACAAAGCCCTCTGTGCTGTTCAGGGCCATTTGCTCGGTTGTCCCAGTGGTGATCATTATCTGGAGGCCGTGTCGGAACGGAGGCACAGGGCAGCACAGAGAAGATGCTGAGCTGGGGCTCCTGGAGAAAGTCTTCAAAGGAGTGATCTTCCTGACAGAGTACTCTGTGCTGCTCAGGGCCATTTTCATTTTGTGGGCAGAATTATAGACTATATTGAGTTATTTGCAGATAGACTTCTTTAATTACCTTAAAAATGACTTTGTTCCTGTAAGAAAAACTTGGTGTTTGATATTCCTTAAGTTCCTTTGGTTAAGAATTTCCTTATTTCTTCATATTGATTGTTATAAACACAATGTATTGATTGTTATACTCTCTGTATTGATTGTTAGAAATACTTGGTATTGATTGTTAAAAATACTCTGTATTTTTTGTTAGAAATACTGTCTATTGATTTTAGAAATACT